>CP106723.1:75225867-75625867 GCA_025506655.1 Gossypium rotundifolium
GTCTTAAGTTGGACTTTCCTCGAATTAGAAAAATTAGGGAGGTTTAAAGGTTTGAATATCTTCCCTCTTGCTTAAAATTTTATTTCTTGATGAGGTTCAAGTCGAGAAACGTTTACCTTAAAAGTGCCGAATAATGGATTGCTTACCTCGACTGTTCCATGAGGGAAGATATCGTGTACCTTAAGAAGTATTTCTCCTTTTATCTTCAAGTCTATTGTGGTGATGTATGGAACAGTATCTGGTCTCCTATTTTGTAGTGGTTTGATGTTCCTATGAGCTCTTCTCGTGATTCCTCTGGTTTTAATTCGTGTGATTCTTTTTTGGCATGTGTCCTCTACTCTTCAAACTTTTCAGTCCTAAGGTCTTGTCCCTTGTAGGATTCTTCTTTGTTGTTTTGGGACTTATGAGTCGGCTCAGGGTTGTCGTTATGTGGTGTTTCCTGCGATGAAAGTTGAACAATTTGATTATCATCTGTATTTACTTTCTCACCTTCATCGATTATTATTCTGGCCGAGTCAAGAGCTTGAAGACTGATTGATTCGTCTCCTACACAAAGTATGAGTTCTCCTGTGGCAACATCAATTTTAGTCTTGGCAGTTGCTAGAAAAGGTCTTCCTAAATTTAAGGCGATGGTATTATTCTCATCCATATCTAAACAACAAAATCTACTAGGAAAACAAATTTATCTATTTTGACAAGAACATCTTCAATAATGCCCCTAGGAATTCTAATAGTTTTATTAGCTAATTGTATACTTATCCTAGTTTGTTTGGGCTTCCCTAGACCTAGTCGTTTAAACAATGAATAAGGCATGACATTTATGTTTGCTCCTAAATCAGCTAACGCATTATTAATAATTAGACTACCAATTAAACATGGAATTGTAAAACTTTTGAATCTTTTAGCTTTCGTGGTAGTCTATTTTGTAACATTGCTGAGCATGTTGCGTTTAATTCCATGTGGTGCTCTTCATCTAATTTGCGTTTGTTAGTCATGAGCTGTCTTAAGAATTTCCTCGCGTCTAGCATCTGAAAAAGAGCTTCAAGAAGAGGTAAGTTAGTATGTATTTTCTTTAAGAGTTTAAGAAACTTACTGAACTATTCCTCTGAATCATCTCTTTTTATCGCTTCGGATAAGGTATGTGAGGTTGGTACTCCTTGATTACCAGTTTTGGCTTTTCTTGTGTTACCTCTATCTTACCTTCGTCTACCTTATTTTCTTGTATTGATTTTGGTTCATCTAACTCCTTACTATCTTGAGCTGAGATGGCTTGAATTGGCTCCTTTGGGATAATCTCGATGTTACTTGGTAGATGTCCTAGCGGTCATTCTAACATTAGCTTTCCGAGTTGTTCGACTGCATTAGTGGCTTCCTTGACTGACTTCGCAAGTTCCCCCATTTGATTCTCATTGCTTTTAATTTTTTCCCAGTTTCTTGGAAGCACTTTTTTGTGTCTGACATAAATTTTGTCAACATCTCTTCGAGGGTTGGCTTCTTTTTTGCAGATATACTGATTTTGGAAATTTGAAGGAGGTTGTTATCTCTGATTTCCTTAAATTCCTTGGCCTCCCCATGAAAAATTTGGGTGGTTCCTCCAACCTAGATTGTAAGTGTTACTATAAGGATTATTATTAGATCTAAAATTATTACCTATATAGTTTGTCTGATCGCTCTCTGCGTCTGGTTGATAGGGTGGATACTCAAGATTCGCCATAGTTCCACTTGTTTTGCATTGCATGACTAGGTGTACCTGCGAAGAACATAAACTGTCAAGCTTTTTATTCATCATCTCTACCTGATTTGATAGCATGGTTACTGCAACAATGCTGTAGATTCTGGCTGATTTTGTCAATTTTGTCCTTGTAACCTGCCACTGATAATTATTCAATGACACCTCTTCAATGAATTCGTAGGCTGCTTAAGGAGTTTTATTATTCAAGGTTCCACCGGCGACTGAATCAATTAGTTGTCTCGTTGAGGGATTTACACCATTGTAGAAGGTTTGGACTTGAAGCCATAATGGTAATCCGTGCTATAGACATCCCTCAAGAGATCTTTGTATCTCTTCCATGCATCGTATAATGTCTTTAAATCCATCTACACAAAAGAAGAAATACCATTCCATAATTTAGCCGTTTTGGCCGGTGGAAAATATTTTAATAAAAATTTTTCGGTCATTTGTTCCCATGTAGTGATTGACCCTCGTGGTAACAAGTTCAACCACTACTTGGCTTTATTCCTTAATGAAAACGAAAATAACCGAAGACGAATGGCATCATCAGAAACGCCATTTATTTTGAAAGTGTCACAGAACTCTAAAAAAATTTCTATATGAGTGTTCGGGTCTTCGTCCTGCAAACTATCAAATTGAACAAATTTTTGAATCATTTGTATTGTATTAGGCTTTAATTCAAAATTATTAGCAGCTATAGCAGGCCTAACAATACTAGATTCTGCTCTTGCCAAATTGGGTTTAGCATAATCATACATAGTGCACGGAGTATCCGCCACATCTCGTGGTGGATTATTCTCATCCATCTCTTCAGTAGGATTGGATCTGTCTTCTCGCTTTTCTTATGTGTAATTTAGAACTTGCCTAATTTCTTTGTGATTTCTCCGAGTGGTAGCTTCAATTTCACTATCATATACTAGAGGTCCTGTCGGGTTCTGTCCAGTCATAAACTAGAGGTACCTGCTAGGAAAAAGAAAGAAAAATAAAATTTAGAAAAAAATAATGGAATAAAATAAATTGCAAAATAAAATAAAGGCTAAAGTAATAAAAATAAAGTTATCTTAATATTTTAGTTCCCCAGCAACGGTGCCAAAAGCTTGACCGCTGAAATCAGAGCTTTAAAATTTATAAATAGAATGATCAAACCTGGAAACTAACTCTGACAATGGCTTAAAGGCAAGTGTACCTATCGAACAGTAATATAGCTTAGGCAAGACCGGATTATCGAACGCGAAGGAACTAAAAGTACTAATACTCACTTTCTTTTTATTATTTAGCCTAAAATATGGAGTGATTGGTTGATTTAATCTAGTTTAACGACTACTAAGCTAAAGGCTCAAAGATAAAAAGAACGAATAGGGAAATAACTTGAATAAACTCAATTGATTACGACGATACCCTCAGGAAGAATCCACCTAGACTTCACTTGTTACTTATTACTGAATCATATGATTTCTTTACTTAGCTTGATCCGTAGGACTCCCTCACCTATATTAAACCCTCTCTCAAGGCGAATAACGTCTAACCCTAGGTTAATTAGTGGAACTCTCATTCGCTTATAATAACCCCCAGAATAGCAGTAAATCGATCAATGGATTCCCATATTAGGTTTCACTCTAATCTGGCAAAATCTAGTAACCCTATCTCTAGGCGTTTGATCAACTCTGCTTAATTATGCTAGATCTACTCTTAAGCAGAGTCTATTCCTCCTCTACCTAAGCACATCAGATTTGGATTAAGTAACATAATTAAGAACAAACTAAGTATTTATAATATAATTCAAAAAATAATAACAAAATTCATCTAGGTTTCATCCCTTTAGGTATCTGAAGGGTTTATTTCATAATGAATAAAAACTTCTCAAGAGAAAAGGTAAAACAAAACATAAGAAATCCCTAAAACCCCCTAGAGGAATTGAAGGAGAAATCCACCGTCTTGAGTAGATTTCTGGCTCTTCGAGATGGATCTTCTAGCTATCTTCGAGTGATTCCCACAAATGTGATCCTTCTGGCTCAGCTCCTTGGCCTAGCTTACCGCCCTTTTAGGATACACTTAGGGTGTTTATATAAGCACTTGAAATGTTTTACTTGGCCTCTAAGTGTCCTAATTTAAGTCTGATTCTTACTCAGTATTTGAATAAGCTTTGGAAAGTGTTTCTTTGGCTCTAAGTATCCAAATCTGAGTGAAATTGCTCTCTCCCGTAACAAGGGCACGGTCATGGCACACGCCCATATAAATTGTGGTTGGGCCATGTCTCGATTCTGTCGATTGGTGCACGGCCGTGTAAACCATGGCATGATCGTGTCTTAGTTAATTTTTGAAGCACGATCGCGTGGCATGAAGTCCAGGCCGTGTCCATTTTCTTCTTTGGCCCAAATTGGCTCGTTTTAAGCCTATTTCTTGTTCTTTTCATCCTCGGGTGCTTTCTTGAGTAGAAATATGAAAATAAAGGATTAAAAGAACCTTTTTACATAAATCAGGGCTAAACCATCCTAAAAGCATACTAAATATGGGGTTAAAATATGTTACTTTTACGGTTTATCATTAATCCCCCTCAGACATTTGATATTCCTCCAACTTCAAATCTGAATCAATGGAATAAGCCTCAGGTTGACAAGATTCGTAAGTATGGGGCTAAAGAATTTGAGCTACTAATGATGATGATGCTGAAAAGGTCGAGTTCTAGATTGAAAATACTATCCGAGTTTTTGACAAAATGTCTCTGACTCTGGAAGAATGCATAAAGTGTGTTGTATCTTTGCTCCGAGATGCAGCTTATCAATGGTGGAAAACTTTGATTTCCATTATTTCGAAAGAGCGAGTTACATGGGACTTCTTTTAGATCGAGTTCTGGAAGAAATATATCAATGAGAGATCCGTTGATCAGAAACGAAAGGAATTTCTCGAACTTAAACAGGTTGAATGACTGTTTCTGAGTATGAAAAAGAGTTTGTGAGACTAAGTTAATATGCCCGAGAGTGTATATCATCTGAAGCTATAATGTGCAAAAGATTTGAAGACGGTCTTAATGAAGATATCCATTTACTAGTCGGGATCTTTGAAATAAAGGAGTTTGTTGTACTCGTTGACCGAGCATGCAAAGCTGATGCACTCGGGAAAGATAAAAGAAAAGTTGAGTCTGAAGCTAGAGATATGAGAAAGAGATATCCAAGCAAGTCATTTCAGTCTGCTTCGAAGAGATTCAGAGATGATCAAATTCATTTAAGAGACAATGTGGGACATTCGAATAGAAATCGAGCTAGATCGCAAATGAGTTTCAAAACTCTAGTAACTTCAGTGGCCATTGTTCGTAATGTCCGGACTGAGAGACTTGAATGTAAACATTATGGAAAAAAGCATCCGGGAAGCTGTAGATTAAACGACAAAGCTTGTTTCAGATGTAGATCGCTTGATCATTTCATCTGTGATTGTCCTGAGTCTGTCGAGCCAGAGATTGTTCAGAATCCGAGATTTGATAATACACCTATGAGAGGTAGACCTACAAAGAATGTAAGAAATATTAGTGGTAGTCAGAGGACTACGAGAGATACTGTTGCAAGATCTAAAACTAGAGCACCTTCCAGAGCGTATGCTATCCAAGCTCGTGAGGAAGCTTTATAACCTAATGTCATAACAGGTACTTTTACACTTTATGATACTTTTTTGATTGCATTGACAGACCCTGGTTCTACATATTCATATATATGCATGAATTTAGTATACAGTAAGAATTTTCCTATAGAGTCTACTGAGTTTGCTATAAAAGTATCGAACACCTTAGGTAAAAGTGTTTTTGTTGATAAAGTATGCAAGAACTTCCGTTAATGTTTAGATATATCTATTTCCCTATTGATCTGATGCTTTTTCCATTTGATGAGTTCGATATTATTTTGGGTATGGACTGGTTGTCTTTGCATGATGCTGTTGTGAACTACAAAAGAAAAACTATAGATTTGAGATGTTTGAATAATGAAGTTGTATAGGTTGAATCTAATGATTTGAATGGATTGCCTGTTGTGATATCGATATTCAAAGCTCAGAGTTATGTGAAAAAGGGATATGAGGCATATTTTGCTTATGTAATTGATTCAAAAATGTCTGAAAGGAAAATTGAGTCAGTACCTATTGTTTGCGAGTTTTTTGATGTGTTTCCTAAAGAGTTACCGGGCTTGCCTCCGATTCGTGAACTTGAGTTTGGTATTGAATTGATGCTTGGTATGACACCTATTTCGATAGCTCCGTATAGAATGGCACCAACAGAGTTGAAAGAGTTAAAGTCACAGTTTCAAGAATTGACTGATAGAGGGTTTACTAGATCGAGTTTTTCGCCTTGGGGTGCTCCTATTCTGTTTGTGAAAAAGAAAGATGGCACGATGAGAATGTGCATCGATTATCATCAATTGAATAAGGTGACAATAAACAATAAATATTCGTTACCCAGAATTGATGACTTATTTGATCAGTTAAAAGGGGCTAGTATATTTTCCAAGATTGATCTGAGATCGGGATACTATCAATTGAGAGTGAAAGATTCAGAATTTTGGACTAACCAATGCTCCTGCTATTTTTATGGACCTGATGAACAGAATTTTCAGCCCGTATCTAGATCAATTTGTTGTAGTATTCATAGATGACATATTGATTTATTCACATGATGAAAATGAGCATGTTGAACACCTGAGAATTGGATTGCAAACTTTGAGAAAAAAGAAATTATACGCGAAATTCAGCAAATATGAATTTTGGTTGCATGAGGTTAGTTTTCGGGGACATATTGTGTCAACTTTTGGGATTCATGTTGATTCAAGCAAGATTTCTGCTATTCTGGATTGGAAACCTCCGAGAAATGTGCCTGAAATCCATAGTTTGCTGGGACTAACTAGTTACTACCGTTGATTTGTAAAAGGGTTTTCAGTGATAGCTACTCTGTTGACTAGATTACTTCAGAAAGATGTTAAATTTGATTGGTCTGATAAATGTCAGAAAAGTTTTGATTAGTTGAAAACTTTGTTAACGAAAGCTCCAGTGTTAATACAACCAGAATCGAGCAAAAAATTTGTGATTTACAGTGATGCTTCGTTAAACGGTCTGGCTTGCGTTTTGATGCAAGAAGGCAAAGTTGTAGCTTATGCCTCAAGACAATTGAAGCATCATGAAAAGAACTATCAGACACATGATCTTGAGTTAGCTGCGATTGTGTTTGCACTTAAGATATGGCGTCATTATTTGTACGGTGAAAAATGTAACGTGTTTTTAGATCATAAAAGTTTGAAATATCTGAGACTCAGAAAGATTTGAACCTGCATCAGAGAAGATGGCTTGAGTTGTTGAAAGATTACGAGCTTATGATAGATTATCATTCGGGTAAAGCAAATGTTATTGCAGATGCACTGAGTTGAAAATCATTGTTTGCACTACATGCTCTGAATGCCCAGTTAGATTTCACTAATGACAGTTTTGTAATAGATGAATTAAAAGTGAAACCGTTGTTTATACAGCAGATATATGTGATGCTCAGAAATATGATAATGAATTACTAACGAAACAGGCTCGGTGTGATTCAAATTTTGAATCTAAATTTCAAGTTGTTGATGATTGTTTGAGATTCGGGGATCGTATTTGTGTTCTGAGAAATCTAGATTTGATTCAGTTGATTTTGAATGCAACACATAACAGTCGTCTATCTGTTCATCCAAGAAGTACTTAAATGTACCATGATTTTAAGCGACACCATTGGTGGTCTGGCATGAAGCGTGATATTTCTGACTTTGTGTCTAAATATTTAGTCTGTGAGCAAGTGAAAGCGGAACATCAAGTTTTGTCTGGTTTGCTACAACCGATTCTAATTCCCGAATGGAAATGGGATAGAGTGACGATGGATTTTGTTTCTGGTTTGCCTTAACTCCAAGAAAGAAATATGTGATATGGATCGTAGTTGATAGATTAACGAAAACTGCCTATTTTATTTCAGTAAGATTTGATTATTCACTTGACAGATTAGCCGAGCTTTATATTTCTGAGATTGTGATATTGCACGGGGTGCCACTATCCATTGTGTCAGATAGAGATCCGCGATTTACATCGCGATTCTGGAAGAAATTGCAAGAAGCTTTAGGCATGAAATTACATTTTAGTACAGCTTTTCATCCACAAACAGATGGTCAATCTGAATGGATCATTCAGATTTTAGAAGAAATGTTAAGATGTTGTATACTTGAGTTTAATGGTTCGTGGGAACAGTATTTGCCATTGATCCAATTTGCGTATAATAATAGTTTTTAGTCAAGTATCAAAATGGCACCTTATGAAGCTCTGTACGGACGTAAATGTCGTATACCTCTGTATTGGATCGAGCTCAGTGAAAATAAGCTACATGGGGTTGATTTGATAAAGGATTCAGAACAGAAAGTGAAATTGATCCAAGATTGTTTGAAAGAAGCATCTGATCGTCAGAAGTCTTATGCGGACTTGAAATGAAAAGATATAGAATTTGAGATCAGTGATAAAGTATTTCTGAAAGTGTCACCGTGGAAGAAAGTTCTTCGATTCGGACGTAAAGGCAAGTTGAGTTTGAGGTTCATCGGGTCGTATGAAATCATAGAACGTGTTGGACCTGTTGCATATAGATTGCTTTTGCCACCTGAGTTAGAAAAGATCCACAACGTATTTCATATCTCGATGCTCCCTAGGTATCGATCTGATCCATCACATGTTATTGCTCCATCTGAAATTGAAATCTGATCTGATATGACATACGAAGAGGAATCGATCCGTATCTTAGCTCGTGAAGTGAAATAGTTGAGAAAAAAGAAAATTTCATTAGTGAAAGTACAATGGCATCGTCAAGGAATAGAAGAGGCTACGTAGGAGCCTGAAGATTCAATGAAACAACAATCTCCGATTCTGTTTAACGGTAAGATTTTTGGGGACGAAAATCCCTAAGGGGGAGAATTGTAACAGTCCGGTTTATATCTTAGTCGAAACAGTGGTTTTGGGACCACAAACCCGAATTCGTATAATATTTTAATATTATTTACTTGTCTTTGATATGTGATTAAGCATGAGCTAAATTTCTGAAAGTTAATTTGTCCGTCGGTGTGTTTAATTTGACAAAAGGATTGAATTGCATTAAGTGTGAAATTTGCATGTTTTATGAAAGGGTGCTTAATTGTTATGTCTTTTTAAGAGTAAGGACTCATGAGGCAATTAGGCCAAAAACATGGTTAGTGGATGGCAACATGCATATATATTATGCTTTTATATGTTATTATTATAAGTTATGTAAATATTATTATATTATAAGAGTTTATAATAAAAATAAAGGCATTAATAAAGCCATTATTATTCCATTTTGTCGAAAACACAAAAGAAAGAGTAAGAACAAAAGCTTCAAGGGTTTCGGCACTCATCAAGAAAAATTTAGGTATGTTTTGGCTTCAAATTTTGATTATTTTTATGTTTTCGAGGTTGTTGCTTAGTCTACTATCAAGCCCATTTCTCAATTTGATGAATTCACATTCTTCATGAGAAATGTCATTGATGCTATGTTGAGCTTTGTAATGATTTATGGTGTTAAATGAAAGATTTGAGCTAGATGAACATACCTTGTTCTTGAATTTTTGATGAATTTAGCTAATTAGGACTAAATTAAGAAAATATTAATTCGAGGGACTAAATTGCAATTTGATGAAAAATTTGGGCTTGTGTGATGTTCATAAGCATTCAGCTAAGCATGGATGGGTGATGATTTTTGTGAATTTGATGTTTTGAGAAAAATGGACTAAATTGATAAATTGTGCAAGTATGAGGGTTAATTTGCAAATAGCCCTAAATGTGTGTCCTTGGATTGAATTGAATGAGTTAGTGAATAAAAGAGTTAATTCTGAATATGTATAGATCAAGAATCGAGGAAAACGGACTTATATCACGGGAAAGCGGAAGTAACAGAGTAGTCGTTTTCATTCAGTTAAACCGAATCCGAGGTAAGTCATTATGCAAATAAACGTATTCGTATTGAAATATGTGTGTTCTTATGACTATTGTTATCGATGAATACTTATGATATGATCTGTTCATGAATTTCGAGATAAGGATTACTTAGTGACAATGCCCGAGAAATCCCATATGAACCTAGGAATATATAGGATTAGCTATGTCATGACATAGGTATCTGTTCTGTTTTATCATGTAAGACCACGTCTGGGACGTTGGCGTTGATTTGAAATTTCATGTAAGACCTCATCTGGGACATAGGCATCGATATGAGCTTTACGTATAAGACCATGTCTGGGACATCGGCATCGTATTGATTCGTGTAAGACCCTATTTGGGATAGTGGCATCGATATCTGAGTGCGTTTAAGACCTCATCTAGTACGTAGGCATTGTACAACTATTCTGAATTTTCTGAGCATCCTACTAGATTCCTATTGGTTGAATGGGCAAGTCTGTGATATGAATTGAAAATCCAAGCTATGATCAATTAAGTGAACGAATGGTTGATTCAGGTACATTTGGTGTATACACAAGTGTGTATAAAAAGGTAAGTACCTATATGACTTTGATTTGAAGAGAAGTAAGATTAAATATGAGAATGTGAATGAGATGCAAGAATGATTATGAAAGAACTATGTGTACAAATGATTCTTGAATTGATGAATGTGGCAAATATGGTTAAGTATATGATTCAAAGCATATATGTGCTAGTTTGATAAGTTTATTTGT
Organism: Gossypium rotundifolium; assembly: GCA_025506655.1. Classification (NCBI taxonomy): domain Eukaryota; kingdom Viridiplantae; phylum Streptophyta; class Magnoliopsida; order Malvales; family Malvaceae; genus Gossypium; species Gossypium rotundifolium. Next base: position 75,236,323 of record CP106723.1, read on the forward strand.
ATTATGACTTTCTAAGCTTTTAGAAAGCTTACTCTGTGTGTGTTTTATCTGTTTATAGGTCGTCAAAGCTACTGAAGGCTCGAGACCATCAAGGATCATCATCACACTACTAAACTCTTTTTGGTACACTTTGAAAATGTATATAGCTAGTTATGGCATGTATAGGCTAGTTTTTTCTATAAGTTTGTCTTATTATCTTAGCCATGTGATTTGGCTAATTATGAGTTGAGAATTTGTTTGAATGTATGTGATATGTGAAGTATGTTTTGGCATGGTTAGATGACACATGAAATGGTTAAGTTTTGAGTAAGCAGATGAATGAATTATGTTTGTGATGAGATGAGTTTCAGTCTTGAAAGTTGTCATTGTTGGAATTTGTATTGAATGCATGGCTTGAATGGTTATTTTGGTATGTTCTTGGTTCTTATATGTGTGTGAAATGTGATGGTAAATGTTGCTTGTAGGTATGACCCAAGTGGGTGGCATTTTTGGTCTTGCAAATGACCTATAATGTCACACGGCCAGGCACACACGGGCATGCCTAGCGACCATGGGGTAAAGTCAATAGCTAGTTTAAGAGCACACATCCATGGTACACGGGCGTGCCTAGAGGCCGTGTGGGAAAGTCAGTATATGGCCTAGTAGTACACAGCCTTAGCACACAGGGGTGCTTGGTAGCCATGTTATTTTGGCAGGATCGACTACGGTCAGGGTACACGGGCGTGCTTGGTGGCCATGGTGAGAAGTCAGGTTCGACCATGGGGAGGACACACGGGTGTGTTTAGTAGCCGTGGAGGGCACACATCTTGCTCCCATGGGCGTGTATCCCCTATATTTGAGAAAAGTTTTTAAGTTTTTGAGAACATTTGTATAAGTTTTGTTTTAGTCCCGACCCGGGTTATAAGCATGTTTAAGGTCTCATTGACTTATTTAAGGGACAGTGTGTGTATGATTGATGAATGAAATGTATGAAATGTTAGGAAAGTTTTCGATCTATCCGATAATGCCTTTAACCCTAATCTGGTGACGGTTACGGGTTAGGGGTGTTACATCATGCACTCATCAGGTGTGCACGACAACTCATTAAATACCCTAATGGTATTTTCCAGCCAAAACTCTGCCCTTTCTGGATCGTCATCTTTACTAGCCCAGAATTCCTTTACTCCTTATTTTCGGATCCTATCAACCAGAGGTTTTTCCTTCTTACCACTTCTACTACTTGAGGGGCTACAGAGGTAGGCTGAGGAATAGGAAGGGGTGGAGGGGGTGGTGCAATCGGGTTTGCACGAATGAACTCCGTGTACCAAGCATTAATCATGTGGAGAAAGGCTTTCCTAGCCTCTTCTCCTCCTCTCTGGCTTATTATTATGGGTCTATTCTCATTTTTATTCGACACCGTCCCTTCAATGGGAGCCAGTACGTTACTTTCTACAACATCAACCATAGCTCTTTCGGGATCCATTTACTATATAAAAACACAATTTAAGCCATCAGGAGTCGTCACACTATCATTATATAAAAATTCATAGGTATGGCATGTATAGCTAGACTCATACTTACGCTAGCGTTAGTCCTAGAATTGACTAAATTGTAGCTTTGATACTACTAAATGTAACACCCCTTACCCGTGTCCGATGCCAAGACAGGATACAATGCATTACCGTGCTTAACCTTACTTGAACATGCATTCTTGGGCTATAAAATTTCATTCCAACTTAAAAATTTTGTCTTCTTAATCATAACACACATATTATAGGCCTATGAGGCCATAAACTGACATCCGGAGGGTTCCAGAGATCAACTAGGAACTTTAACGTGCTTAGAAAATTTTTGCCTAAATAGGGGCCACACGCCCGTGTTGTCCAATGGACACGCCCGTGTGCCTCTAAGACATGCCCGTGTTCATCACCCATTGTCGAAACTAACTTATCTCACACGACTGAGCACACGCCCGTGTCTATAACCCGTGTCCTTCACACGGCCTAGACACGCCCGTGTCTCTTACCCGTGGAGCTCTCTGTTTATGACGTCATCATACTCTTAATAGCACACGGCCAAGACACACGCCCATCTGCTGGCCCGTGTGACAAATTGTATTCTTGTAAATTAGTGCAGGGGACACACGGCCTACTAACACACCCATGGGACGGGTCGTGTCTACTCGTGTGGACAATTATATGGCTATTTTCCAAGCTAATTGCCACCTTGAAACATAAACACACTTATATCATCCCAAGCAACTCAATTATTCCATCCATACCAAGTATTAAATGCATAAACTTGTCATCATTAAGTATTTATAACTTAACAAATATTGACCGATTTTTAAGTGGACATATACAAAAGAAATGCATAATCTTGATAACTAACCATTTTCTCTCAATATGACATAACTAAAATTACCAAGTTCCTATACATGCCATACTCAAAATAAATTAAATTTGCTATACCAAAATAATAATTGATAGTTTGATCCAAGCTCCGACGTCCTTCGATTCCCGAACTAGCTTGGTAGAACTATAAGAAAAGAGGGAAAAGAGAGAAGCATGTACCTTAGTAAATTTGCATGAAATCTTATATAGCAACATAATTGCTCAAATAAACTCATTCATCATGAAACACGAACACATAAAACTCATGAACTAAAGCTTATTTACTCATACTTACTCTTGCTCATACTTACCCATCACTTTAGCGTTACCTTATCTTGTATTTACTCATAGTACCTATATCACTCAATACATGGTTTATCTTTTAAACTATCATAGTCAAAAATTTGAATCTTTATCTTCCTTAACTTGCATGGAACTCTTAATCATTCTTATACAACTTATTTCATCATCAACTTTACTTACTTGTCTCACCTATTACCTTTTCCACACTTAATTCTTTGCCCGTTGAATTTCTTGGTATAATAAAGGATACTCAACCTTGTCAAACATGTGTCTTGATGCCAATGCCATATCCTAGATATGGTCTTACATGTAATCGCCTTATATTTCAATGCCATATCCCAGATATCATCTTACAAGGATTCCTTAGCTTGATATTAATGCCATCCAGATATGGTCTTACACGAAACCTTCCTTTGGTGCCGAAGCCATGTCCCAAACATGGTCTTATACGGGACCTTCCTCATATGGTGTCGATGCCATGTCCCAGACATGGTCTTATACGAGACCTTCCTTATATAGTGTCTATGATATGTCAAGACATGGTCTTACACGAGACCTCCCTTATTTGATGCTGATGCCATGTCCCAAACATGGTCTTACACGGGCTTTCAATGTCTCATGTTATGACATAGGTATCCTCGTTATTCCAATACTTCGATCAGGACTTTCATTTACTTGTTCTTGTAGATATTCTTATTTAAGACATTATTATTCTTCTTCAAGGAAATAATGTATATCACATAACATAGTAAATAATTTAATGAAAATACACATAAAACTTTAATTTCATACAAACTTACATTGGTACTCAAAATGTGCAGAGTTGTGCAATTTAGTCTTCAACTTTGTTTTTGCCTTGGTGTCAATCCGGGCTTCGTGTTTCTTGATCTATTATGAAAATTTAACTTTTTTAATATTCACATTGACTAAATTGACTCATAACTCATACTTTGGCAGAATTATAATTTTTTTGCCCCTAAACGTTCTCATAATTACACATTTGCCCCTAGGCTCGTAAAATGATTTTCATTCAACTTCCTTGTATTTCAAGCCTAGTTGAATCATTTTCCTAACTATAGCAACCTTCAATTTCTACTATTTCACTCATTTATGACCATTTTCATAACTTTTACAATTTGGTCCTTACATGCATTTTTCATGAAAATCACTTAGAAAAAGATGTTTACCTTACATCAATGTAACAACCTAATTTAGGGGCTAGTCGGAATAGTGGTCTTGAGACCACTAATTAGGGGTCATAGAAAATTATTTTAATTTTATTTCATGGGTTATAGCATGATTGTAAGGGTGCATGAAAATTTTGGTACTTTAATTTTAGTTATTTCATGCTTAATCGCGAAAAAGGACTAAATTGCATAAACTATGAAAGTTCTATTTTAATTGCTAGATGCACAAATAGTAATGGAATATTAATTTGAGGTCTTTAAAGTGTAAATCGGCCATAGGGGGAGTGATGGCCGACCATAGGGGGCAAAGAATAGACTTTGTCATTTGGTTAGGTGAAATTTGGTGATAAAAATTTATTTTTATCATAAAATAAAGAAAAGAAAATATCACCTTTTCTCTCCATACTCTCCACAAAAATGAGCATCCAAAATGGAGGTTGAGAACTCAAAATTTTAGCCAAGCTTTCCTCCTTGCAAGTAAGCGATTTTGGTGACCTTTCTTGAAATTTTTTATACTTTTGGAGCCCCTAAAGCTTAAGCTAGCTAATGAGGGGACTATTTTTGCAAAATGGTTAAGGGTCTAGGGTTTTTCCATGAGAGAAATTAAGCTTTTTGCTACATTTTTATGGAAGGAAATGAGTCTTAGTTGTGAGATGAACAACTTTTGTGAAAGGTATTACCAAGAAAAAACACCTAAAAGGACCTTTTTGTAAAAGTTATGAAATAGGTGGTAAAATGTGTATAATAGTTGAAATCTTGAGTTGCTATAGGATGAAATATGAATCAGCTAGGTTTGATTAACAAAGAAATTGGATAAAAATCGATATACGAGCCTAGGGGCAAAATCATAATTTTTCCAAAGTTTAAGGGCAAAATGGTAATTTTACCAAAGTAGAAATTTTGAAATGTATTGATTAGTGTGGAGATTAAATGAGTAAATTTTATTGTTATAGATCAAAGCAAATAGGATTCCGACCTAGAACGAGAGAAAAGAATATGGACAATTAGTCCCTTTTTACCCTTTTGGTATCGAGGTAAGTTCGTGTGCTAATAATGCAAATTTAAGTGAAGTATTTAATATTTTGATATTGTATGAATTTTATATTGTCTCGATGAATATATTAAATATGTTTTGACGAGATGTCAAGAAATAAAAATCTTCAATTATACTTAAGAATGGATGGAATGCAAATATCATGATACTATGATAATTAAGGTCTCGTGTAAGACCATATTGGAATATGGCCTTGGTATGAGATTTCGTATAAGACCATGTCAGGGACATGGCGTCGATATGATATTTCAAGTAAGACCATATCGGGGATATGGCGTTGATATGATACTATATGAATGAGACTCAAGAGTATCCTTTAGCATTTTGAATGATTCAACAAGTATGTTGAAAATGAGAAAGTATGTGGTTATACCATGAGAGGTACAGGTATGTGCCCAAAACTCATTTGAAGGTGAATTCGGTATATGATGAACCCATGGTGAGTTTATGTGTAAAAGATGCATCTTGATTGCATGTTCTATATTTATTAATGCACTGCGTGAATGCGAATGATTATTGTAGAAATTTATTTAAAAATGATAGAGTGTGAGGAAATTCTCAGATGAACATTTGAAATAGGAAAATGTATGTGGGTAAATATCTGTGAATGTGTAATCAATGGTGGGCTGTGTGCGATACCACCTTATTAATTGTTAGCGATGGGCTATGTGCGATACCATCGCAACTACTATCAATGGTGGACTATTTACCGATGGGCTGTGTGCGATACCATCGTGTTTAGTATTAATGGTGGGCTGTGTGCAATACCACCTTATTAATTATTAAATGGTGGGCTGTGTGCGAAACCACCAAGTATTTATTATTCCGACGTGTTATCGAGCGATTTAATTAAGTGAAATTACATGTGGCTTTGTGGGTATAGATGCAAGTAAAGATGAACGATGTTTTGTGATAGGTGAAGGTTTGGAATGAGTAAGCATTATGAATGAATGAATGGGTAACCATGAGCTTAAGCGTAAATCTCATTATAATACCTTTGTGGTTGAGTGAAATAAATGGATGTCAATAGTTGCTTATTATTTGCATATGAACTTACTAAGCATTATTACTTACTCCTTTTTCTTTTCCTATCTCTTATAGGTTAACTTAACTAGCTAGGGTTGGAGATCGTCGGAAATGCTTTCACACTATTGAGTAGTCATTTGGGTATAAGTTTTTCAAATCTTCTTGAGAGATGGCATGTATAGAGATCTTATTCTTTGTTTAATTAAGTCATAGTTAAGGTAGCCAAATGTGTTTGTCTAAAACAATTTATGGTTCGGTTATGTATAGCCATGGATGATGGCTTATGTCGATTATATTTGTGCTAGTGATAGTACTCCCTCCTATATGGGAAGATAGTTTGGTTTTCATGGTTTAAATGTGAAAATTTAAATATCATAATTGATAATTTATAAATGATATGTGATGTTGTGTGAATGTGTGCAAGTAGGGTGACTAAGTGGCTTGGAAAATAGCCTAGAATTGGTCCACACGGGTAGACACACGGGCGTGTGTCTAGGCCGTGTGTGACACAGATCAGTCCCATGGGTGTGTGGCTGAGCTGTGTGTCCCCTGCATGTTAGTATTGCAAGACAATGTCGACCACAGGCTAGACACACGGGCGTGTGCCTAGGCCGTTTGTCCCCTACATGTTAGTATTGCAAGACAGTGTCGACCACGGGCTAGACACACGGGCGTGTGCCTAGGCCATGTGTCCCTTATGAGGTTACTGATGTCATAAACAGAATACCCAAGTTTTCACACATGGGTGGGTGTGTCTAGGTCGTGTGAAAGACACAGGCCAAAGACACAGGCGTGTGTCCAGCCATATGAAAACCCCTGTAGGTTAGATGAAACACCCCAAACCCGGCCCACAAGCCCTGACCGGATATGGCATGCTTCTAAAAAAAATCCATTCAAATTCTTGTATGAAATTTTGCTAAAAACTTGTGTATATTATTTTTGAAAAGTCTGGATTTGGGTTGGGTTCGAAAATTAAATACCTTGTTGATTTGGTGTCAAAACATTTGATAAATATACTTAAGAAAATTTAACTTTTAAACTTTAAATTCGATAATAATTGTATCATACTAAGTAGCTTAAAAGCATGCATAAATGATTCAATACTTTGGCTTTATTACATCAAATAAAAACCCGAATAATTCAAAACTTAAACATAAATAAAAATAAATCAATCCTTGAGCTTTGCATGGCCACCCTTGAGCTCCTGCCGACTCGGTCTATCACTGATCATCACCTGAAAAATAGTCCCACAAGGGGTGAGTCAAACAGACTCAATGTGTACAACTAACACCAAACTCAAATAAATTTAGGCATATCAAATCATACATAATCATATAGCATTAAATAAAATGATGCAATCTTGGACCCAAGCCTAGTTATCCATCCGCTACACGTCACCCGTACCAACCATCACACCGTGGGGACTACTAAGTCAACCCTCCATCCGCTACACACCATCGAAGGCAGTCGCTGCAGTCGACGTGCTCATATCCCTTATAAAGTTCATGGCATAGCCACCAGATACATACTTTGTGTCATGAGACACCATATTCAGATATCGTGGTCTTAGGTCACCACATTCACTTCCCCTTAAAATAATATCATATATGCCCATGTCATACAAAATCATGCAACATAATGCCTTAGGCCCGATTTCACATTCTTATCATATTCATATATATGCCTTAGCAAAAACTTATCATACTCATAGTAGGAGTAGGAAACGTACCTGAGTACTTTGTACCATCGCATGGTAACTTAGCCATATTCTTACACTTTCATATTAACACATATAATAAATTAAAACCGTAAATCTATTGAGATTTAGTGTGGGGTACACACCTGATTTACTTAGTGCTTTATTGAAGATCCCAAAATCCCAATCTAAGCTTTGGATCCTTAACTGCCTATATTTGGCCAACCCTAATTTTATTAGTACAAAGCCATTTGGCTATAAGTCCAAATCCTAGTAGGATTGTTGTAATCAAATTCTTACCTTGGTGCCGATTGGATTAAAAATCAAATCCCGAAACTTTGTGATGCTTCTTTATTGCAATCGGCTATACCCTTAATTATTGAACTAGTTAGTTTCAGCTTTTTAAACAAATGAGAATTAGATCTAAATACCACAATAGGGCCTTGGCCGAATGTCAGATTCACTTACCTTTATGAATCTAAATTCAAAACCTCGACTATTACATCGCCTTCCTCCTAAAAACCAAGTCACCTAATTTTTACCTACATTCGGCAATCCTCCACTTATTCAACAAACCAAAATTCTCAATTATCTTAGCCCATATGGTATTCAGCCAAAAATAAAAGAATAGAAAAGGGCCATTCGGCCACCTACCATTAATTACTCACCTTCTGCTTTTCCAAAATCGACACTTCTGGCTTATTATAAAGTAGGATTCGGCTTCTAGGGCTAATGAAGAGAAATTGATAGGCATAGACAATTGATTCGGGTTAGATCTTGATGAGAAGAGAGGATGAAATCGTGAGGAAAAGAAATCCCAAAACTTACCGAATCAGTAAAGAACATGAGGCCTATGGTGCACCTTCGGGAAACTAAAACACCCTTGTAGATTCGACTTTGAGGCTTAGAGTGATTCAGCTATAGGCTTGAAACTTATCTTCGGCTTTTGATTGGTTTTGCAAAGGAAAAAGAATTGATGATAGGAAGCACAGGTATTTCGATTTTACAAGGAAAGAAAAGGAAGATATAGAACTTAGAGAAATTCACAAGACTAGGGGATTTTGTTTTCGCTTTGTGGAGAATTGAAAAGAAAAAGAAGAATAATGGCGAGAGAATTCGCAGAGATTTAAAAAGAGAAGAAAGAATGTTGAATGGCCTTAGTTTTCCTCCTTTTGCGAAATTACTAAGCCTAGAGAGTCCCTTTCTTGGCCATCACTCTCATATCTTTATTTTCCTAGCTTAGCCGAAATTCTAAAAGAATTTGACTTCAACTTTAATTCCTACCTTAGTCTCCCTATGCCGTCCATCTCCTTACCTTAGGAGTGCCGAATTTTAACCCATTATTTTGGTCTTCATGTGGCCATACTAGGCCCAAGTTATCCTAGCATATGGCATCATTTCCAGAGCCCTAAGTGGCGTCTCCGGGCCATTTTTTCGAGCCCGATTTTGTCACATTTCCAAGGTTCCTTACATTTCCTTACATTTCCTTACATTTCCAAGCTTCCTCTTACGACTTAATATTTTCTAAAGCATTTCCTTACATTTCCTTACATTTCCAAGCTTCCTCTTAAGACTTAATATTTTCTAAAGCATTTTCTTACATTTCCTTACATTTCCAAGCTTCCTCTTAAGACTTAATATTTTCTAAAGCATTTCCTTACATTTCCTTACATTTCCAAGCTTCCTCTTAAGACTTAATATTTTCTAAAGCATTTTCTTACATTTCCTTACATTTCCAAGCTTCCTCTTAAGATTTAATATTTTCTAAAGCATTTCCTTACATTTCTAAGGTTCTAAAATGCACACAACACATAAGGCATACTATTTCATGTAATTTTAGCCATAGTGCATAAGCCCTATTCCAGGATATTACATTAGAATTGAGAAATAATTATACATGGGCATGGAGCACTGGTGTGTGATATGTCACATGGGCGTGTCCCACTCTTCACATGGGCGTGTGGCCCTGTTTTATGTCAAAATTTTCTAAGTGTTCAAAAGTTTTGGTTTGGTCCCGAAGCATTCCAAGTATATGTATAAGGTTTCGTAGACCCGTAATGGGGACATTACGAATGCAAATGAAAAAGTTTTAAGTTGGAACAAAATTTTATAGACCAAAGTTGAATGTTCAAGCAAGTTAAGTCCAGTATTGCCTCGTACCCGGTTCCGGTGTTAAATACAGGTAAGAGGTGTTACAATCAAACTTTCATAATCTTCCATAAAACATCAAAATACATGCATGTCATACATAGGTAAATTTTTTAGCATAAACCCTAGCTTAAAATATAACTAAAAATAGCTAAACTGAGCTACGAGGATCTCAAAAATACAAAGAACATTAAAAACTGGGCTAGGATGCACTTACTGTTGAGCTTGGAAATTGAACAAAACCTAGCTATGGAGAACTTGAAAATTTGGCCCTTAGGAAGAAGATGGACACCATTTTTGACTTATTTTTCCTTTTTAATTCATTAATTAACCAAATAACCAAAATACCCTTAATGCCCTTTCTTGAGATTTTTCCTTCCCATGTCCATTTTTGTCCATCTTAATGGTCTAATTACTAAATAAGGACCTCTAATAATTTTTATAATTCTATTTCATACTTAAACCTTCTAGAATCTCATATTTTCTAATCCTTGCAATTTAGTCCTAATGGACAATTTGTTCACTAATTAATAAAATTCCTTCATGAAATTTTCACACAACCATGCAAATACCTCATAAGCCTTATAAAATCATTTAAACATAGATTTCTTCCTCGGATTTGTGGTCTCACACCACTATTTCGACTAGGCCCTAAGTCGGGCTGTTACACTTACCCTTTTGAAAAACGTAAGTCATTTTTCATAAAAGAGCTTATCTATAGATAATTTTATTTTTATAAAAATTAACTTAAATCAAGCTTAATATTATTATATTGATAATAAATTTTATTTTTATTTAAAAATATTAAAATATTATATTTTTCAATATTATTAAACATACATATTTAATTATCTATATTAAGTCTTATAATAATTTATTAATATAATAAATATAAATTATTATTTTAATAAATTATTTAATATTTCAATTTTATTTTAATAATAAATTTTAAAAATAATAATTTTAAATAATATTATTCACATATTATTGAAAATATTCAATATTAATATTTTAATAATAAATATTTATTACAATTATAAATATATTAACAATAAATGTTTTGTAGTATAAAGGTTAAAATATGTCATAAGTCTATGTACACTTCACAGATTTGTAATTTAGTCTTTGTACTTTTATTTTCAAGAATTTAGTCCCTTTACTTTTCAAATTTGAAAATCAAGTCCAATTGTTGACATCGTTAATTTTTTTGTCAATTTTGTTGATGTCACATTTTTAAATAAAAAATACTCACTTAGTAGTCATGTAATTAAAAAATGACGTTGTAATGAATCTGAATTTAACATAATATTTTTAATATATGCAAAAACAATATAAAATATAAAATTATAGATAAAAATAAATTCAATTAAACAATAAGAAAATCTCAAATGTATGTGTGTTTAATTGCAAACAACTTTTATGAAATATTTTTAAGAAATCTACCAAACGACAAAAAATATTTTACACAGATTCATCCAAACATCAGAAAATATTAGCTTTTCAAGAAAAGTAAATTATTTTCTAGAAATCATTTTCCGGAAGTCATTTTCAGTGAAACAAACGGAGCCTTAGTTTATGCTATTTTACTTAACATAATTACTAAATTACTAAATTAACCTTGCTTATTAACCTTTAATTCACTTAATAATGTGTCCATCATTGTCCACTAATAATAATGGTCTACTTACCATATAAATCCCCACATTTAAATTTCATAGCTAATAGATACCTTTAACTAATAGAACTCTACTTTTTCACCTTTTACTATTTAGTCCTTTTCACGAAATTAAGCATGTAAATGTCAAAATTATTAACAAAATTTTTATAGACCCTACTAACACTTTGTAGACATTAAAATAATAATAAAATAAAAATTTACTCGTCAAATTTGTGGTCTCAAAACCACTGTTACAATTTCACTAAAAACAAAATGTTACAACTCTCCCCCTAAAGGAATTTTCGTCCCCGAAAATTTTATCTGAAAAGAGGTTCGGGTATTGCACTTTCATGGCTTCTTCCAACTCCCAGGTAGCTTCTTCTATACCGTGACATTGCTAGAGAACTTTCACTAAAGCTATACTTTTATTTCTCAATTTTTTATCCTCTAGAGCTAGAATCTTGATCGGTTCTTCACTATACATCATATCTAGCTGAATCTCAACATCAATAGGTGAAATCACGTGTAAAGGGTCTGGTCGATACCGTCGTAACATAAATACATTAAATACATTGTGGATCTTTTCTAACTCTAACGACAATGCTAATCTATAAGCTACCGGCCGAATTCTCTCAATGATCCCATACGGCCCAATAAACCTCAGACTAAGATTTCCTTTACAACCAAATCGAAGAACTTTCTTCTAGTATGTGATATGATCCAACCTCGTGATTGATTTCGAGCCATATTTGCATTTCTCGATCGTCGACTAGAAAGTATCATTCCAATTAGCAAGTCGTTTATAGTTGGCTAAGTATGGGAAATATCAATGAAAGATAGGTTTAAAATAGGCTAAGTGTTGAAGATAGGTAATTAAAAGGAATTAAAAGAAAGTTGATAGTTTTTAGATGGAATGGAAAGAAATAGTTCTCAAGCGGCAAGAACGAACCAACATTAAGAAATGCTGACCCAAGACTTATATGGCTTAAGTGGTTTTGGATAGATGAGATAAAACCAAGACCCACTATCTAGGAAGATAGGAACCTCGCTATAAAGGTTCGAACTCCACACTATTGATAGTGATAAGTTCTAATTAAAAGAAAGAATAGGTTGACGCCACTAGCTTTGTAGATAACCCAACAAGTCTTCAAACGAAATTTGAGAGAAGCAAATCTCACAAAATGATATAATTTCATTCAATAAAATGTCAAAAGTCCCTTCAAAAGGCTGATTACACACATATTTATAAGGCTAGAAAAAGGCTAGCTGAATGGTCACAAGTATTCATCTTAAAAGCTAAAATAAAGCTCAAGTCTCTTGGAATTCTTGAACCAAATAACTCAACCATTTAATTCACTTCAATTCAGCTTCATAATTGACCTTGAATGCTTGAAAAGTGACTCTTGAAATGTCCATTGGTTAGCTGAATAGTCACCAGCACCTTAATAGTGTTTTGAATGCTTGAATTAAATCTTTTGAAGCAACAAAAATGGTTGGTAGTTGAAAAGCTTGTTGCTTAATTTAAAGAAGCAATAATCCACTCTTTAAACTCTTTTAAATGATGTGTTAAACTTCCTTTGTAACAGCCCTTTACTCTGTAACCAAAAATGACTTGAACAGCCACTTTATTTAATTTGCAATAGCCTTGAATTGTAACGGTTATGACTTGAAAAGACTCCTACAATAAACACATTAAAATGAGCTTATTAAACACATGTAAACACTTACTAAACATAACACACATTAATACTTAACTTAAGTAAATGAACTAAAACATATGCATCAATTATTCTAGCAACTAGTTAATTAAAGAAGCATAATTAAATGAACTCATGCATCAATAAATAATCCTAGGAGCTAGATTAATTAAGAAGCATCTAATAAATGAAGTTCAATAATAACTCAATTATTAAAACTAAGATGAGTTGAATTAATGACCAGTAACTCATTTATTAATCTAAGATGATTTATTAACTAAGATGAACTCAATTAACTAAGATGAGTAATTTATTCAAGCAACTTAATTAAAAATAAAGTCCAACAACTCAATTAATTAACAAACTAAAATTAAACGTCTCATTTTGCACTTGGGCCCCTCGATTTTAGGCCAATCTCGATGTCGTCGAGATGTATCGAAACATGATGAGACCTGGATCGCAAAACATGATGCGACGAGGATCGCATCAGTATGATACTTTCAAAAATACTTTGTCGTCGACTTGAAATTCGATGTCTTTTCTTTTCAAATCTACATAAAGTTCTTGATCGATATTGAAGTGATTCCTGGTATGGAAAAAGCTATAACACTATATTATGTTAACAATGCTGTAATATCTAACACCAAGGAAACGAAAAGTCAAAAGAAGACAAAACATATTGATCAAAAGTATTACTTGATACGAGACACAGTAGCCGAAGGAATTATAGATGTAGTGAAAGTAACTTCTGAAGATTACTTAGGGGATCCGTTTACTAAGACTCATGTAACTAGGGGTTTTAACAAACACATTAAGGATATGGGAATGCAAAACATGACACATTTACTTCACTAGGGCAAGTGAGAGATTGTTGGGAATTGTGTCCGTATTGTAGTAAACATGTAATTGTTTTATATTTATTTGAACGATGAATAAATAAATTTCACATTTCATGTTATGTATTTTTTATTTCTATCTTTCATATTTTGCATGCATAGCAAAATTGTGACAAACAAATATTAGCTCATTGATTGTCTAAGTTCAAACTGATGATAACTGGCATTGTAAGAATGTTTACACTGCGATCGAGAAAGACAACTTACTTCAGTAGATAATCTAAATAAGTTAGTAATCTTGTAAAAGAATCAAAGTGAATATTTGATTCAAATACTGAGAATGACTATTATGTTATCTACAATTCCAATTGAGAAGATGACTAGAATTAGCTATAGGAGCAGTTGACTCCACAGGTAGAGACATAGATGTATTCATTGGCAGAATGATACATTGGACTGGACCTAAGATGAATTAATTCTGAATTCATTTCTGAATTAATTCACTTGTGACGTTCATGGTGTGATTTATCTAAATCCTGAGTTAGTTACTGACCATGCGTACGTAACTCATGTGCTTTAATATAAGTGGAGACTTATACTCTAAAGATGATCAAGCCGATAGTCGGTATGTTGGGTACATGACTTGTGTATGGCATGAATTTAGTTGAAATAGTGGAATCCATAGCTCAATTAAAGAGTTAATGATATCCTCTCATTGACATTTGTGGATTGATAAATATGGAACGTGGCTACGAGTTGCTTTTTCTCGAATGAGCACTTTATCACGATCATTTGTTGATAGTGATCAAATTAATTATTAAGAAGACACAATGGTGACAATAAGATAAAATAAGATTGCATTGAATGAAAAAATTTAACTCAAAGGAATCAATGATATCATATGAGGGTAACACACACATGATGAGGTCATTGGACGAAGTAATTGGATGAATTGATTTCAAAAGAGAATACAATTGTAACACCCCAAACCCGGCCCATGAGTCCTGACCGGATCTGGTATGTCACGGAGTAAAATAATTTGAAACATTTTGAGTGTCTGGTGAAAACTTGTTAAAATGTGGCTAAGGTATTAAAACGGGGTTTGATAAAACTCAGTTGTTTTTTTTTTCATAAACATGGTTGGGTTGATGAACCCTTTGAAAACGTTGGATCATGTAAAGTTTTAAAATTTGTCAAAGTTATAGTTGACTTGGTTTATTTTTGTTACCCGATGGTAACATCTTTGAAAAACTCGTAGAAGTGACTTAGTTGAAAAAGTTATTTTTAACCGATTCACTTATCATTTATAAATTCTTTTGTAATTTATAGTATAAGTAAATTAAACAACTAATTAAAACATCCAAATAATAAATAGCGGCCTTATTACATCCCAAATTAAAAACTTAGAAAAGAAAATAAATAAACTTAACGATAATAAATTTAATTCAAATCCAACGATAAGCATGGCCGCCTCAAGTCCTCTCCGGCTCCATTTCCGCGATCTACTCATCTGCAAAATAGTATGGGAAGGGGTGAGTCACCAAGACTCAGTGTGTAAATCCCTCACCCGGAAAATGCATCTCATACACAATTTATTAATAAACATGCAACATGCAACCCAACTAACCATCCATACTCCTTGACTACCCCGTGTGGTCAAAACCACTAGTGGTCAAAACCACTGGTGACTTAGAGTCACAAATCAAATGATGGGGCCAACCCATCGTGTGGTCAAAACCACTGATGACCATAGGTCACAAATATCATAATGTGGTCAAAACCACTGGTGGTACCAAACCATTGGGACTTAGTCACAATTATCATCGGTGTGGTCAAAACCACTGGTGACCGAGATCACAATTAATCTGATGGGGCCAACCCATCTTGTGGCCAAAACCACTGGTGACAGTCCATAAAAATCATCCCCCTCCTCTCATCAATCCCACCATCATCATGCTTTCATAACAAATGTCATATATCATGCATTTATGTATAGCATAGCATTTAACCGCATATGATGGCATACTCAATCATATTTCATAGACAAAGTAATAGGGGACTTACCCGAAATCCAATCTTATGCCACAAGCAAATCACTAGCAAAAAGATTAAAAGGCAACAATATAGTCATGTTACTAATAAAGTGTGTAGTGAGTTTTACACACCTGTTACTACCACGAATCCTAGATCCCGAAGATCCGATCTACGATGCTAGATTCTTGACCCTATAATCGGCCAACAACAGGGTTAGGGACTTAGGCCTATTCAGCAAAACCAAAAATCCTGAAGGATACATTGCACTTGAAATATGGCCTTTGGCCAAATGTGCTTAACCACTACCAACTTACCGAAATCCCGAATTTGTCACTTGAGTCTTTGAGATCCCTACCAAAACACATGTTAAAAATTGGCTTGCACAATCACACATAATCAAGGCCTATGGCCGAATGTTACTTACCACCCTTTCTTAGGAAAATGAATCCCAAAAGCTTCCTTCAATCGACTATGGCTTCCCTACAATCGGTTTAACCACATTAATAAGAGTCATAGGCCATTCGGCCATAATCTTTGAACCTAAAAGAGGGTATCACCCCTTACCTTGATAATTATATCGGCCCTTAACACCACAAGTCAGCAACTCTTAGTGTTGTGAGGGGGTTCGGCTACCTTTAAGGAGGAGAAAAGAACTGAAAACAACACCTTTCTTAAAGGAGGATTCGGCTAATCACAAGATGGAAGGGCTGAAATTTTGAAAAGAAGAAGAAGAAGAAGGGGTAGGTTCGGCTAAGAAGAAGTAAGAGGAGCTAAGAATTTTTTGAAGAATCTTGGCAATTGTCTAAGGGGAATTTCGGCCAGCAACAAGAAAAGAAACAGCTTTCATGAAATTTTGGCACCTCTCTAGTGATAAAATCGAATGTAGATGGCCCCCCAAGGAGTCCCATAACCGGCCATCACCTTTCTTTTGTGATTAATTTGGCTTTTAATTATCAAAAGATAAAGCAAGGTTTATCTTTCATTTATCCCTTAATCTCCTCAAACAAATTAAATGAAAATAAGCTACTAACACCTATACCTCCAGCTGAATTTTAGAGCAAAAATTAAGCACAACCTTATCAAAATAAGAGTCCAAAATCAAGCCATCACCTCACCCTCTTCACGCCAGCTTCCAAAAAAATAAAATGCCAATTGCAGTTTCTTTGGTTCGAACCCAGGACCTCACTGCCACAGCCCCCCTTTCAACGCCCCATACCACTCTACCACCTTGACTTTCATGCTATAAAACCTCACCATTTAATTTTAAAGCCTTCATACCTGGCCCTCTTTCCTTTAACGCCAAAAACCCAAAAATAAAACACCCCTTGCGTCCATCATGACTCGAACTCGAGTCCATACACCAAGGCCCTTAAGTGGCACCCCAAGCCACTCCACCAAACCGACTTTCATGCCCATAATCCTTGCCATTTATTTTTAAGGCCTTCCTAGCCCAACACCCCATACATAACGCAAAAATAAAAGCCCCAAGCACAATCTTGGCAGCTTGAACCCCTGCTTTGCCGCACCATTCTAGCTCCCTAGGTAGCATCCCAACCACTCTACCAGCTGCTTCCTTGTGTCATGTTTCGCACCATTAATTTTTAAAGCCTCCTCACTTAGCTTTTTCTCCTCAAGTTCTAAAAAGAAGTTTTTAATCCTAAGTCAGACCTAGCCCGGGGTTATGACTAGACCCTAGATCATGCTTAGCAATCATAACATTCATTTCTTCAAGCACACACAGGGGAAAATAATTAAATTATAACAACCCCTAATTTAGGATGTTGCGCTTCTACCCTTTAAAAAGAATTTGACCTCGAAATTACCTCGATCAAGAGTTGGGGTATTCTTTGCGCATCACATCCTCGGGTTCCCATGTGGCCTCCTCCGTACCATGATTCCGCCATAACACCTTTACCAAAGGCACTGACTTCCTACGTAGAACTTTGACATCTCGATCCAAGATTTGTACCGGCTCCTCCTCGAAAGACAAGTCCGAGTTCACTTCAATTTCCTCTACCGGCACTACATGTGAGGGATCTGATTGATAGCGCCTCAGCATTGAAACATGGAAGACATCATGGATCTGGCTCAATCCTGCTGGCAACTCAAGCTGGTAAGCTACCGGTCCCACACGTTTCAACACCGTGTACGGTCCGATGAATCTAGGGCTTAGCTTGCCCTTCCGACCAAACCTCAGCACCTTATTCCAAGGTGATACCTTGAAGAAGACCTTATCACCCACTGTATATTCAACCTCTCTTCGCTTAAGATCTGCGTAGGATTTTTGCCTGTCCGACGCCTCCTTAAGATGATCTCGGATTACTCTAACTTTATCTTCCGTCTCCGCTACTAACTCTGGACCCAACATCTGTCGCTCTTTTAGTTCCGTCCAACATGTAGGAGTACGGCATTTCCGACCATACAGCGCCTCATATGGTGCCATCTGAATACTTGCTTGATAACTATTATTATAAACGAACTCTGCCAAAGGTAGGTACTCCTCCCAACTACCACGAAAATCCAAAACACAGTCCCTCAACATGTCTTCCAACACTTGAATTACCCTCTCAGATTGTCCATCAGACTGTGGGTGAAAAGCCGTGCTAAAATTCAACTTCGTGCCTAACTCCTGATGTAATGCCTTTCAAAATCTCGATGTAAATCGAGGATCTCGATCTGGGATAATGGACACAGGTACTCCATGCAACCGTACTATCTCTGCGATGTACAACTTGGCTAATCTTTGAAGTGAGTAGTCAACCCTTACCGGTATAAAATGAGCCGACTTTGTCAATCGGTCTACTACCACCCAAACTGCATCTTTCTTGCTGGGCGTAAGGGGAAGCCCACTTACGAAATCCATAGTAATTTCCTCCCACTTCCACTGTGGAATCTTTCTTCGGTATAATGACCCGATGGCAATTGATGCTCACTTAACCGGCTTGGCATGTCGACACTTGCCCACTAACTCGCGATTACTTCCCGCTTAAAACCCGCCACCAAAATCGCTCCCTTAAATCCGATACATCTTGTCGCTTCACGGTGCATAGCGTCTGATTGCTATGAGCTTCTTTAAGGATTCACGCCTCAAATCGTCATCCTTAGGCATGCATACTCTCCCCGAAAGTACAACACTCCATCATCGCCCAAGTGAAACCTTTGGCCTCACCATTACGACTTGCAACCTCCGAGTACTCAAAGCTTCGTCGGTCATCGCCTTTCTTTGACCTCATTAATCCAAGACGGCTTCACTTGTAATTCGCCAAAAGGCTCACATCCTCATAGAGACTTAGGTGAGCAAACATTGCTCAGAAATCCGCTACCACCTTCGGCTCAATGCATCGGCTACCACATTAGCCTTCCCGGATGGTATTCGATTGAGCGGTCGTGGTCCTTCAACAACTCAATCCACCTCCGCGCCTCGATTTAAATCTTTACGAGTCGAGGTACTTGACTTTTGTGATCTGTGTACACTCCGACTTCTCCTCGTCATGATAGTGCCTTGATTTTCAAGGCAAATACAACAATGACCAATTTCAAGTTATGTGTCGGGTAGTTAGCTTCGTGAGGCCTCAATCGCCATGACGCATAAGCGACCACCTTCCTTCTTGCATCAAGACACACCTAAACCAAGATCGATGTATCATAATACACAAGAACTCCTTTCACGCCTCAGTGAATTAAGATCGGTGCTTCGCCGAATCCCTTGACTTATCAAAACTCTCTTGTCGCTTCTTAGCCCACACAAGCGGAACCCTTTTCTCAACAGCTTAGTCAACGGTGCTGCGATTAAGGAGAAATTTTCCACAAATCTCCTATAATATCCTGCCAACCCCAGAAAACTCTAAATTTTCGTAATAGACTTGGGTGGTTTCCACTCTAATACCGCCTCAATCTTACGGGGATCCAACCTAATTCCCTCGGCTGAAACTACATGCCCTAGAAAAGTTACCTCCTTGAGCCAGAACTCACACTTGCTGAATTTGGCGTACAACTGCTTCTCCCTTAGAACTTGTAGAACCACATGAAGATGTGCGTCATGCTCCTCCTCAGACTTCGAGTACACCAAAATGTCATCTATGAAGACCATGACGAACCGATCCAGATAGGGTTGGAAAACCCGGTTCATCATGTCCATAAACGCTACCGGTGCATTCGTCAAACCAAAAGGCATTACCAAAAACTCGTAGTGCCCATATCGAGTACGGAATGCTATTTTATGGACATCAGCCTCCTTCACCTTAAGCTGATGGTACCCTGACCTAAGGTCAATCTTAGAGAACACCGATGCTCCTTTGAGTTGATCGAGCAGATCATCAATCACGGCAAAGGATCTGGTTCTTTATTGTCAACTTGTTCAATTACCGGTAGTCTATACACATCCTCATTGTTCCATCCTTCTTCTTGACAAACAAGATGGAGCTCCCCAAGGCGATACACTTGGTCGGATAAACCCTCTATCCAACAATTCCTGAATCTATGCCTTCAACTCTACCAATTCTTTCGGCGCCATCCGATACGGAGCTATAGATAGGGGTGCGGTTCCAGGTAATAAGTCTATACCAAATTCAACCTCACGGTCCGAAGGTAGACTCGAAAGCTCCTCTGGAAACACATCAACATAGTCCCTTACATACCGACATCTCTCACAAAGAACATCCTTAGCTTCCAAAGCACAGACATGCACCACATAAGCTTTACAACCCTTCCTAACCATCCTTTCCGCCTTTAATGCCAAAACCAAATTAGATAGATAATCTCTCCTTTTACCTATCATCACCACCTCATCCCTTCCCGGTCCTTATTACCATGCGCTTAGCTACGCAATCCAGGCTAGCCTGATACTTTACTAGCCAATCCATCCCAAGGATTAGGTCAAACTCCCAGAATGGTAGTTCCATCAAGTCTGCCAAGAACACGACCCCTTGGAGTTCTAGGGGTACGTTCCTATAGAGTTTACTTACTTCTACAGAGTGACCTAGGGGGCTTAATACAGTCATCTTCCTAGAAGTAAGCTCAGAGTCTAAGTGCAAAGTTTCCACTACGCTACTAGCAATGTATGAGTGGGTTGAACCAATGTCAATCAAAGTATTATAGGGTACACCAAAGATCAAGAACATACCGGTTATAACGTCTGGTGCGTCGCCCTCCTCTTGACGCCTCGCAGCATAGACCAAACCAGTTGCCTAGCCTCGGTACCACCCAGACCTCCCCTCGGTGCCCCACGACCTGCCAAAGACCATTACCTCCTCTTCCTGCACCACGACCTCTCGGAGGCTGTTGGTTATCCCTTCTATTCGGTGCACGATCCTGACCCTCTGATCTCAGTCTAGCTGCCTTTTTTGGACTGTCTCTAACTCGATGCTCCATGGACCCACACTTAAACCATCCTTGATTACCATTCCAACACTCCCCCGTGTGAGACTTTCCACACCGATTGAGGATTAACAGCAGCAGTAGGCCTAGCAGATTAATCTGACCCACCAAACCTTGTCCTCTTCTGTTGATTACCAAAAAACTTTGAAAGTCCCGAGCTTCTCTTATTCCAATTCCTATCTTGATTCCGTCTAACCGACTGTCTTACCCCTTCAGCAACCTTTGATTTCTCCACTAGGACAGCAAACTCCCATTCCTGCTGTGGAGCTATCATCATCCTCAGCTCATCTTTTAGCCCATCTTCGAATCTAACACAGCGTTCATGCTTGGTACCCACAATACCACGAGCATACCTACTCAACCGGAGGAATTCAGCCTCATACTCCGCCAATGTCTTATTGCCTTGAACCAGGTTCAAGAAAACCTTCCGCTGTGCATCCACGTAACTAGCTCCTATGTACTTCTTTTGGTAGGTGGCCTTAAAAAATTCCCACGTGAGATCCTCCTCCAACGCTCCATCCCTTACAGTGAGCCACCACTGATATGACTCATCCCGAAGCAGAGAGATGATACCCTTCAACTTCTCCTCAGCTGTGAAATCCAAGTCACCCATAATGCTTTCAGTAGATTCTAACCAATATTACGCCACACTGGGTGCCACTCCAGAAACTCCTCTAAATACTTCTGCTCCGTTAGCCCGAGTCATTCAACCACAGATTACGGGTTCATGCACCACCGCCTCGAAGAACTCGTTTCAATACCCGTGTCTGACTTGAGATACAACATCATTACCACCGATGCGATCTTGAAATTCGCTTTCCACCAGATCTGACATCTCATTGCCAGACCCATGACCAGATCCTGCTGGCTCCGACAAGGTCATCCTACCTCTACCACGGCCACGGGGCGGACGTCCACGACCTCTTGTACTCATTATTCTCGTTTGCATTTATCTGTTTAAGAATTTTATGCATTAGTACTTGTTTCACTTGATTACCCGCGAAGGAATTTTATGATAAGAGTTTTAGGAGTGGTTCTTTCGTAATCATACATACACACAGTTTTCATTCATTCATTCAAAGAGACGTTGTAGTTTTCATTGTGATTGCTTTTCCACTACTCAGGGGTATTTTCGTAATTTGTCCTACAGGGGTATTTTCGTAATTTTTCAAAAATAAAAGTTCTCGGATGATTTTGTCAAAAAGTATTTTGGAGCTTTTAAATTTCTGGGGTATTTTGAAAAATTTTGGAATCCGGGGTATTTCGATAATTCTTCACAAATTAGGGTGAATTTGAAAATTTTAATAAATCAGGGATATTTCAAAAGTTATAAAACTTTGATGGTTCCTTTTTGGGAATTGCATTTTCCAAAATAGTGATGTTGCAAAATTTTGAAGATCAGGGTTATTCTGGTAATTTTGTTGGTTAGGGGCAATTTTGTAATTTTACCACTAGGGGTATTTTAGTAATTTTTCATAAAAAGATTTCCAAAATTTGGTTCTAATGGATTTCACAAAAGAAGGATATTTTGAAAATTTTCTATTTGGAAATTTTTCATACGGAGGGTATTTTGGTAATTTACAAGTCAGGGGTATTTTGGTCATTTTTCAAACTGAGGGGTATTTTGGTCATTTTTCAAACTGAGGGTATTTTGGTCATTTTTTTCTTTAAAGCAAGGTTTTAATTACTTCAAAAATAAAACGGCTAGTCCCTTTCGAGTTTTAGTTATCAAGTTTAACCTGTGAGTGTGTCGTTTCAGCTAAGATGAACCGTTACTATGCACCATGTAGGATTCAAGTGAGTAGGAGGTGAGTCACGAGGACTGCTTAAATACCAGGCCCCCACCGAATCCAATCCTAGACATGCGTATAATGATTGCCACATCCCTTGCTCAGTGACAACCCACAGGGTTGTTTAAGAAATTATTAAATCTTATCCATGGTTTGTTGGGGTATGCTAACCCTAGGGTTCAACAATTTCTATTCTAATAGTCTACGTTCCCAATTTACCCTTCTACCCCTCATCAAATATTCACAAAGAAAATAGATAGAATTACTTACAGGTGGATTCTTTGGGAGACTCGGTGCCATGCTGTTCAAGCCAAAAATAATTTCTCAAAACATTTCAATAAGGCCTACTAACAAAAACCAAACATTTTGGGCCTTGGGCCCCACATGTAGAAGTTTTGAACACCGGCTCGATACCAAAATGTAACACCCCAAACCCGACCCATGAGTCTGACGGATCTGGTATGTCACGGAGTAAAATAATTTGAAACATTTTGAGTGTCCGGTGAAAACTTGTTAAAATGTGGCTAAGGTATTAAAAGCGGGTTTGATAAAACTCGATTGCTTTTTTTTTTCATAAACATGGTTGGGTTGATGAACCCTTTGAAAGCGTTGGATCATGTAAAGTTTTAAAATTTGTCAAAGTTAAAGTTGACTTGGTTTATTTTTGTTACCCGATGGTTAGGGGTGAGCGTTCGATCGAATCTTAATCTGAATATTTTATGGCATAATTAATAATTCAATTTTAATATAAATATTCAATATGACTAAACAATTCAATAATATAAATAATATAAAATGTGAAATTTAATTTAATAATATAAATAGTAGATATAAATAAAATTATTGCTATTTATGTTTAGTGATTTTTTTTGGATAATTTTGATTTTTTATTTGAGGGTAAAAGGTGAGAAGTAAAAGTTTAGGGGGAAAATAAAAAGTTTTGGGGAATAAAAGTTTGAGGGAAAGTAAATAGGGGAGTAAAATTTTGGAAGGAAAATATAAAAAAAAATTGGGAGGCGATGGGTTTGGGGTAGATGGGGAGTGGGATGGGAAGGGAGTAAAAGTTTTAGGGGAAAAGTGGGAGTGAGTAAAAATTTGGGGGGAAAATAAATAGTTTTGAGGGTTTTTTGGAGTAAAATTTTGAGAAAAAGTAAATGGGAAAGTAAAATTTTGGTGGGAAATGGATTTTGGGTAGATTGGAGGGTTGGGATGGAAGGCGAATAAAAGTTTTGGGGGAAAAGTGGGAAGGAGTACAAATTTTGAGGGAAAAGTAAAAATATTTGGGAGTTTGAGGTAAAAATATAAAATATTATATTTTAATATTCGAATTATTTGAATTATTCGAGTTATTCGAATTCAAAAACTCAACTCGATTTGAACTCGAAATTCGAAAAAAACAATTCAAGTTGACTCGAATAACTCGATTAACTCGAATAATTCGATTCGTTTAACTCGAAATTCAAATTTTTTTCGATTTTTTCGAGTCGAATCGAGTTTTGCTCACCCCTACTGATGGTAACATCTTTGAAAAACTTGTAGAAGTGACTTAGTTGAAAAAGTTATTTTTAACCGGTTCACTTATCATTTATAAATTCTTTTGTAATTTATAGTATAAGTAAATTAAACAACTAATTAAAACATCCAAATAATAAATAGCGCCTTATTACATCCCAAATTAAAAACTTAGAAAAGAAAATAAATAAACTTAACGATAATAAATTTAATTCAAATCCAACGATAAGCATGGCCGCCGAGTCCTCTCTGGCTCCATTTTCGCGATCTACTCATCCGCAAAATAGAATGGGAAGGGTGAGTCACCAAGACTCGACCCCACCCTAAAATGCATCTCCTACACAATTTATTAATAAACATGCAACATGCAACCCAACTAACCATCCATACTCCTTTACTACCCCGTGTGGTCAAAACCCACAGTGGTCAAAACCACTTTGGTGACTTAGAGTCACAAATCAAATGATGGGGCCAACCCATCGTGTGGTCAAAACCATCGATGACCATAGGTCACAAATATCATAATGTGGTCAAAACCACCGGTGGTACCAAACCACTGGGACTTAGTCACAATTATCATCGGTGTGGTCAAAACCACTGGTGACCGAGGTCACAATTAATCTGATGGGGCCAACCCATCTTGTGGTCAAAACCACTGGTGACAGTCCATAAAAATCATCCCCCTCCTCTCGTCAATCCCACCATCATCATGCTTTCATAACAAACATCATATATCATGCATTTATGTATAGCATAGTATTTAACCGCATATGATGGCATACTCAATCATATTTCATAGTCAAAGTAATAGGGGACTTACCCAAAATCCAATCTTATGCCACAAGCAAATCACTAGCAAAAAGATTAAAAGGCAACAATATAGTCATGTTACTAATAAAGTGTGTAGTGAGTTTTACACACCTGTTACTACCACGAATCCTAGATCTCGAAGATCCGATCTACGACGCTAGATTCTTGACCCTATAATCGGCCAACAACAGGGTTAGGGACTTAGGCCTATTCGACCAAACCAAAAATCCCGAAGGATACATTGCACTTGAAATATGGCCTTTGGCCGAATGTGCTTAACCTCTACCAACTTACCGAAATCCCAAATTCGTCACTTGAGTCTTCGAGATCCCTACCAAAACACATGTTAAAAATCGGCTTGCACAATCACACATAATCAAGGCCTATGGCCGAATGTTACTTACCACCCTTTCTTAGGAAAACGAATCCCGAAAGCTTCCTTCAATCGACTATAGCTTCCCTACAATCGGTTTAACCACATTAATAAGAGTCATAGGCCATTCGGCCATAATCTTTGAACCTAAAAGAGGGTATCACCCCTTACTTTGATAATTATATCGGCCCTTAACACCACAAGTCAGCACCTCTTAGTGTTGTGAGGGGGGTTCGGCTACCTTTAAAGAGGAGAAAAGAACTGAAAACAGCACCTTTCTTTAAGGAGGATTCGGCTAATCACAAGATGGAAGGGCTGAAATTTTGAAAGAAAGAAGAAGAAGAAGGGGTAGGTTCGGCTAAGAAGAAGCAAGAGGAGCTAAGAATTTTTTGAAGAATCTTGGCAATTGTCTAGGGGGAATTTCGGCCAGCAACAAGAAAAGAAACAGCTTTCATGAAATTTTGGCACCTCCCTAGTGATAAAACTGAATGTAGATGGCCCCTCAAGGAGTCCCATAATCGGCCATCACCTTTCTTTTGTGATTAATTTGGCTTTTAATTATCAAAAGATAAAGCAAGGTTTATCTTTCATTTATCCCTTAATCTCCTCAAACAAATTAAATGAAAATAAGCTACTAACACCTATACCTCCAAATTAATTTTAGAGCAAAATAAAGCTCAACCTTATCAAAATAAGAGTCCAAAATCAAGCCATCACCTCACCCTCTTCACGCCACTTCCAAAAAATAAAATGCCAATTGCGGTTTCTTTGGTTCAACCAGACCTCACTTGCCACACCCCCTTTCAACGCCCCATACCACTCTACCACCTTGACTTTCATGCTATAAAACCTCACCATTTAATTTTAAAGCCTTCATACCGCCCCTTTCCTTTAACGCCAAAACCCAAAATAAAACACCCTTGCGTCCATCATGACTCGAACTCAAGTCCATACACCAAGGCCCTTAAGTGGCGCCCAAGCCTCTCCACCAAACCGACTTTCATGCCCATAATCCTTGCCATTTATTTTAAGGCCTTCCTAGCCCAACACCCCATACATAGCATAAAAATAAAAGCCCCAGCGCAATCTTGGCGCTTGAACCCCTACTTTGCGCACCATTCTAGCTCCTAGGTAGCGTCCCAACCACTCTACCAATTTGCTTCCTTGTGTCATGTTTCGCACCAATAATTTTTAAAGCCTCCTCACTTAGCTTTTTCTCCTCAAGTGCTAAAAAGAAGTTTTTAATCCTAAGTCAGACCTAGCCCGGGGTTATGACTAGACCCTAGATCATGCTTAGCAATCATAACATTCATTTCTTCAAGCACACACAGGGGAAAATAATTAAATTACAACAACCCCTAATTTAGGATGTTACAACAATAAGGAGTTTTCAATCATGGTACTTCTTGTGGACTGACTCTATCATTAAGTAATTGTAAATTATCTGAAAGATGTTGCTGGATATAATTGCAATTACTAAAGCCTAATTGTAAATGTCCGATTGGTCCCTCCGCTAGCTCAACAAAAACTCAATCGGATTGCATTTGAGTCAAAAAAAAATTCTACGACTTTGAAAATAATTTAATTGAGTTGATTTATTCGATGTGGAATTAAATTGGACGGTCGTAAGAATTTTTCAACTAGAGAATTTGATTACGGAATTTTCTTGAAAATTTAATTTGGAAAATTTAAGTGATTTTTGGAAAAATTAATTTTGATCAAGTAAAATAAAATTAATTAAAATTAATAAGATATTTTGGAAATTAATTTTCAAGTCAGACTATTGGCTCAATGGGTAATTGAACTTGAAAATTAGACCTGAGATCGTAAATTGGGCTCAAGAGCCCAAA
Source organism: Gossypium rotundifolium (assembly GCA_025506655.1). NCBI lineage: Eukaryota > Viridiplantae > Streptophyta > Magnoliopsida > Malvales > Malvaceae > Gossypium > Gossypium rotundifolium. The sequence goes on from CP106723.1 coordinate 75,264,044, forward strand.
ACCAAGACTAAGACCCCAAAAATTGGTTGAATCGGATCTGGTATGTGAAATCGGGCTGATAGTCCAACCAATGGCTAGACTGGACCGATCAGGCCATCACTAGCTAAAACTAGACCAACAGAAATGGAACCAGCTCGGGGTGCTAGTTGTTGCGATGGCAGCATTCTGGTGGCCAGAAAATGGTCGCGGGTGGCAGGTCTTCGGTGGTTAAGAAATGGAATAATTGCACTCCTATTAGGACTCTACTAGAGAATTTAATTTCAAATTAACTATTTCAAAAATAATATTATTTTAATATATTTAATATTAACTTAATTTACTACTTATCTTAATATTAAATTAAATTTAATATTTATCTTTTAGATAAATATTCTATTAATATAATAATATTTAATATTAAAGTGAATAAGTTTAATCATAGTTGAACTCTCTAAACTCTCCTATATAAAGAGAGTCTTGGGTTGTTATTTACACACTTAAATTCAAGAGAAAGTTGTAGATAGAAAATTCTATGAAGAAATTATTTCAGAAAATTTCTAAAGATATTTTTCTTATTTATAAGTTGCCCAAAAATTTTAGAGAAATTGCAAAATTAACCCACTAGTATTTTTTGTAAAAAAAATTCTGATTCGAAGCAAGCCCATACTCGACAGATGTGAGCTTGAGGGTAACAAAAAAGACTACTCGGTCGAAGCGTTCATCCTAGAGGAATCGAAAAGGTACAATTTTGATTAAGTGTTTATTACTTTAGATTTCACAACCAAGTTATTGTTTTGGAAAAAACATTAAAACTCTGATTTTTCCATAAAATTATTTTCTGCTTGCGTTTTTCAAAAGCAATTTTCCAACATAACCTTGTAGACCACTTACTTGTAACAGCCCGATTTTGAGTCTAGTCGGAACAATGGTTTTGGGACCACAAATCTGATGCAATGAAATTTATTTTTGTTATATTTTTATAGTCTAAAGTTTTATGGAATGATTTCGTGAAAATTTCGTTCGAAAATTTTGATGTTTGGGCACTCAATTTAGTTAAAAGGACTAAATTGTGAAAGGTGCAAAATGTGTGTTCTAGAAGATAGATGTGTAACAGACCGAATCTGACCCTAATCGGAAAGGTGATTTCGGGACCACGAATCCGAGTCTGATAAATATTTAATTTATATTTTGAGTTTATTATATGTGAAATTATGTGTGTGGAAGTTTCGTAGAAAAATTTTATCGTTTGAGCATCGAATTTGACAAAAAGGACTTAATCGCATAAAAGGTAAAAGTGGCATACTAGAGTGTAAAGTGCCTATTTGAGCATGGCTTCTTAATATGAAGCATTAAAAGGGTAAATAACCCATTTTTTTTGAGATAGTGGACGGCAACATGCAAATTTTATAAAGTAAAAATATGTTTATATTATATGTTATATTATAATATATTATTATATTATAAACATATTATAAAGAAAACATAAAAGAAAAGAAAGTGGAGTGTTCATCTTTATTTTCATTGTTATTGCCGAAACAAAAGAAAAAGAAGAGAGAAACCAAAGCTCTCAAACATTCGGTCTTTGCAAGCTTGATTAGGTATGTAATTGAGTTCGGTTTTTGATTATTTTTACGTTTTTGAGATCGTTGCTTCGAAACGTACCCGACCCATGCTAGAATTTCTAAGATTATTGTGTATGTATGAATCGGCCATTGATGAATTCTTGAGGTTTATGATGCTTGATGATGTTAGATGATAGATAGGTTAAAAATTAGTATATTATGTGTTGGAAGTTTTGGTGAATTTGTGTTTTTAGGGCCAAATTGTAAAAATAAAAATTTAGAGGGGCTTAATTGCAAAATAAATGAAAGATATGGACTTGTATAGTCCTCATATATATTCGGCCCTTAAGGAGTATGGGGAAATTTGATGTATTTTGAGTTTTATGCAAATAGGACTAAATTACAAAGTTGTGAAATACTAGGGGTAAAATAGTAATTTGCCCATTTATGTGCTTAGGGACTAAATTGAGATGAATTGTGCTTGAATAAGCTAAATTTAATGTGTTTTAGATCAAGAGCAAAAGAAAAAGCGGAGTTAGATCGGGGAAAGACGAAGGTTCTCGAATAGCCGGATTCATTGCTACTATCGACAATAGAGGTAAGTCCTAAAATGAAATTTGTTAAAGAATTATTCATGAACTTATTAAATGATAATGTTTGATAAATTTTAGTATATAATCATGTTATAGCCGAATGTATATATGTGTATTGGATTGATTTCATAAATTGATAATGTGATATGAATAAGTGTATCAATGCGAATTGTGGGATTGTACGATGAAGTAATGATTTATTTGTTTAAGGTGAATAAGTTTAGTTGAATTGGATATGTAATATAGATATGAAATGTGTGTGGAATGATTGATCACATTGATATATTCGGGCTTAGTGCCTAGCAGGCTTCGTGCCGGTGATATATTCGGGCTTAGTGCTAACGAGCTTCGTCTTGGGTGATATATTGGGCTTAGTGCCTAGCAGGATTCGTGCCGGTGATATATTCGGGCTTAGTGCCTAGCAGGCTTCGTGCCGGTGATATATTCGGGCTTAGTGCCTAGCAGGCTTCGTGCCGGTGATTTATTTCGAGCTTTAAATGCCTAGTAGGCTTTATGCCGGTGATATGCTATAAGTGGAGGTTATGAACATCAAACAAGGTGAGATGTTTATATAGTGTTATGTGGTAAAAGTTCAGGTAAGAACTAACCTACCATTTTAGTAAGGAATGAAGTGAACAAAAAAAAAATTCTTAATGTATAGTTAAAGATCAGTGATGAGTGTGACAAAAGCGCTTGTTCTTGTGTATAAGTAGAAATAGAAGATCGATGCCTAGATTGGTTTTCGATGTTATAGCAATGATATTTAAGTAAAGAGTATTACTATTATTCAACGATCTATATTTTACATAATGAAATAATTATGTTTTATACTACATGCTCATTATATTTATGTATGCTTGGGACTTACTAAGCTAGTAAGCTTCTTGTGTGTGTGTCTTTGTTTATCTTTGTTTTATAGATTTTGATTGAACTACGGGCTCGAAGGATCATCCGTGAAGTCAACCACACTATCGACTTCCTTTTGGTATTGAAAACTTAGTTTGTTATTTAAAAAGGGCATGTATAGGCTAGATTAAACCGTATAACTAATGTTTTGTAATAGTGTAAATATGCTAGCCATGCGAAAATGGCTATCTATTTTGAATAACTTGTTTCGTGTTTTGATGATATTGTTTGCTCATGCCATGAACTATTATTTATGCTTGATTATGGTTTAATCATGTGTGAGTGGTATTATTATTTATGCATGTTAGATTATGATAAGAAAGACTTATTAATTGGTTCATGTTAATGAGCTTAATATATGGTATATACATTGATAATGTTTGGATTATGATTGACAATGAGAAATGGTAAATGATGGATATGTATTTGATTGAGTATTGGCTATATAAGCTTGGTTGCTAAATGATAAGTAAAGAATATGTTTCATGACTATTTTTGTTGATTGTTGATACGGATCCAAATGGTAAATGATGGTTATGATTTAAGTATGTTTTGGTTAGTTTTATTGGATAGTTAAAAGTGCCAAGTTGATGTTAATATTAATATGGGTATGCACATGTGTGGTTGTAAATTCGGTTGTAATATTTGGTTCATTTTGATAAGCATATGATCTTGATTATGGTGTGGTTGAATCAATGATTAGTTAATAAGATGAAAAATGAAGTTTAGGTATACTAATATACATGCGAATTAGAGTACATTGAAATGTTATTTGTGTTCAAATGTTAGATGTGGCTTTTATTTTTAAGGTAAAATCGCACTATACATATATATATATATATATATATGCATCAATAGTATGTTAACCATATTGTAAGGTTACTAAAATCGCATATGTGATTGCATAATAATTAATGTAATATGGTTTGAATGGTTTTATTTTGTGTTTGTGTAGTAGCAATGAATTGATATGTTCGATATTCAATTAATGAAATAGATATATTGACATATATGTGATGTATGAAATGAAATGATATATATGCTTTAATATGTTTTAAGTATACAAGCGCCATTAATATTAGAGTCATATGTATTAAGTACATGTAACATGGTTTTGTGGCATATTAGTTAATTCGAGTATGTGGATATATAGATGATATTAATATGGTTGAAATTTTAAAGCATAGTTTGCATATGTATTATAAGTAACTAAGCATGATTAATTTTATCTAGTTGTGTGTTTCATATGTGCAAATTTAACTAATATGATTTAGTGGATGATTGCTATTGGATTTAGAAGTTATATCGTAAAGAAATTGATATAACCTTGTGTATGAAAAATGATAAATGACTATGTGAAACTGTGTTTGTCCGGTAATGCCTCGTAACCCTATTCTAACGACGGATACGGGTTAGGGGTGTTACATTTTATTGGTATCAGAGCTACGGTTTAGTCGATTCTAGGACTACCGTAGTATGAAAGATCTAGCTATACATGCCTTTAAATTGTATATATGATAGTGTGGTGACTTGACAATTTCGATTGTATTTTATATAGTAAATGGATTACGATCTGATAGAGGCGTGGCAGATGATGTGGAGAGTGTCGCGCTGGTCTCGCACATGGATCGGTGCCACTAGACTCTCAACCGATTCACGGGTAACCACGAGGAGAGGCTAAACAAGCCTTCTACCAAATGATGAATGAATGGTTTACCCAGTTTATTTAGAATAATCCAATGGTACAACAACCTCCACCCCCGAATAATCCAACTCCGGTACCTTCAGCACCCCCGATGATAGATCCAATGAGATCTAGTAGGCCTCTTGTTGATAAAATTAGGAAATTTGGGGCCGAAGAATTCAAGGCTAATGATGATGATGATGCAGAGCGAGCTGAAATGTGGCTTGATAACACTATTCGGGTACTTGATGAGCTATCTTGCACTCCAGACGAATGTTTAAAATGTGCTATATCTTTGCTTCGGGACACTGCCTATCACTGGTGGAATACACTAGTATCAGTGGTTCCAAAAGAAAAAGTGACGTGGGATTTCTTCCAGAATGAATTCATGAGAAATATATCGACCGGAGGTTCATCGACCGAAGCGTAAAGAATTTCTTGAACTAAAAGCAGGGGCAAATGACCGTGGTGAATATGAGTGAAAATTTGTCGATTGAGCCGATATGCTCGGAGTGTGTATCTCTGAAGCCATTATGTGCAAAAGGTTTGAAGACGGTTTGAATGAAGATTTGAAGTTACTAGTTGGCATTCTTGAGATCAAAGAATTTGTGACACTAGTTGAGCGAGCTTGCAAAGCTGAAGAGCTTGGGAAAGAGAAAAGAAAGGCTGAGATAGAAGCTAGAGACACCGTAAAAGATCGTCGGGTAAAATTTTCATTCCACATCTAAAAAGTTTAGAGATGACTTGATCGACACAAAGCTACTTGATTCATTTAGGCGTGATCGACCTCCGTTGGGCTCCCGAGCTACCTCGATGGCGGTGTTGGTAACGTCCCAGAATCGAGTTGAATGCAAACATTGTGGAAAATGGCATCACAGGAGTTGTAGAGTTAAATGTGACCGGTCTTGCTTTAAATGTGGATCCTCATACCATTTTATTCGAGTGCCGATGTTAGGTGGTAGAATCTGACCTGAACTCTAGGCCGAGTAGTGCATCGATGCAGGCGAGACCACCCGGGCATTACGGCAATGTAGGTGGTAGTCGAGAGAGGACAAAGAACACAACGATCGATCGAGGCTAGAGCTCCGGCTAGAGCTTATGTTACTCGAGCTAGAGAGATCTTGCTTCTCCGGATGTCATTACTGGTACTTTCACCCTTTATGATACTCTTGTGATTGCATTGATTGATCTGGTTCGACCCATTCATATGTATGTGAAACTACGGTATTGATAAGACTACGCGGTTGAGTCTCTTGAGTTTGTGATTCAGCGTATCCAACCCTTTGGGTAGATGTGTGTTTGTTAATAAAGTGTGTAAAGTTGCCCATTGATGATTCGGGATTTTGCTTCCAGTTGATTTAATCTTGTTGCCTTTCGATGAGTTTGATATAATTTTGGGAATGGGTGGTTAACTTCATGATGCGTTGGTGAATTACAAAAAAGCTTATTGATTTGAGACACTAGAATAGTGAGATCATTAGAATTGAATCCGATGATTGGTGGGTTTCCTCTGATTATATCATCGATGTTAGCAGAAAGTATGTGAGAAAAGGTGTGAAGCTTATTTGGCTTATGTCTTTGGATAATAAATTGTCGAAAATAGATTGAATTTGCATCTGATTGTATGTGAATACTCGGATGTGTTTTCTGAAGAACTACCGGTTTACCCCTATCACGAGAGATTGAGTTTGGCATTGAATTAGCTCAGGAGCGACTCGATCTCAATAGCTCCATATCGGATGGCACCTCTTGAGCTAAAAAGTTGAAAGCACGTTGCAGAGTTAACAGATAGGGGCTTTGCGACCAAGTTTCTCTCCTTGGGGTGCACTAGATCTTTTGTGAGAAAGAAAGATGGAGCGATGCGAATGTGTATTGATTATCGGCAATGAATAAGGTAACTATAAAGAATAAGTACCGTTACCTCGGATTGATGATTTGTTTGATCGGTTGAAAGGGGCTTGATATTTTCAAAGATAGACTTGAGATCGGGTTATTATCGATTCTTGAGTCGAGATACGAGATGTGCCAAAGATGCATTTGGACGAGGTACGGACATTTTGAGTTTTAGTAATGCCTTTTGGGCTTACTAATGCACTGCTATTTTTATGGATTTGATGAATCGGGTTTTAGGCAATTTTGGATCGATTTGTGGTGGTGTTTATTGATGACATATTGATCTACTCCAAAGATGAAATTGAACACGTGAACATTTGAGGTTAGTGCTACAAACTTTGCGAGATCATCAATTTGTATCTGAAGTTTAGTAAGTGTGAGTTCGGATGAAAGAGGTCACTTTTGGGACATGTGGTTTCGACATCGGGCATTGAGTTGATCCGAACAAAATCTCGGCTATACTTGATTGGAAGCCATGAAAAATGTTTAGAGATTGAAGTTTTACGGGACTTGCGGGTTACTATCGACGATTTGTGAAAGATTTTTCTATGATAGCTACCCGTTGACAAGGTTCTTGAGAAAGATGTCGGTTCGGTGGTCGGAAAAATGTCGGAAAAGTTTTGATCGGTTGAAAGCCCTTTTGTGAAGCTCGATATTAGTTCATTTGAATCGGGTAAAGAATTTGTTGTTTATTCGATGCTTCTTTAAATGGTTTGGGCTGCGTTTTGATGCGAGGAAGGCAAAGTTGTAGCCTACGCTTCAAGACAATTGAAGCCGCACGAAAAAATTACCCAACGCATGACTTAGAACTTGCATCCATTGTTTTCGCATTGAAAATTTGGCGTCACTATTTATTTGGCGAGAAATGTCACATTTATTCGGATCATAAAGTCTAAAGTATCTAATGACTCGGAAAGACACGAATTTGAGACAACGCGGTGGCTAGAATTGTTGAAAGACTATGAATTGGTGATTGACTATCACGGGAAAAGCTAATGTTGTTGCGGATGCATTAAGTCGAAATCATTATTTGCTCTTCGTGCCTTGAATGCACGAGATGGCTATGTCTAGTGATGGTTCGATCATAACCGAGGATTCTGAGCAAGACCGATGTTTATTCAGCAAATTTGTGATGCACGAAAGTTGATGAAGATTTGATTGCTAATAGAATTCGATGTGAAAAGTGCGAATCGATTTTCAGATTGATGCAAATGGTATTTGAATTTTAAAAAGCTGAATGTGTGTTTTGAAAAACTCAAATTTGATCTGGTGATTACGAGTGAGGCCCATAGTGGTCAATTATCAATACATCCGGGTAGCACAAAGATGTATAATGATTTGAAACAGTTCTATTGGTGGCCGGGCATGAAGCGGGATATATCTGAATTTGTTTGAAATGTTTAATTTGTCGACAAGTAAAAGTTTGAACATCAAGTGCCATCTGGACTACTTGACCAATCATGATACACGAATGGAAATGGGATAGAATCACAATGGATTTTGTATCCGGTCTCCCTATGACACCGAGTAGGAAGGATGCCGTCTGGTTATAGTTGATAGGTGACTAAATCAGCTCATTTTGTGCCGATCGTCTGGACTATTCACTTGATAAACTTGCTTGAATTATGCGTATCACGATTGTGAGATTGCATGGTGTACCGAGTTCCATTGTTTGAGACAGAGACTCGAGATTCACATCACGGTTTTGGAAGAAGTTGCAAGAAGCTTTAGGTACTAAACTTCATTTTAGTCTGACCTTCCATCCATGAGACAAGCGGTCGGTCCGGCGAACTATTCAAATACTTGAGGACATGTTGAGATGTTGCGTTCTCGAGTTTGAAGGTGCGTGGGAGCGATACCTACCTTTGATTGAATTTGCTTATAATAATAGCTTTCAATCAAGTATCAAAATGGCACCTTATGAAGCCTTATACGGTGAAAATGTCGAACACCATTATCTTTGGGTGAGCTCGGTGAAAATAAGATACAGGGGTTGATTTGATTAAAGAGATGAGCAGAAAGTGGCCATAATCAAAGATAATTTGAAAGCGCATCGGATCGACAAAAGTCCTATCTTGATTTGAAGCGTAAAGACATTGAATTTCGGTAGGAGATCGTGTATTCTTAAAAGTTTCCCGTGGAAGAAAGTACTCGATTTGGTCGGAAGGCAAGTTGAATCAGGGTTCATCGGACCATATGAAATCGTTGAGCGTATTGGGCCTGTTGCTTATAGATTGAAGCTACCCTCGAATTAGAAAAGATACGATGTATTTCATGTTTCTATGCTCCGTAGATACAGATCAGATCTGTCACATGTGATTGCTCCGTCTGAGATTGAGATACAATCTGATATGACGTATGAGGAAAAGTCGATCCGTATTCTAGCTCGGGAAATGAAAGAGTTAAGAAACAAAAAGATTTCCTTAGTGAAAGTGTTATGGAATCGACACGGAGTTGAAGAGGCAACGTGGGAGCCTGAAGATTCAATGAGGCAACAATATCCGAAGCGTTGTTTAACGGTAAGATTTTAGGGACGAAAATCCTTAAGGGGAGAGTTATAACGAGACCAAATCGACCCTAATCGAAAAGGTGGTTTTGGGACCATGAATCCGAGTCAATAAATATTTAATATTTATATTTTGAGTTTATTATATGTGAAATTATGTGTGTGGAAGTTTCGTAGAAAAATTTTATCGTTTGAGCATCGAATTTGACAAAAAGGACTTAATCGCGTAAAAGGTAAAAGTGGCATACTAGAGTGTAAAGTGCCTATTTGAGCATGGCTTCTTAATATGAAGCATTAAAAGGGTAAATAACCCATTTTTTTTGAGATAGTGGACGGCAACATGCAAATTTTATAAAGTAAAAATATGTTTATATTATATGTTATATTATAATATATTATTATATTATAAACATATTATAAAGAAAACATAAAAGAAAAGAAAGTGGAGTGTTCATCTTTATTTTCATTGTTATTGCCGAAACAAAAGAAAAAGAAGAGAGAAACCAAAGCTCTCAAACATTCGGTCTTTGCAAGCTTGATTAGGTATGTAATTGAGTTCGGTTTTTGATTATTTTTACGTTTTTGAGATCGTTGCTTGAAGCGTGCAGACCCATGCTAGAATTTCTAAGATTATTGTGTATGTATGAATCGGCCATTGATGAATTCTTGAGGTTTATGATGCTTGATGATGTTAGATGATAGATAGGTTAAAAATTAGTATATTATGTGTTGGAAGTTTTGGTGAATTTGTGTTTTAGGGCCAAATTGTAAAAATAAAAATTTAGAGGGCTTAATTGCAAAATAAATGAAAGATATGGACTTGTATAGTCCTCATATATATTCGGCCCTTAAGGAGTATGGGGAAATTTGATGTATTTTGAGTTTTATGCAAATAGGACTAAATTACAAAGTTGTGAAATCTAGGGGTAAAATAGTAATTTGCCCATTTATGTGCTAGGGACTAAATTGAGATGAATTGTGCTTGAATAAGCTAAATTTAATGTGTTTTAGATCAAGAGCAAAGAAAAACGGAGTTAGATCGGGAAAGAGCGAAGGTTCTCGAATAGCCGATTTGCACTACCTATCGACAATAGAGGTAAGTCCTAAATTGAAATTTGTTAAAGAATTATTCATGAACTTATTAAATGATAATGTTTGATAAATTTTAGTATATAATCATGTTATAGCCGAATGTATATATGTGTATTGGATTGATTTCATAAATTGATAATGTGATATGAATAAGTGTATCAATGCGAATTGTGGGATTATACGATGAAGTAATGATTTATTTGTTTAAGGTGAATAAGTTTAGTTGAATTGGATATGTAATATAGATATGAAATGTGTGTGGAATGATTGATCACATTGATATATTCGGGCTTAGTGCCTAGCGAGCTTCGTGCGATGATATATTCGGGCTTAGTGCCTAACGAGGCTTCGTCTTGATGATATATTCGGGCTTAGTGCCTAGCGAGATTCGTCTTTGATATATTTCGGGCTTAGTGCCTAGCGAGCTTCGTCTTGGGTGATATATTCGGGCTTAGTGCCTAGCGAGCTTCGTGTGATATGTGATTTATTTCGGCTTTAAATGCCTAGCGAGCTTTATCTTGGTGATATGCTATAAGTGGAGGTTATGAACATCAAACAAGGTGAGATGTTTATATAGTGTTATGTGGTAAAAGTTCGGTAAGAACTAACCTACCATTTAGTAAGGAATGAAGTGAACAAAAAATTCTTAATGTATAGTTAAAGATCGTTGATGAGTGTGACAAAAGCACTTGTTCTTGTGTATAAGTAGAAATAGAAGATCGATGCCTAGATTGGTTTTCGATGTTATAGCAATGATATTTAAGTAAAGAGTATTACTATTATTCAACGATCTATATTTTACATAATGAAATAATTATGTTTTATACTATATGCTCATTATATTTATGTATGCTTGGGACTTACTAAGCTAGTAAGCTTCTTGTGTGTGTCTTTGTTTATCTTTGTTTTATAGATTTTGATTGAACTACGGGCTCGAAGGATCATCCGTGAAGTCAACCACACTATCGACTTCCTTTTGGTATTGAAAACTTAGTTTGTTATTTAAAAAGGGCATGTATAGGCTAGATTAAACCATATAACTAATGTTTTGTAATAGTGTAAATATGCTAGCCATGCGAAAATGGATATCTATTTTGAATAACTTGTTTCGTGTTTTGATGATATTGTTTGCTCATGCCATGAACTATTATTTATGCTTGATTATGGTTTAATCATGTGTGAGAGTGGTATTATTATTTATGCATGTTAGATTATGATAAGAAAGACTTATTAATTGGTTCATGTTAATGAGCTTAATATATGGTATATACATTGATAATGTTTGGATTATGATTGACAATGAGAAATGGTAAATGATGGATATGTATTTGATTGAGTATTGGCTATATAAGCTTGGTTGCTAAATGATAAGTAAAGAATATGTTTCATGACTATTTTTGTTGATTGTTGGTACGGATCCAAATGGTAAATGATGGTTATGATTTAAGTATGTTTTGGTTAGTTTTATTGGATAGTTAAAAGTGCCAAGTTGATGTTAATATTAATATGGGTATGCACACATGTGTGGTTGTAAATTCGGTTGTAATATTTGGTTCATTTTGATAAGCATATGATCTTGATTATGGTGTGGCTGAATCAATGATTAGTTAATAAGATGAAAAATGAAGTTTAGGTATACTAATATACATGCGAATTAGAGTACAGATGAAATGTTATTTGTGTTCAAATGTTAGATGTGGCTTTTATTTTTAAGGTAAAATCGCTATATATATATATATGCATCAATAGTATGTTCGGCCATATTGTAAGGTTACTAAAATTGCATATGTGATTGCATAATAATTAATGTAATATGGTTTGAATGGTTTTATTTTGTGTTTGTGTAGTAGCAATGAATTGATATGTTCGATATTCAATTAATGAAATAGATATATTGACATATATGTGATGTATGAAATGAAATGATATATATCTTTTAATATGTTTTAAGTATACAAACGCCATTAATATTAGAGTCATATGTATTAAGTACATGTAACATGGTTTTGTGGCATATTAGTTAATTCGAGTATGTGGATATATAGATGATATTAATATGGTTGAAATTTTAAAGCATAGTTTGCATATGTATTATAAGTAACTAAGCATGATTAATTTTATCTAGTTGTGTGTTTCATATGTGCAAATTTAACTAATATGATTTAGTGGATGATTCTTATTGGATTTAGAAGTTATATCGTAAAGAAATTGATATAACCTTGTGTATGAAAAATGATAAATGACTATGTGAAACTGTGTTTGTCCGGTAATGCCTCGTAACCCTATTTCGACGACGGATACGGGTTAGGGGTGTTACAAGATGTGTCGAATTGCTATGAGATCTTAAATTAGGGGTCTTTAGATGGTAATTAAACCATTATACTTTAGTGTGAATAGAAATGGACATGGTTAGGTGAAATTTTGAAGTTAGGCATTAAGGGCATTTTGGTTATTTGGTAAATAAAGCCAAAATAACTAAAATAAAAGATATTTATCTTTCTAATTTCATCCCTTAGTGATGAAAATTGAAGGGTCTCCATAGCTAGGGTTTTTTCCAACTTTCAAGATCGATTGTAAGTTTGTTCTAGCTCCATTTTTAATGATTTTTATGTTTTTGAGATCCTTGCAACCTAATCTAGCTATTTCAAGGACTAATTTGAAAGAAAATCAAAGTTTAAAATTTTACCCATGTTAGATATTTGTGTATTTTGATGTCTAATGGTAGATTATGTATGTTTGATGTTAGATAAACAACTTTTACTAAGTGGTTTTTGATGAAAATACCTAAAAGGACCTATTTGTAAAAGTTGTAAAATGAGTGTAAAAATGTGAATAAATGAAAAATGTGGGCTGCTATGAGCATGAAAAAGATTCAGCTAGGCTTGGGTTTTGAAGAAATTGACTATATTTCATTTTATGAGCCTAGGGACTAAAATGTAAAAAGTTGAAAAGTTAGGGGCAAAAATGTAATTTTTCCATAAGATGTTTTTGGGATTAAATTGAATAATGTGATAATTGAATAAGCTAAATTTGATATTATAGATCAAGAAAGATGAGATTCTGACCTAGACCGGGTGTAACACCTTAAACCTAGCCCCAAACGTTTTGGTCGAATCTGGCAATGTCACATTGAAGGGTGAATCGTAAAATCAAAGTTGATGTAAAACCTTGAAGTCATTTGAGGAGTTCTTAGTTCAAAACATTTGTCAGTGATAAGTCATGTTATGTTCAAATTCTTTTGGTACATTAGGGTTTGGTTAAAAACTTTATGTAGGAATCTTTAAACTTGTTACTTAAACTTTCAAAATACGGTGGAAGCTTTTCTTTGAAAAGGTTTGTGTACTTACGATTGGTTTGTAAAACATTGTTTTCCTTTTTAAAACCCATGACCTAAAACTAGAAGTTATGCAATCAACACAAGTAAATCCCAAAATTTAAAACAAACCAGAGATAGGCCTTATTACAACAAAACCCAAATTAAAGAAAACATAATTAAAAATGAAGTGAATTAAAAACACGGAAATGAGACTGCTCGTAGTGTGGCCACCTCCGAGTCCCCTAGTACGTCGAACCATCTCACTAGGGATTACCTAAAAATTAAAAAGAGGGGTGAGTTTGTGAAAAACTCAGTGTGTAATCCCCTTATAATACAAAAAGTCAGATATACGGTATGCAGAAATAGACTAGGCCTGAGCCCATCACAGACATAGTATCAGGTGGGCCTTAGCCCATTAATAGAACCAGATGGACCTAAGCCCATTACGTAATCGATGTCGAATCTGAGATACAGATAGAAATCCAGTCCAATCCAACCAATACACCACCCCTACCAACCATCACACCATGTGGGGATAAAATCGACCAACACATCCAACACACCAAGCTTAGCACCGGTTGCGACACTAAGACAATAGAACGGGTCAGCACCATAGACAGAACGGCTAAAAGCCATAAATATCACAGAAAGGCTGAAAGCCTTATACAGAACGGCAATAGGCCGTACACTTCCTCGTAACAATGGCCCAACCCCATGCAATATGCCGTGTATGTCATGCTCAATCATCACATGTGTATGCAGAATGGCCATGCTCAGTAACAATCATTTATGAAACACCCAAAACTCGGCCCACAAAGCTCGACCGAATCTGACATGTTCCTTAAGGAAGATATAGCTTTATCTCGTTTCATCTTCTTATAAAATATGACGATTTTAATAAAAACAGGTTTGTCTTTTTATCAAGTTGAAAACCAAGTTACCGTTCAAGTTTGTATTTCATTAAAACGCTTCCTTTATATTTCAAAAATTAAAAGATTTGCTTGATTCTAGAGCTCATTAGGTTGAGAACCGTAAGTTGAGTAGGTGATAAAACATTTGAAGTTGCTTTAAGAAAAATATTTAATTACTTGTTTGTTGATTATCGTATGGAAATAAAATTTAATATGCGAAATTAAGTAGTTAAGTAATAGCCTTATTACATCTTAAAAACCAAAATAAATCCCGGAATAACGTACTAAAGAAAACAAAAAAGAGTTCAACCATAAGTAAACCCGAAATTTGTTGGGCATGGCCACCACATAGTCCCTGCCGACCCGGTCCATTGCACTATGTATCACCTGCAAAATGTTAGCCCACGAAGGGTGAGTCAACAGACTCAATGTGTAACAACCAACACAGGTTCCCAATCGATTATAGCCTTTATTATAACATTTTGGGCGAAGCCCATCCGGAATCATTATCGGGCCATAAGCCCATATCACAGCATATTAAATCACATGTATATAAAAACAATGATGCAACCCAAACCCACCTAGATATCCAACCTCTACACACCACCCTACCTACCAATCACACCAGTGGGGATTACTAAATCGACCCTCCATCCGCTACACACACCCGAAGGCAGTCGCTGCAGTCAACTGCTTATCGCCCTTAATACGTGGCATAGCCACCGAAAAATGTGACAACGTCCTCGAATCATAATATTGTGACATGAGTCACTGAATAATGTGGTAAAACCACCGGAACACTTCCCCTTTTCATTGTAACCCTCTGCCCATGCAACATACATAATATTACAGGTATCATACTATATGTTTAATCCCAAGCCCATATCGAAATTCACATATGTTCATACAAATAATTGTAAATACTATTAACAGAGTGTTAGATGTAACGTACCTGAACGGACTGTTCCATTGAATGGTACCCTTAGCCATGATTATTCATAATCATATTAACATATATTTAATATTATTAATCTATCGGGAAAGGTGTGGGGTTACACACCTGAAAACACGGAGAACGACACTCTCGATCTCACTGACACCCTCACTTACAGTGATCACCACGATTTGTTTATCCCTTTCCAACATTGGCCCACAACCCGGTGGCCAATCACGTACGGCTGACACCAAACGTTTCTTGAACTTAGGGGTAGGGACAACCCCTTTCTCTCCTTGGCTGGTATTCGCTCCATGAAACAAAGTCTTGGTCAGAAGACCCGGTTAACCCATTAAATCAATCTAAATGAGAAAACACCAAATCTTAATCGAATACCCTTACCGAAATAGATTCAAATCCCCAAGGCTCCTACTTCTACATGACTTATGTTAGATTCGGCCTAACATCTTGTGGTCCAAACACAATGGCCTTCGGCCGAATGAAAGTTATAGCCCCCCTTACCTTGATTAATCAAAACCAATGGATCCCTACTACTCCTCACCACTCTGGCTACGACAAAGAAGCAAGAATCAAGCCTTTCACATGTTCGACCAAATACACAAGAACTAAGTTAGGCATATAACTTTCGGTAACCAAAAGAGAAAGAAGAGAAATTGAAATAGAAGAAACCCTTACCAACTATTAGATCTGATGGAATAGAGTCTGACAGATTCGGCCAATAGTGAAAGTGTTTGAGAGATAGGAGAAGAATGCGAAAAAGAAAGAGAAGAGATGCCTTGAAAGATTCGGCCAACACTCAAGGAAATAGAAGGGTTATTTGACTTCTAAGCAAATGAAAATAAAAAAAAGGGTGAAGGTTTATGGGTGTTTCGGCTATTTGAGAGAGAAATCAGAGAAGAGAAGAAGAAATTGTAAAGGAAAGAAAAGATGCACTAATGGTCACTACCCCTTTCGATTTTGATCTCTAAGAAACAGAGAGAAAAGAACACACTTTACTTGTTTTTGGTACACCACTTTTCGACAAAATGAGCTAAAAGAGGAGAAAAGAAACTCAAAGGCAAAGTGACCCCTAAATATCTACACACATTCGGCACCCACATATCCCACTACCACCAACCGAAATGGCACCCCCCCAAAGTCCCATATTCGGCCAACTCTTCTTCTCTCACCCAAATCTCCTATTTTCCTCCTTCTTTTCCTCTTCACCTCTCATTCAAACGTATTTGAATGTTTCAAACCTCTCCAAAAGCTCTCCACCACTTATTCAAACATCTTGACCAAGTCTCATCCTCATCCCTTCAGAGTCTAAGTGCCGCCCAACTCTTCACTCCCCTTGATGCAAAATAAATGCCAAAATGCTGCTAGAGCTGCTCGAACCAAGGCCCTTCTCACTCCCTGGTGCGTCAACCACAAGTACTCTAAGTGGCACCTCCAAGCCACTTTACCAACTAGATTCTTGTGTCATAAACTCCTCACAAGAACTCTTAAGGCCTATCTTCCTCTAGCTTCCCCCTAAAGGCTCTAACCCAAAAATTTGCCTAAGGTCCAAACTCAGCCTCAAGATTTCCCTAGACCCCCAAACACATATAAACAACATATAGAGCACACTACCACATACATGTGACTTAGAAAGAAATACCAGACCCCTAAACCCCGGATGTTACAGTTCTACCCCCTTAAAAATAATTTCGGCGTCAAAATTACCTGGCTAAAATAGGTGAGGGTATTGCTGTCTCATTGCTTCCTCCGGCTCCCACGAAGCTTCTTCCGATCCATGGTTTCACCATAACACTTTGACTAGAGGAACTAATTTCCTCCGTAACACCTTCACATCCCATTCCAAAATCTGAATCGGTTCTTCCTCGTAGGACAAATCTGGTCTCAATTCCACTTCTTCAACTGGCACTACATGAGATGGATCCGATCGACGACGTAACATTGAAACATGAAACACATCGAGCATCTATTTTAATTCCAAAGGCAACTCCAGCTGATACGCCACTGGTTCAACCCTCTTCAAAACCTGATAAGGCCCTATAAACATGGGACTCAGCTTACCCTTGCGACCAAATCTCATCACCTTCTTCCATGGCAAAACTTTCAGAAACACCTGATCTCCCACTGCAAACTCTATCTCCTTCCGCTTGAGATCCGCATACAACTTTTATCTGTCAGATGCCTCCTTCAACCGTGCCTGAATTACCTTAACCTTTTCTTTCAATTCTGCCACAATCTCTGAACCCAAAACATGACGTTCCCCCAATTTTGTCCAACATGTAGGAGTGCGACACTTCCGTCCATACAAGGCTTCATACGGTGCCATCCGAATACTTGCTTGATAGCTATTGTTGTACGTAAACTCCGCTAAAGGCAAGAACTCCTCCCAACTTCCTCTGAAATCTATCACGCAACCCCTCAATATATCCTCTAACACTTGAATTACCCATTCAAACTGGCCGTCCGACTGCGGATGAAATGCCGTACTAAAGTCCAACCTAGTGCCCAATGCCTGATGCAGTGCTCTCTAAAATCGAGATGTAAACCTCGGATCCCTATCCGAGATAATCGACATTGGCACCCCGTGCAGCCTCACAATTTCTGCCACATATAACTTTTCCAACCTCTGCAGAGCATAGTCAACCCGCACCGATATGAAATGTGCAGACTTTGTCAACCGATCCACTATCACCCATACTAAATCTTTCTTAATGGGTGTAAGGGAAAGCCCACTAACGAAGTCTATAGTGATTCTCTCCCACTTTCACTGCAGAATCTTTATTGGTTGAAGCAACCCCGAAGGTACTTGGTGTTCAGCTTTAACCTGCTGACACGTTAAGCACTTCCTCACAAATTCTATAACTTCTCATTTTAGACCAAGCCACCAAAACTGATCCCATAGATCCCTGTATAACTTACTTCCTCCAGGATGCATAGCATAAGGGCTACTATACGATTCCCGAAGAATTCTTTGCCTTAACTCCTAATCCTTCGGCATACAGACCTTGCCCCGAAAACACAGTACTCCATCATCGTTTACACCATAGTCTTCCAATTCCCCATTCTGCACTTGCAGTAGCTTAGCATTCAAATCGTCATCTACCAACTGTTTCTCCTTTACCTGACTTAACCACGTCGGCTTCACCTGTAACTCCGCTAGCAAACTTTCATCATCATAAAGACTAAGATGTGCAAACATCACCCTCAGATCCGACACTACTTTCCGACTTAGGGCATCTGCCACCACATTCGCCTTACCCGAGTGATACTCTATCGAACAATCATAGTCTTTCAATAACTCCACCCACCTTCGCTGTCTCAAATTCAGCTCCTTCTGAGTTAACAAATATTTCAAACTCTTGTGGTCCGTGTAGATCACCGACCTTTCTCCATACAAATAGTGCCTCCACACTTTTAGAGCGAATACTACCGCAGCCAACTCCGGTCATGCGTCAGATAGTTAACCTCATGTGGCCTTAATTGTCGAGACGCATAAGCGACCACCTTCCCATCCTACATTAGAACACATCCCAATCCTGTGTGAAAAGCATCACAATACATCACAAAGTCCTTCCCTGCTTCAGGCTGAATCAAAACCAGAGCCTCTGTCAATACTCTCTTAAGCTTCTCAAAACTCTCCTACTGCTTATCCGCCCACACGAAAGGTACCCCCTTCCTCAACAACTTCGTCAAAGGTGCTACTATCGACGAGAACCTTTCAACAAATCTCCTGTAGTAGCCTGCTAACCCCAAGAAACTGTGAACCTCTGCCACAGACTTAGGTGGTTTCCAATCTAGCACCGCCTCAATTTTCTGAGGATCTACCCTTATCCTTCCGCAGATACCACATGTCCCAAAATGCCACTTTTTTAACCGAATCGCATTTCTTGAACTTGGCATATAACTTTTTTCCCTTAGAACTGCAAGACTACCCAGATGTGCATCATGCTCTTCTTCAGACTTGGAATATACTAGGATGTCGCCTATAAACACAAAGATGAATCGATCCAAGTAGGGTTGAAAACCCGATTCATCATATCCATGAACGCAATTGGGCGCGTTAAGTCAATTTGAATGGCATTACTAAAAACTCATAATGTCCGTATCTAGTCTGGAAAGCTGTCTTATGGATATATGCTTCCTTCACCTTAAACTGATGATATCCCGAACTTAGATCTATTTTTGAAAATACCGCATTTCTTGAGTGATCAAACAAGTCGTCTATCATCGACAATAGGTGTTTATTTTTGATCATCAGCTTATTCAACTGCTGGTAATCTATGCACATGCATAGTCTCGTCTTTCTTCTTCACGAACAACACCGGTGCCCTCACGGAGATACACTTGGTCGAATAAACCCACGATCGAGTAACTCTTGAATTTGGGCCTTGAGCTCTACCAACTCCTTTGGTGCCATTCTGTACGGAGCGATAGATATCGCACCACACTGCAATAAGTCAATCCTGAACTCCACCTCACGATCAAGAGGCAACCACGAAGTTCTTCCGGAAAGACATCCACAAACTCTTTTACCATTCTGACCCCTTCTACAGCTGCTTCCTTAGCCTCCAGAGTACTGACAAGCATTAGAAAAGCCATAATCCCTTTTTTACCATCTTCTCTGCCTCAAGAGCAGACACTACATTAGACAGGTAATTTCTCCTCTCATCCATCACCACAATCTCATTGTCATCGGAAGTCCTCAACGACATGTGCTTAGTAGCACAGTCCACATTTGCACGGTACCTCACTAACCAGTCCATGCCTAAGATTAAGTCAAAATCCCCAAATGGCAGCTCCATTAAGTCAGCCGAAAACTGCGCCCCCTGAACTTCTAAAGGCACTTCCCTAAAGAGTTTGTCTACTACTATTGATTGCCTTAAAGGACTAAGTACAGTCATCTTCCTAGAGACAGTCTCAAGGTTCACATTCAGAGTTCTAGACACTTCACTAGCGATGTAAGAATGAGTCGACCCCATAACTATTAGAGCAGTAAAGGGTAATCCAGAAATAAGGAACGTGCAGTTATAACATCAAAAGGCCACCATCCTTCCTCCGACGAACTGCATACACCAGACCCGACTGTCTCACCTTCGTGTTACCAACACCTCTGCCCGGTGTCCCGCTACCTCTACCAGAACCATTACCTCTGCCAATCGGACCACGACCCCTCGATGGCTATTATCCACCTCTTTCAGTCGATTAAAACCCTGACTTGCTGGTCGGCTCCTTTCTATTTCCAATGGACAGTTTCTAATCACATGGTCTTTGGACCCACACTTAAAACATCCCCATGTCTTCTTCCAACACTCTCTCGGGTGCATCTTTCCACATTGAGCACACGTACGATGCTGCCTCCCACAGTAACCTACCGATCTCACGGACCATCAACTCTAGGTCTTTTTTGGAAACTCCCGGATGACCCTGATGACCCCCAACTTCTCTTACTCTTACCCTGACCTCCGTCCCGGTTCTGCCTCTTGGTATGCTTCACCTCCTCTGCTATTTTTGCTTTTTCAACCAATACCGTGAAGTCCCTCTCTCACTGTGGAGCTATTAACACCCTCAACTCATCTCGAAGCCCATCTTTGAATCGTTTGTAGTGCTCATAATCGGTCGACACGATTCCCCGGGTATATCGGCTCAAACGAAGGAATTTTGCTTCATACTCAGTTAGGGATTTGCCCCCTTGTACCAAATTCAAGAATGCCTTCCTCTGAGCATCCACATAACTTGCTCCTATGTACTTCCCTTGGAACATCGTCTTGAAATACTCCCAATCAATCCGGTCCACCAGGTACCCTCTCTAACAAAGGAGCCACCACTGCACGCCTCATCCCAAGTAATGACATTGCCCTTTCGCTTTTTCCTCAACCGCAGCATCCGGGTCATCCATAATCCTTTCGATCGCTTCCAACCAATATTCAAGAACATTTGGGGCCACCCGAGACCCCCGAACACATCATCTCTGTTTGCTCGCAATGCTCAGAATCGACTTCTAAGCCTCTCCACCTAGACACGCTCCAAAGAACTCTTTTCTAACACTCGCAACATCGCTGGGATATTCGTCATCTCCTCCAGTTTGGCCCTGAAATTCTACTTCTCCAATCGGTGGTAACGATATTTCATTCCCGGACCCATGTCCAGATCCTGCTGGTTCGGACACAGTGATTTTGCCTCTGCCACATCCGCGGCATGCACCACGCCCCTAATACTCAAATCTACTGTCGCGTTTTAATCTGTTTAAGAAATTTTATGCATTAACTTATTGTTCCACTGATTATCCACACGAAATTTTATGCAGAGACATTTAATAGTAGTTCTTTTATCATTCAATGTTTTGTCCCAAGTCTTCCACCCTAACTCAGAAAATCTCATTCATTCATCAATACTATCCACTACACATGTTCACCATTTTGAACATTTTCGTCCGTTCCAACCCAGGGGTATTTTCGTATTTTGTCCTATAGGAATATTTTGGTAATTTTCCAAATCAGGGGTGTCTTGTAATTTTACAAAATAAGGGTATTTTGGTGTTTTTGCAAAATAGGGGTATTTTGGTAAAATTGAGGGTAGTATGGTAATTTTATAAACTGGGGTATTTTAGTAATTTCTACAAACTGGGGTACTTCGGTAATTTTACAAATCGTGGTAATTTGATTATTTTGCAAAGCCAGATGTTTGGTCCTTTTCAGTTTTATTTATAGATTTGGCCCATTATCGAGTCTTCACGGTTAAGGTGAACAATCACTGCGCACCAGGTAGGATTCCAGAAAAGAGGAGGTGAGTCGCTAGGACTGCTTAAATACCAAGTTCATTTGGAATCCATGCCTAGACATGCACATGTTTGTTACCACACCTAAACCCCATGACTTATTCCCGGGTTTGGTGAAATAAATTAACTCTTATGAAATTTAGTGTTGGGGTACGCTAATCCTAGAGTTCAATAGTCCTTAACTTACTAATCTACGATCCCATATCACCTTACATACAAATCATGCAACAGTTTGAAGTACTTACCTGGTGGACATCGGGCCGGAGAACACGAGTACCATGCTTTCACATGAAAATTTTAAAAACCCATTTTTAGTTTCAACTTTTGAAAACATTGTGGGGTTCAAAACCTAAGGCCGAGTGTTTAAAACTAGGCTCTGATACCAAATTGAAACACCCTAAACTCGGCCCACAAGGCTCGACCGAATCTAACATGTTCCTTAAGGAAGATATAGCTTTATCTCATTTCATCTTCTTATAAAATATGACGATTTTAATAAAAATAAGTTTGTCTTTTATCAAGTTAAAAACCAAGTTACCGTTCAAGTTTGTATTTCATTAAAACGCTTCCTTTATATTTCAAAAATTAAAAGATTTCCTGATTCTAGAGCTCATTAGGTTGAGAACCGTAAGTTGAGTAGGTGATAAAGCATTTGAAGTTGCTTTAAGAAAAATATTTAATTACTTGTTTGTTGATTATCGTATGGAAATAAAATTTAATACGCGAAATTAAGCAGTTAAGTAATGGCCTTATTACATCTTAAAACCAAAATAAATCCTTTAATAACATATTAAAGAAAATGAAAAAGAGTTCAACCATAAGTAAACTCAAAATTTGTCAAGCATGGCCACCACATAGTCCCCGCCGACCGATCCATTGCACTATGTATCACCTACAAAATGTTAGCCACGAAGGGTGAGTCAACAGACTCAATGTGTAACAACCAACACAGTTCCCAATCGATTATATCCTTTATTATAACATTTTGGGCAAAGTCCATCCGGAATCATTATCGCCATAAGCCCATATCACAAAGATATTAAATCACATGTATATAAAACAATGATGCAACCCGAACCCACCTAGATATCCAACCTCTACACACCACCCGTACCTACCAATCACACCAGTGGGGATTACTAAATTGACCCTCCATCCGCTACACACCCTCGAAGGCAGTCACTGTAGTCAACTGCTCATCGCCCTTAATACGTGGCATAGCCACCGGATAATGTGACAACGTCACCGAATCATAATATTGTGACATGAGTCACCGAATAATGTGGTAAAACCACCGGAACACTTCCCCTTTTCATTGTAACCCTCGTGCCCATGCAATATACATAATATTACAGGTATCATACTATATGTTTAATCCCAAGCCCATATCGAAATTCACATGCGTTCATACAAATAATTGTAAACGCTATTAACAGAATGTTAGATGTAACGTACCTGAACGGACTGTTCCATTGAATGGTACCCTTAGCCATGATTATTCATAATCATATTAACATATATTTAATATTATTAATCTATCGAGAAAGCTGTGGGGTTACACACCTGAAAACACGAAGAACGACACTTTCGATCTCACTAACACCCTCACTTGTAGGGATCACCATGATTTGCTTATACCTTTCTGACGCTGGCCCACAACCCAGTGGCCAATCACATACGGCTGACACCGACATTTCTTAAACTTAGGGGTAGGAACAACCCTTTTCTCTCCTTGGTTGGTATTCGGCTCCATGAAACAAAGTCTTGGTCAGAAGACCTGGTTAACCCATTAAATCAATCTAAATGAGAAAACACCAAATCTTAATCGAATACCCTTACCAAAATAGATTCAAATCCCGAAGGCTCCTACTTAATTATGAGAGTTGTCGAAATCCCTATATGACCTATGTTAGATTCGGCCTAACATCTTGTGGTCCAAACGCAATGGCCTTCGGTCGAATGAAAGTTATAGTCCCCCTTACCTTGATTAATCAAAACCAATGGATCCCTACTACTCCTCACCACACTAGCTACGACAAAGAAACAAGAATCAAGCCCTTCACATGTTCAGCCAAATACACAAGAACTAAGTTAGGCATCTAACTTTCGACAACCAATAGAGAAAGAAGAGAAATTGAAATAGAAGAAACCCTTACCAACTATTAGATTCGATGGAATAGAGTCTGACAGATTCAGCCAATAGTGAAAGTGTTTGAGAGATAGGAGAAGAATGCGAAAAAGAAAGAGAAGAGATGCCTTGAAAGATCCAGCCAACACTCAAGGAAATAGAAGGGTTATTCAGCTTTTAAGCAAATGAAAATAAAAGAAAGGGGTGAAGGTTTATGGGTGTTTTGGCTATTTGAGAGAGAAATCAGAGAAGAGAAGAAGAAATTGTAAAGGAAAGAAAAGATGCTTCGGTTTTGATCTCTAAGAAATAGAGAGAAAATAACACACTTTACTTGTTTTTGGTACACCACTTTTCGGCAAAATGAGCTAAAAGAGGAGAAAAGAAACTCAAAGGCAAAATGACCCCTAAATATCTACACATATTTGGCACCCACATATCCCACTACCACCAACTGAAATGGCACCCCCCAAAGTCCCATATTCAGCCAACTCTTCTTCTTTCACCCAAATCCCCTCTTTTCCTCCTACTTTTCCTCTTCACCTCTCATTCAAACGTATTTTAATGTTTCAAACCTCTCCAAAAGCTCTCCACCACTTAATCAAACATCTTGACCAAGTCTCATCCTCATCCCTTCAAAGTCTGATTGCCGCCCAACTCTTCACTCCCCTTGACACAAAATAAATTCCAAAAACCTGCTAAAGCTGCTCGAACCAAGGCCCTTCTCACTCCCTGGTGCGTCAACCACAAGTATTCTAAGTGGCACCTCCAAGCCACTTTACCAATTGGATTCTTGTGTCATAAACTCCTCACAAGAACTCTTAAGGCCTATCTTCCCCTAGCTTCCCCCCAAAGGCTCTAACCCAAAAATTTACCTAAGGTCCAAACTCAGCCTCAAGATTTCCCGAGACCCCCAAACACATACAAACAACATATAGAGCGCACTACCACATACATGTGACTTAGAAAGAAATACCAGACCCCTAAACCCTGGATGTTACAATTTAAACATATATTAAAAGCATACCAGTCACACGACCATAGTCAAGTCAGTTAAAATAGAGTCATACGATCACAGTCAAATCAATCAAATTCATAGTCTAAGTTAGTTATTTACCCACAAGGGCAAAACAATCATTTTGTCCTATAGAGGTATTTTGGTAATTTTATAATATTAGGGTCTCGGTACTTATTATGACCTCCTAGAAGGTCTATCATTATTTCGAGCAACTCAGATAACCTACACAGCCAGAACAGCATATATGGGCCCAAAACCCGCTATTGGGCCCAAGTGGGCCCACACGCTCTTGTGGCCCATTTAGTCCAAATTCACATACGATATTGCGAGCCTCATAAACCAACCTATCAATGATCACTTATCGAGGATTTTACCCGTGTGGGCCTACAAGCTCATTAGGCCTACGCGGCCCATTTCGACCCGTCGAGGCCCATAACGACTCCAGTCCACGAAAACGCACATGGTGGCCTCTGTAGTCAAACGCCCATGTTTCGTGGGCTCAAACTACCATACGTGTGATCGCACGCCCATGTGGCATCAAGTTTCATATTCTCTAACTTTTCGACTTTTACCGATTTACGGATTTAATCAATATGTGTGCACAATTAAACACATGTTAAGGAGTTGTGGTTGAGATGCTTCTGAAGTTGAGATCCAAACAACCAATCGCAGTACCCCTCTTGTTCCAAAACCACGTATTCTCTCCAATGCTTTCCCTTTACACGAAACAGTAAACTGATTCATAAGAATCTACAATCCCACATGAATACATCTAAAACTTAAAGCACTTACCAATAAAAGATATATCCCTTATAGGGGATAAGTAGTCGGCCTAACACCTTGTTATGAAATTAAGTCCCTAGCATCATTCATACAAAAAGAAGTGTTAAAGGAGTATTTCCCATGGTGGAATAGAGGAGACACAAACTATTGGCCTAAGAGATACATAAGCCAAACCATTGAGAGGAGAACCTAAAAGGTTCGGCTAGGGAGAACAAATTGTAACACTTACAGATAGATCAAGGAGTTTTCGGTAGATCTTCAGCAAAAAATGGCCAAGGATCAAAAAGAAGAGAAGAGAAGATTCGCCCAAAACAAGAAGGGCAGAAGAGTTGAGAGAAGAAGAGGAGAAGAAGGTATTAGTCAATCCACAAGTATGGCTAGCAACCGAAAAAGGGTTTATGAAAGGGAAGACAAGTGCTCCCCGGCCAAAGAGGGGAATACCAATTGAATAAAAGGAACGAAGGGCAAAAATTGGTGGACTAGAGGGCTAGAGAGAGGAGTAGAAAATGAACTCCACAGCTTTAGAAACAAAGATGAAAAAGAACAAAAATGTCAAAACCTGAAATGAATAGCAAGAGGAGCTCTCAAAACTCCCAAGCTGAATTCTCTATGGTCAAAGTACCTATTCGGCTACAACTCCTCTCCCTTTCAGACTCCTCTTTTTCCTCCCATCATCACACCCAACATCTCTCCACAAATCTCTCCACAAATTACTCAACTATCCAATTTGAACTTCATTCAAATTCCTCCATAATCCTCTCCATAACCTTCTCCTTGACCAATTCAAATTCCAACTTTGCAGAGTTCTAGTCGACTTATGCTTCTCCCATGGCAAGAGAGAAAAATAAATACTCTTTTTACCTTGCCATGACTTGAACCTTAGACCTCCCAGTTGTGTCACACGCCACTTTCCACTAAGCCACAAGCTCCTCTTGTGTCACACTTCATCTTCAATTAATTAAAAGGTCTAAAGGCCAAAGTCCAGGTTCCTTTAAAAGAAAAACCAAAAAAAATTACAAGAGCCAAGACTTGAACCTAGGCTCCCTTGCAACCTTAATGACGCCACAACCACTAGACCACATGCTTCCTTGCGTCATTTTTTTAACACAATAATTTAAAAGGCTTATATCCAAGCATCCAGGGTTTTATCCGCTTAAAACCAAAATTTTACTAAAGCCCAGGTTTGAACCCAGGACTTTTCCAACTCCTCTCAAGACCCTTAACCACTTGAACAGACATTTAATTGTGTCATTTCCTAGCTCACATAAACTTTTATGCACAGTTTCCTAACCATTCCCTTGCTCAATGCCCAATACTTCTAGGCCTAAATTTAGGGGCGTTACACCGGGAAAAGAATAAGATTGTGGACTAAATCGAACAATTATCCATTTTGTGTCGAGGTAAGTTCATATGTTAAAAATAAGCTTTAGAATAATTGTATTTAAATGCTTTAATATTGCATAAATTATATATTTAATTTTGTGAATGAATACAATCCTACGAATGAGTCCAAAAACGAATCGACAAGCAAGAAATCCCGTTTGAACCTTTGGAGTAAGGTAGGATATAAGTGATATGTCACTAAGGTTAGCATGTGTATGTGATTATGTGATCCAAGTGCTGGTCTTGTACGTCCTACCGGTGGCTGAGTATATTGGCATATGTTACGGATACTTGACAGCTTGTGTGAGCAGCACCGCATAGCTACGTCTTGACTGATAGCTTGTGTGAGCAGGCCCGTCGATAGCTCGAGAGAGAGTGATTATATGATATGAGACTTAGGTAGATTTGGCTACATATGTGGCACTTAGTGTGCAAAGTTTTCCTGAGTATCCGACATTGCTATTCCGAGTGGTTCACAGGTATGTCAAAGATGAAAGTACGTGTATATTCATTTTGAGATGACTCAGATATGTGTGTAAAGCTTATGCCTACTAAATGTGTGAAATGATGAATATGAGGTAAGTTTTATGATGGAATGAGTTATGATTATGAGATCATGGTAATTGTACATTTAATTATGTTATATAATTTGAATGTTATATGCATGGTAAGATTGCTTATTTCTTGCATACGAGCTTACTAAGCTATATAGCTTACTCCGGTTATTTTTCATGTTTTTATAGTATTGTCGAGCTAACTCAGAAATCAGAGATCGTCGGAGATTCGGATCACACTATCAAACTCTCATTTTGGGTATTGATGATCTTGGTATTTTGAATGTATGGCATGTATAGGGACTTGGTCATTTTGTTGTATGTTATTTGCAATGTGGTCGAATGTATTGGCTTATAATGGTTAATGATTTCATTTTGTATATATGGCCATGAATGATGGCTAATATTGGTATAAGAATATTCATATGGTGATGCCTTTCATGAATGTTGAAAATGGCATGATTTGAGTTGATAAATATGATATGTTTATGCATGATAGATCTAGCATGTGAATGAGGTGTAGATGTCTTGGTTGTGGATGTTTAATTGCCTAAGTATGCCATGAATTGTACCATTGAATTGGTATAAGTGTAGGTGTAAATAAGGATGGCAACTGGCTTGGTAGATAGCCTTTATTTTGTCCACATGGTTAGACACATGGGCGTGTATCTAAGCCGTATGTGACACACGACTTGCCCCACGGGCGTGTGTATTGGTCGTATATCCCCTGCACCTTAATTTTAAGAAACAGAATGTCTAGAATTGAGCATACAGGCAGAGACACGGGCGTGTGTCTCGGTCCTGTGTGCTACACGGCCTTGAACACTGGCTCGTGCCTCGACAGTGTGAAGTCTGCACCTATTTTATGAAAAATTATGAAATTTAAATTAACCACACGGCCTAGCACACAGGTGTGTGGCACAACCGTGTGGCACAAGTCAGAGAGCACCCTAAATTGAACGCGGCCTGTAGCACGGGCGTGTCTCAGGGTCACACGAGCGTGTCCCTTGAACCACACGGGCGTGTGACCCCTGTAACATAAAAACTTTTCTAAGTTGTGTAAAATTTTCTAAAGTTCTCGATTTAGTCCCGAACCACTTCCAAGCATGTTTTGGGCCTTTTAGGCTCGTATAAGGGACTTTATGATTGAATATGAATGGTTTTAATTTGGACGCAAATTTATGACTCGAATTGTATGAATGCTTGTGTTATAAGTCCGATAATGCCTCGAGCTCTGTTCCGACGTTGAATACGGGTAATGGGTGTTACATTACTACCTAGAGCTTTTTTTCCCGGAGAAAGTGTTTCCATAGACCAAGTGCCATTATCCTTTAGAGTACAAATATCTTTTTGCATAGCATCACGTCATCTTGCATCCTTCACAGCCTCTTTTAAAGACCGTGGCTCGACCCCTATAGTAATAGTTGCAAGAAAATTTTGGCGTTTCACAGTAAAATTGTCACAATCAACATAATGCGTTATAGGAATTGGAGTATTTGAGGAAAGCTATGATGCAGATGAGACAGGAGATGGAATTTTCTTTATGGCGGTATGATTGACAAAATCTCAAGCTTCATTAAGGGAAGTTTCTCCTTATGCCCTCATCCCAATTCAGGCGCATCATTACCCAAAGCCCCATGTATCACTGTGTCATCAGAGGAAGAAGAAGACACCACAACTGTCAAAAAATTCGCAAGTGGCAAACTCATAGTTGCAGAGTGACAAGTAGAGGAATTTTTGAGGGTGTGGTAGCTCTAACTCACCAAAATATGTATCAAAAATTGTGTCGACACTCTTATATGGCAAAGCAACATGGTCAAGCTCAATGGTTGCAGCATTCCCATCCAAATACGAGAAAATAACCCCAAAAAATTTCATATCACGGGACATTAAAAACTTATTAGAATCCATATCATATAAGTACAAATCCTTTTTGCCAAAAGGATACCCAACAAAAACACACTTTCAACTCTGACTAGCAAACTTATCACCCTTAGAATGTTGATTATGAGCAAAACATAAGAAACCAAGCACACAAAGATCATCAAACCAATGAGGTCTACCAAAAAACATTTCATAGGGTGTTTTACCATGAAGAAGAGGTAAATGAGTTCGATTGATAAGATGAGAAGTAGCCAAAACACACTCCCCCTAGCCAAAAAAAAAAAAAAAGCAAATTTCCTTGGAAACGCAAAGCACGAGCCTCATTTAAAATATGTTGATGTTTCCTCTCCACTCTTTCATTTTGTTGAGTACCAACACAAGATGTTTGAAAAATAATATCATTTGTAAGAAAATAATCCTAGAGACAGTTAATTTTGTCTCATTATCACTTCTAACAAACTTTATTTGTTGAGAAAATTGATGATCAATCATAGCAATAAATGATATGAAAATCTTGGAAACCTCTTTTTTATTAACCAATAGATATACTCAAACAGCATGGGAGAAATCATCAACCAATGTTAAAAAAGAATGAGATCCACAAGATAAAGGAATGTCATAAAACCCCCGTAAATCATAATGAACTAACTAAAAAATACGAGTGGCTATCTGTTCACTAATTGGAAAGCTATTTCTAGTTTGCTTAGCACGATAATAGATTTTGCATGATTTATTCAAATGATCTCTAGAGTTACTAACATAGGGAAGTAACTTCACTACTTTCTCGGAAGGGTGACCCAATCTTCTATGCCAAAGTTCCAAAGAGGATCAAGTTTCAATCGAAACCCTTTGAATGTCGATACTTGTTGGAAGTACTAAAGTCCATCTTGTCTCTCACCCACTCCAATCTGCTTCTTCGAATGAAAGTCCTAAATAACACATATGTTAGTAGAAAATTGGACAAAATAGTTCATATCATCATTCAACAATGAAATTGAAATTAAATTGTAATTTAATTTAGGAACGTAAAGAACATGTTTTAAGTGAATTTTGTTTGTCAATTTAATCATTCCTTCTTGGGTAGCTACCATTGTTTGGCCATCAGGGAGTTCTACGGAACATGCTACAACTTCTCTCATATTTGTCAAACACGTAAGCTCATTCGTAACAAGATTTGAACACCTCGTATCAATAATTCAATTATTCTTGGACTTACCATTCAACTGATTGGTAGCAGATTATGTATTACTGAACACCGATAGAAGAGACTATCATCGCTCAGAAGTAAAACCAGAAAGTGTTGCCCCCGACAATTGTACACCCCTATTGTATTCTACGTTAGTGTTGCTTCATGGTTGTTATCTACAACAATAACAACCATTGAGAATGATGAAAAATTTTGTGTTAAACACCAAGCTCAGATACCATGATAAGAATAAGGTAATCTCTTTCAATCTTATTGATAGACCTCAAGAGTATATATAATATTTATATAGCAATAGTCACGTAGAAATAGAAAAGATGTATAATATATTCCTAAATATATGCCTAAAAGATATATAATAATATATAATATATTCCTAAAAGATAATATCTCATAATAATATCCTAGCAAGTTAGGATGATAAAATAGGATTCGTCAACTTGATTAACTCAAAATTGTTTCACTTGATTTGGTTGAACACTCACCCCTAATTATAATGTTGTATTTGAAGGAAATTTTAATGTTTTGGCAACTATGAGTAATTAGTGAAAGTCAAGCACCACGTTGATCTTAATATGTGCTGCTAGTTCTCTCTACATATTTTTTCTGAGCTCTTTTTCATATTCTCTCTTTTGTTTCACATTCTCTCTTTTAAAATAAAAATAAAAATTCGTTAATCTAATATATGATAAATAGATGTTAAACCTTTTTCTAGTTTTTGCAGTTGAAAATAATGAAAGAAGAAAGTGATGGGATCTTTTCTTTAAGGAGAAGATCGAACCATGATGTGGATCAAACATAACAACTTTTCTGCTTCTGGGAATAAATTTTGGTTTCTATGGTTCTTCCTCTTTCAATTTATTTTTCTACGTACCTTTTTTTATTGTTTAGTTTTATTCGATTTTTTTTTATTATGTGCCTGCCAAAAAAAGATTCAAAATACCACCATAAAGATGGAGTTTAGTACATTATGAATAAATTAATTAAAATAAAAATTTGATTAATTTTATTTAATTAAATAAAATTAACATCTCGTATTTTGATAAATAATGTTATATATTTAATTAGTTTAACAGAATGAATCAAAATTTGGAAGCATGTTCATAACTTTCAAACTTGAAGCAACTAAACTCAATGATTCGATTCGAATAGTCATTAATTTGTTTAATAAAAAAAAATTTACAAGCACGCTATATACTATAGGACCCTACACTATAGAAAAATAACGGTAAAGGAAAGCGAAGTAAAAAGAGAGCGAAAGGAAAGAAAGGAAATAAAAAGTATAAAGAAAAGTTGATATTTTTTCTTTTGGATAAAAGAAAAAAAAAAAAAAAAAAAAAGCGGAAAATTCTAGGGAAGCTCAATAGCTTACCGTAAGCTCCTTGTATGTTTCTAAAATAAAGTTTTGACTTGAGGAATCAATTTTGATATAAAATAAATATTTTTGCAAATTTTATAAGACAATCAATAGTCTCTTATAATTTATGGTACCCAGTTCATATTATTTAGTATTCTCTCGTGTTTTTAATACTTCAAAATTATGAGAGAATATCAAAACATATAAGAAAAATAAAAAAAAAAACATTAGTAAGTACCACAAAATGTGAATAACAATTTTGATCGTCTTGCTCAATTTGTTTCATTTATTTAATTTATTATATATTTTTAAAATTATCATGAAATATTTTTTTCTTTCAAAATTAGCATAAAAATAACAAATTAAGAGTTACAAGTTTAACCGTTACATAATCTCATAGAAATTTTTAATATTAAAAATAATATTTTTACTCTAAAATTATATCTAGTACTAAATCATCATTTCGAAATCATATGAAAAATTTTGAGAGTAAACTAAAAATACGAGGAAATACCAAACATTATGAGGAATTGCAAAAGTTCTTTAAAGAATACAAAAAATATGAGAGAATCAATATATATATATAAGAAAGTACAAAAAAACATGAGGAACCACGAAAAACATAAGGAGGAAGTACCAAAAGTGACGAGGGAATACCTGAGGAACCACCAAAATAACATAAGGAAATAAATATATATATATATATATATATATATATATAAGAAAGTACCAAAACATTTAAGGAAGTACCAAAATTATGATAGAATACCAATAATTATGAGAAAGTGTCAAAAAAATGAGGAAGTATCAAAAATTATAAGAAAGTACCAAAATTATGAGAATGTGTCAAAAATTATTAGGAAGTACCAAAACTTAGATGTATAAAAATTATGTGAGAATATTAAAAATACGAGAAAGTATCAAAAATATGAGTGAATATAAAAATTATGAGGGATAAAAAAGTATGAGGATGCACCAAAATTATGAAGATGTACAAAAAAAAAAAAAAATTATGAGGGAATACTAAAAAAATATGAAGTACCAAAAATCATGAGAAAAAAAATATGAGTAAATACAAAAAAAAAAAAATAGATGACGCAAAATTATTGTGTGGTTGGTGATAGAAAACCATGCAAGTACGTAACCTTGGCGGCCAGTATGCAAAATTATTGTGTTGGTGGTGATAGAAAACCATGTATGTAAGCTTGGCCCTGGCCGCCAACGATTTGCGCTATCAACTTTTGACTTGTTGCTCACCACAAACAAGTCAATCATTGATTTACTACATAAGCAGCCCTTGTTCGTGCAAAGTAGTTGAAACTCGGTGGGGGCTTAGAACCTTTTCTTGCACGAGAAAATGGATTCTTCACTCGCTGATCAGCAGCAAGACAATTACCGTTCTTACTTGCATGGAGAAGGTGAAAAGAATACCAACTGGAAGCTTGGTGCTCCTCCAAGCTTGGTGCTCCTCCAAACTATGACACGAAGAAGGCCGGACCAAGGTCTTTCTTTTTCTTTTTCTTTTTATCTCTCTGCAAGATGGGCATACTATACATACATTGTATATCTGATTTGTTCGATGACAGATATCGCCTCCCGCATCACTAGAAGAGAAGGTCCAGAACCTTGTGAAGACATGGGAAATGGAAATGTTCAATAAAATATCCTTCCCTGACTACAAATCAGTAAAACTACAGAATTATACAGTCAGCGTGAATGGTATCACTATTTCCTTCAGGCTTGATCTTGTTTTTTGTCCAAAGATAAAAAGGGCTGATTTTGTTTTGGTCATAACATTGTTAGGGAGGAAACCTTTGAGTTTAGAAGAGAAGAGGAAGCTTGGAGGAGGCTATAATTCCTTTATGCAAACCTCCTTACCAGATGACCTGGGGGGCTATAATCCAGCACAAGAAATTGAACACCCTCACATCTTGCCTTCACAACAGCTTTCCCAAGAGGATTTGCTTTGGAAGTTATCCAAGTCTACTCTGGCCCGCCATCGATTGTGTATAAGTTCAGGCACTGGGGGTATATGGAAGGTCCTTTCAAACGCCATGCCCCTACTGGGGAACTTGTTCAACTTTATGGAATATCAATTTTTGACGTATAATTTAGGCCCCTGGTTTTCTTTATTTTTGAATTTGTGTGGAATTATATAAACATATGCTATGTTTTTCTCCGTTGAAATAGGTTTACGATGAGATGAAAATCTTGAAGGTGCGTGGAGTTCTTTTTTGGTCGTGGGGAGCTGCTTGGAGGTCTTATGAAAGGTGATAAATTGGCTAGTGGAACTGACCAAGCGGCTTTGAGCTGCCCATTCTTGAGGAACACAGGGTAGCCTAGCTTTGATGGGTATGCATGAATTGCAGCGTTTAGCTTTGATGGGAATGCATGAATTTCAGTGTTTGAGGAATAAAACTGATGGATCATTAGATAATATAGAATAGTGACCTTCCATTTACTTGTGCTGATTCAGTTATGCCTGCCATCTATATGTATCTGTAGAAATTGAGATGTACAAGCACAAGAGCATAACATGGCCTGGTTGTATTTTTCAGGACCAATATAGTTTTGGTTTCTACATAATGATTCTTGTTGAAAAAGATGGTGTAAGAAATTGAATTTCGATTACCTGATCCATTAATTCGCTGTTAACGTGACTGCAGAGAAGTAACATAGTGTACTAAATTTTACACTGTCCACGGCAGAGTTCGATAAGGAGCAGCCCCACAATATCTAAATAGACCTTCAATTTCTGGGCATCCTTTAGGATATGGGACTGAGCGATGAAAGGGATCACGACCTAGTTTTTTCCTCTTAAGTGACCCCATACATCCATATGGATCTTCTTGAAATTGAGTTCTCACCAATGCCTCACCTTTCAGAGCTGCTTCTATTGAAGTTACTGGAGCTGGGGTGCCTCTATACAAGAATCGTGACTCTGGGAACCCAATGGCAGAGCGATGCAACTGCACAAACCTCTCTTCCTTGAAATCATAGCTTACAACCTGATTCCAATTCAATAGGATTCAAAAGCTAACTTATAAAGTGAATAGTTTAATAGGGTATGTAGCCCACACTCATACAAGAAGTAGGAAATGTGAAGACTTTTGAACCCCTCTCCAAAAGACCTGTTGAAACAGGCACGAAACAGGCAATATAACAGAATGCGCAAGGAACATAGCTTTAATATACTTGCTATAAAAAAACAACTAGCAGGTATATGTTAAATAAAAGACAAACAAGAATCAAGTACTTTGCACCTTTATGTAACATGTACTCGAAACAATGGGCTTCCTTCTCTATCATCACAGACATATAGAAGCAGAGAGAGCTTTAACTATAGTATAAACAGTAAGCATGACATTGAGCTCAAGCTTTTGAGTGGTATACTCTTTTTTATAGAGCAATTATATCTTTATGCCTTCAACATCAGCTACTTCACAAATGAGAAAAACATGTAAGAAGCTTTTTTATGTGGCGTACTGACTACCGTAACTCATGCATATAGACACCTGAGAAAAAACACTCTCCCCAAGTAATTGAATTTGTATTGTGATTTAGACCTTAACGCTATTTAGTTGTAGTGGAGGACAATTTCCTCAATCAAGTGAGGATGTGTTCTGATTTTGAATTTAATCCAAACCATTGAGTTGCAGTGGAAGGCAGTCGAAGCAATTATCAGAGATAAGATTTATCAACCCATGGCATTATTTTCAAAGCTTAACTTTGACCCAATTAATCTAGGACCCATCTAGGAATTGTGAAATTCGTGCTTGGTGATTAAGTAGTATTGAAAATTAAAGGACATGAGCAAGACCCTTTTTGGACAGTTTTAGATGAATCTAGAAATCAAAATTTTTAGCAAAAGGCGAGTTAGACATGTGGATACATACCATTATTGACTCATACCCGAGTGCATGGAATAAGGAGGTTAGTTACTTCAACTGTCTTATGTCGCAACTTAGTGATTTAGATTAAAGTCTATTCTAAATCACAAGATGTTATATGAACCCACTCAAAACCCTTTTGATTTGATCAGCAAGGGCTACACTGGACAACTTTGATGTAAGTATATATGCAGGAAATCTGATATGTGTTGAGAATTAAATGAATTATTCCTGTACATGGCTGCAATCATTCTTACCTGGGTGATCTTTCTGGTGTTCAATGACCATATCAATGGAATTGAATCACTAATCTTATACTTATTTTGTGCAAAGTGTAGCTCAACAACAAATAGAAACCATTGATTAGTTAACTACCAGTTATTCTTTCACCCTAGCTAGATATGCTGATAGAAGGTAAGAAGAGGAGGAGGGAAATGTAAAAGTAAGAAAGACCAACAAATTTAGAACACTTACAGTTATGTTGTGTGGGTATGTCCCAGAAAGCTCTCGAAACCGACAAACACTAAAGAGAGGATTCTCAAAGCTATCTCTTGCATGTTCCTCTGTTAATGCCCTCCACTTTACATTTTCTTCCTTCCCTGAAGAGCAATAAAATGCAATAACAATGCCACTCAGATGATTTAAAGCCTTCATGCTATAGAAAAAAAATTCACGGAATAAAGGTGGACTACAAGGAAACCCATAGAAATTAACTAGGGAGTAGAAATTGCAGTAACATTCATTATTACTGATCAAAAGATCAAGGTAGTTCTTCAGAGCAAAAAGGGAGCTCTTCACTTTACTTGAAGGCATAACTATGAATGTGAAAACACAATTAATCAATAACAACAGCTTCACGAATGCAATACATAATTACTTCATAATACTAGTAGGTATCTAGTACTCCTCATAAGAGTAATCCATAGCACCAGTACCTTAAAGGTTTTAAAGGTTTAGATTTGGATTTAAAGAATAGTGAACATACTGGTATTAGAAAATGATTATAGGATTTACCAGGTAAACAATCATAGCAATCATTGTCAAGTTTACATCTCATCCTTCAAACAACCGGAAATTTAAACAAAAAATAAGGCGAGATATTATAGTATAAACTTAGGAAAATAAAATGAGTGAATGAGTTTACATACCAAACCATCCCTTGGAGTCAGCAACTGTCCAATAACTCTGCGCCTCACTACGAGGACCAGCATCTTTCCGAGTCTTCCCACCGCTAAAAAGAAGCAAAGCCTCATCATCTAGTGCAGTGCTTTCTATCCCTTCTTTATGTGAGCCAAAAAGTGGCAGCCTGGCCTGGATTCTTCTGATAAGACTCCAAAAACCAAGAATCCTCCTTGTCAGCTTTTTCACAACTACTGCTTGTATAAACCGAATGCCCAGCAACCATTACAAGATTCTTAAGCTTAGCAAAGGGATAATAACTGCCAAAGCCATCATCAAGTTTCATATAATTACTCAGCACCCTATAGTGTTGCTCATATAGAGATAAAACTATGAGGATCGTGACCCCGAATGCCAAGGAAATAGAGAAAACAGATAGTGGATGTAGCTTGTAATAGTAATGAAGCCGATTAGCCCAGGACTTAACCATTCTAACAGGGTAAATTGATGATTTTCTACTGCTGGTTCTTTTTATAGTTCCTGATTCTATATCAAAGTCACCCCTTGGATATGCATTGAAGGACTTAGGATTGTTTAACCCAAATGGATATTTATTCATGATAATTCAAATCCAGCAGAAAAGTATCGAGATTTATGCAAATGAACCATACCCAAATAGGCAATTGGACAGATTTAACAGATAAAGATTATGATTTCAGATTCAATTCCAAGAAGCCAAGCATAAACTACTTAAAAGGAAAGACCCTGATCATCAAAGTTGCAGTTCTTTTTTGCAGCATAAGAAAGTAGAAATGAATTCTAAGGAATATAAAAAAGGGGTTTGCTTCTCCTCGAACTGTAAACTGAGGAGAGAGAGCAGGAGTAGACTCACCAAAATCCTGTTAATGAATTAGATTAGAGTTTTAATTTAGGATGAGAATGATAGTTTATCTGTTACGTGGAGATAGCTAAAGGATTTTAGAAAATCAGATCCAGAGTTTCAGAGATGTAGAGATGAATTCGGAGGCTGGACTTGGAACGTTGAATCCTGCCTGGTGAGAGTGAGTGAGGGAACACTAGTTATTAACAACACGCTGAATTTTGGGTTTGCCTTTTTTTATGGCCAAAAGACTAATCCATTTATTAACAGCACATGATGGAATCAGTCAGATTACTGATTCAATCAATTCAATTGATTCACTGTTTGATAATATAAAATTATATAATTATTAAAAGTAGGAAAAAAAACTTAAAATAAAACTTGAACCAGGCCCAACTATTATTAGGCCCGCAACTAAAAATAAAAAAGTCCATACCGAATAATAAAATAAAATAGGTTAAATTTTGCTATTAGACTTTATATTTTACATAAGTTGTAGATTTAGTATCTGAACTTTAATTTGATTATTTTCAAGCCCTCGTATTTTAGAATTTAAAATTTTTAATCCTAACTAAATTATAATCATTAAATTCATTAAATTAAGTTCATTATTTTTATATTTGATATGTCATATATATTATTATATGTGTAATGTTATGTCTGCTTATTATTTTCACATATTACTCATAAAAAATTAGTTAATATATTTAACGATTGTCGTTTGTATTAAGACTAAAATTTTGAAATTAAAAAAAAATAGCCACTAAGAATGATTTGATTGGTAAATGTGGACTAAATCTATAACGTTATGCATAATATAGGATTTGTAACACCCTATACCTGACTCGATTACTGAATTCGGGTACCAAGTATCATAGACAAACCGTAATATTTAGCTACTTCAATTTTTTTTTTTTTTTTTGTTAACGACTTAGACAACGCCAAATTATAACCCAAACTTATATATCAAGTTTATTCTCACTCTTTGACTAAACAACGTATTTTGTGGAAAAAAAACAACTTTGATATATTCTATTTATTACAAGTACCAGAATCTTATAATTTCTCAGCTTGCTAGTGTCATACATTGACACTTACTATGACTATAGCTTAAAATCAAAACAATACACATAACCAATTTCCTTCGAGGCGTAGCCTTTCAGAGTACCCTTCTATATGCATGATATAGTTATGGCGTCATTCGTGTGAGCCTGGTGGTGTTTGGCTTGGCCCATTCAACACAACCCTTAAGTCAGTATTTGACCCTGCATACAAGTCAAAACCATCGTAAGTTCAAAAAACTTAGTGAAAATCGGTACAACACTACTAAAAAGGTCCTATGTATTTTCAAGAATAAAATAAAAACACAAAATTTAGATCTCCCTAAGTATCTTAGGAAGTTTCGGTAATTTTTCTAGCGTAGTTGTTGCCTTGCATTCTTTGCCAACAGTTGGCGGACATATCCACTGATTGGTCATGAGTGTGCTCTTCTAAATAACAAATTCTTCTAGAACTTGACAATCTCCCATTTCATCTCAAATTCCCATTAATAGCTAGTTTCCAACGATTACCCCTTTCTTGGATTGTCTCTGGCGGACTTCCACACTTGGTAGTCCCATGTGGACTTTCCCGTGCTAGATAGTCCTGATGAACATCCTCTTTCTTGGTAAATCCCTGGAGTACTTTCCACCAAGGGTAATATATGGCGAACTTCCCTCTTAAGAGAATCCTTTGTGAACTTTCCCGTTTCTGGCGACCTCATTACTTAGGAACAGTTAGAATCAAGCTTGAAGAAACATTTTGTTACCCCACAACCTATGATGGTTTATACATCAACTCTAGAGGACTCAAAATGGTGGATATTAGATTTGCCAATTCGTTGAAGGAAATTCTCCTTTCTCTCATGTATACTTGTGTTAAGACACTTCTATCAGTTCCACTTACTATTACATTTTGGCGGATCCTCTTATTATCCCATTTTCTCGCTTTTTAGATGCGCCACTATCATCCTATCATACTACTTCTCACGCGAGTCATAGAGTGACTTCTCCTTTTATGCCCTAGCGGGCTTATTGGTTCACTATCTTGGCAGACTCTTTTATTGCGATAATACATACTTGTTCGCCATTAGATAATCCCATGATTAATCATGTGACGTGAACTCGATTACGAGATTGAAACTCGATTCATGATTTTATGTTCCCGATCGTCTAAATAGGTACTTGCTTGAATAATAGTAGAAATATGAAGGAAAAATAAACAAAAGGGTAAACTTGGATATAACTCACGAATATAAACAAACTAGAAAAGAATCGGCGTTATGAACAACGCAACCCAAATTCTATAAGGTTGTTTGACACTAGAAAGTTTGAAAATAAGAAGACATAGACCTTCGATCTATAAAGAGATAGGAACCAAAGGTATAAGTTTGTAACACCCCAAACCCAGCCCAAAACACTACGGCCGAATTCGGAATGCTACTGAAAAGCCTTAGGTTGAAATCGGCTAAGTGACGATAAAACTTGCTTGTAGCAGTGTTAAGGTCGACATGAAAACAAGTGCTAATCTAAATCCCTAATGATTAGGTTTTAAAATATGATTCAATTTCTTAGAGTGACGTTTCAATTGAAAAACAATTTGAAGTTCAAGGTTAGTTGGAAACGAGTCCTTTTGAAATCTTTAAAAGAATCCGAGTAATTACGAGAATCTCAATTAGAAAACCTTAGTTAAGTTTTTAAAATCATCAAATGTCATTATTTGAAATTGTTTGCAATTACTAATTCATGTCTAGTCTAGCATAAACCATAATGAAAACCCAAAATAGTTAAATGGCCATATTACAATAAAACAACCCAATTAAATCGAAATTAAAAGTATGTGTTTCTAAATATAAAAACCATGTCTACATGGCCATCTTGAATCCCATCCAAGCCCGGTCCAAACTTCACGAATCACCTGCATTGTTTGGTAAAAATTTGGGTGAGTCAACCGACTCAGTGTGTAATTAGTCCACAGATTTCCACGTATGGGCTTAGCCCAAAACCACACCAATCCACATAATAGATAATAATGCAAAATGCACCCAACCCAGCCTAAGGTCCATCCTCTACACACCCCCGTATCCAACCACCACACACCAGGGGATTACTAAATTGACCTTCCAACCTATACACACCAATTTGGCAAGTCATGCCATCCACCAAGTGGTCGAGCCACTGATCCACGTGATCAAGTCACAAAATAATCCACAACGTGATTGTAGTCAACGTCAATCCATGATGAGGCACATAGCCATCACCAACCACGATATGGCACAGAGTCGATACCAACCATGATGAGGCACTGAGCGATCATCAATCCATGTGAGGCTCGTAGCCATCACTAAACCACGTACATAAATGCACACCTTGGCCTTCTTTCAAATATACAAATCCGCCCCATGATTATGCAACATACGATAGTGATATGATGAAATAATGCATGAACATGTTAGTCAAACATACAACACATATATACAACAATAACCACAGTTTTATCGTCATTTAACACTGACCTGATTATCGACATACCCATTAAGGGTATCCATCTCATTACTGCCACTGCATTAGTCATCACACTTATAACACATACAAATGTTTTATATAACCGGGAAATTGCGAATTAATCATACACCTGATAACCTGAAGGCTTTTGCTTTACTTCCTACTTGTCGAACTGCCCCTAAAAGACCATAGTCAGAATCAGCCAACCTTAATAGACAATATGGCCTTTGGCCGAACATCTAGACCCCTTTTCCTTATGCAATCAAACCCAAGAGATCCTTAGCGCTTCCTTCCTTTGGCTACACATAAAAGAAACACAAAATCAATGCCCTACTAAGGTTCGGCCATCCCAAATAACCAAGGCCAACCATTCGGTTTCGGCCACCAATGAAGAAGAGATAAAATCGATTGCTAAGAGAAAGGTACTTACCACCAACGCTTGCTTGAAGAGACTAAAAGAAAATAGTCGACGGCACCACCCTTGTAGGTTCGGCCACTTTCGGCTACTAACAAGAAGTATTTCGGCCTTTAAGAATTAAGAAAAGAAGAGAGAAAGAAAAAGAGAATAGAAGGAGACTAGAAGAATTCGGCAATCACCCAAAATGCGCAAAAATGCCCAAATGGTTACTTCAATTTTCAGTTTCTTGCTTCAAAGAAAAGAGAGGAAAAAGGGAAAATTCTTTTGACTAACAATTTCGGCAAGTAGAACTAAAGGAGAAACAAAAAGATGGACACACACTCAAAGACACTTTCGGCACCTACTTCCCCCTACATAACCGAATTTGCCACCCCACAAACCCCACATTCGGCCAACTCTTCAACCTCACCCCCTATCCCTTATTTTCCTCCTATTTTCCCTCATCACCACTCATTCAAACTCATTTGAATGAGTCAAACTCCTCAAAAAGCTTTCTTCCTTCAATCCAAACACTTAGACCAAGTCCACCCTCATCGCTTCAAAGTCCAAATGCCGTCCAACACCTTCTCCCTCTCTTGACGCAAAAAGCAAAATAAGCAACACTCTCTTGTTGTCTACGTGACTCGAACCTCCTTCCCTGAAACCCCTTGTTGACGCAACCTCTCCTGCACCTTAGGTAGCGTCCCATGCCACTCCACCACCTCACTTATTGTGTCATAAATCCCACACTAATGTCCTTAAGGCTTAGCTCCCCTAGCTTCTCCTAACTCAAGTTAGAGCAAAAAATTTTCCTATGACCTCTACCAAAGCCCAAGGTTTCCCGAAACCCCCAAACACTTTCAACCAACATGCAGAATGCATTAACACACAGATACAAATTAAAATATGCTCAACCCCCGAATCTCGGATATTACAAAGTTGATCGCCACACTTCAGAAAATATGAGAAGGGAAGTGATAAGATCGGGTTTGTTTTCAATGCCACAAAATGGAATTCTTGATAAGTTTTGGAAGTTCTAAAAGAACAAAGTGTTGGATCACTAGTACGCCCCGTGGCGCAACGAAAAAAATATTCCGACGATCATCAACCACAAATACATGTACGAGGAATGAACTGAGTTGAAATAGGTTTAAAAATATACCTTCTTTAATGAAAACATTGAAAGGATGTTGCTAATTTGATGTCGATTCCAAGCCACAACGAAATTGTCTTAGCCTCTACTGTAACACCCCAAACCCGGCCTAAACGCTATGACCGAATCTGGTATGTCACAGGGTTAGGTGAAAATGATTTTCTAATGACTCTGGGAAAAATCATAGTTTTGAAACCTTTTGATTAAGCGATGTTTCAAAACCAAGATTTGTTAGCTTGGGAAAAATTTCAAAATTTTATTTAACCAATTATTTATTAGACTAGGTGCGAATTTGAAAGAAAAGTTATTTAATGAACTCGAATATCCAAAACCCTATTTAAATTTCATGACTAAGTTTTTGCATGGTGTCAGGCATAAATACTAAATCAAACCAAGTATAAATTTAAAAGGCCTTTTTACAACAAAAATCCCTAAATAAAAACTAACTTTAAGCAGTAGAAAGTTAATAAAAATATAACGTCTTTTATGGCCTCCACGAGTCCACCTCGGCTCCCATATCCACGATCTACTGGTTACCTGAAAGGTTAGGGAAAGGGTGAGTCACAAAGACTCAGTGTGTAAAACCATCAGACACATAAACCGACCCACGGCCCACAATCTTGTATTTAGCTCATACACAATGTCATACAATCACAAGAAATGCATTAAGCCGGCCCAACCTAGTATTTCCATCCTCTACACACCATCCCATACCAACCATCACACCGTGGGGATTTCTACAATCAACCCTCCATCCACTACACGCCGTCTTGACAGTCATGCTGTCAAAAAATGTGGCAGAGCCACCGATCACTATGTGACCTTAAAATCAACTGTGGCATAGCCATCGATCACTATGTGACCTTAATAAACAATATGGCAGAGCCACCGATCACCATGTGACCTTATGAACAATGTGGCAGAGCCACCGATCACTATGTGACCTTATCACTTCCCCTTTATCAACATTCTCATATCCCATGCACAATATTTATATCGTGACAGATGTATCATACTAGTA
The DNA here is from genome assembly GCA_025506655.1 of Gossypium rotundifolium. NCBI lineage: Eukaryota > Viridiplantae > Streptophyta > Magnoliopsida > Malvales > Malvaceae > Gossypium > Gossypium rotundifolium. Next base: position 75,308,523 of record CP106723.1, read on the forward strand.
ACAAGGCAATAAATCATCACATACAACCAACTCATATCAGGTAATTACAGATATGTACCTGGCACTTCCTGCCTTACCCACAACCTGGTGGCCAACCTCGAATTGTTGACACCGCTCGCTTTTTAAACTTAGGGGCTGGGTTTACGGGTCTAACCCCCTCCTTTGCCTGATCAGTATTGATTTATCAAAAGATCTTGTCAGATGCTACTATAATGAAATATGGTTGTTAAACCACAATATAGGGTTAAGGTAACGAATATGATAACGAACCTAAACAAAATCTAAAGAGAACACCCTTACCTTGAAATCTCGAAAAGAGAGATAGGGTTCAGAGATTAACGGTTTTCAGCTTAGGGATTTAGATGATTTGATTTCTTCAAAACCTGAAATAGCACCTCAAAGAGAACACAAGAAACAATAAGAATCATAAATCCAACGATGGCCTTACCAAGCCAATTAGCCATTCGACTTTGGCTTCCAAAAATTGAAAGAGAAAAGAAAGAGTTAACAGAAGTCGTCACTTACCTTAACACAGGGAAGAAGATAAAAGGGTCAAAAAATAAATAAATGGGACTTAGGAGTTTTCGATTTTAGAAGAGATCAAAAGAAAAGATGAAAAAAAGAAGGCTATGAAGATTCGGCTTGTAGAAGAAATTAGAGCAGAGAACTATGGACAAGAGACATTTGACTATAGCATAGAAATGGAGATGAGAATGGGGTTAGGGTTTCACTTTTGAAAAAGAAACAATTGAGAGAAGAAGAATAAAAAAATGAAATAAAAAGAAGTGGTAGGGATGGTAAAGAAGAAGAAGAATTTTCGGCAAGACTTAAGTAAGTTCGGCTTTAGCAGAAAATGAAGAAGAGAATGAAAAAAACCTCAAATGCCGAAAATGGGAAGAGAACTCTCACTTGATTATACAAAATTTTGGCACTTACCAACCCAAAAGCTGAAAATGCACTATTTTGAGAACAAAAAGCCTATGTTTCCAAAGTAGAAATTTGGCACACCCTAGCCACACAAAACCGATTCCCCTCTACTATGAGTTTAAAATTCGCCAACACCAAGCTCACAATGCTCATCCCTTTCTTTTCTCCTCAAATTCCTCCCGATTACCCGCTTGAAATATTTTGAACACTTCAAGCTCCCTTTTCCTCTCTCGCCACTCATTCAAATTATTTGACTCACCCACTCCCCTATCCTGAAGTGTCCCAGTCGAATTCTGCCTCTGCTCTCTTTGACGCCAAAAAAAACTCCCAAAATGAGCTCCTTGTGACTTGAACCTACTCCCTCTACTACTCCCTGTAGCGTCACTTGCTAGCATCTTAAGTGGCGCCTCCTTGCCACTCTGTCACCCTGTAACACCCCTAACCCGAGACCGTCGCCGGAATAGGGTTTAGAGGCATTATCGAACAATAGAATCATTTTACATCGTATTTATGACACAAAGTCAATCATCACCAAACACATTCAGATACAATCATAGTGTCCCTTAACCGGGTCATCAAGACCCTAAGCATGCTTATAAACTGAGTCAGGACTAAACCGAAACACACCTAAAATCTCATGAAAAATTGTAACTTTTCTAGAATACATGGGAGACACGCCCGTGGGGGTAAGTCGTGCCTCTCCCACGACTATATGACACACCCGTGTGACCTCCCCTTGATTACATACTGCCAAAATCAACACGGCTACCAAGCACGCCCGTGTGCTGTGGCCGTGTCCTATAAGGTCATATTCTGCCATTTCTTCCACGACCTGTAGGCACGCCCGTGCCATGGCCGTGTGTAGTTTAAGCCACATTCTGCCAATTTACCCACAGTCTAAAGCACGCCCGTGTGCCCCAACCGTGTGACTTTATAGGCCACTTTGCAAAGTCAAAATGACACCCATAAGGGTCTAACCTACAAGCCATACAACCTAAACATTTCATGCTCATATTATCACCATAAACATATCAATATTGTCATTCCACTCATGCATCCAATTTCAACTCTATTTATACTAAATTCAATACCAATACTTATTCTATCACAAGCATAATTCATTCCCAATTTCACTAACCTCTATTAGCATTTATCAACACAAAGTTACCACTTAATAGCAAATTTATCAATCCACAAATCATGCTAAAAGATGCATCACACATATCACATTCATTCATGCCAAACCTATCACATATCTAGCCACATCTCATGGCTAATTACAATCTCAAACATAATTCAATTAACTAGCCTATACATGCCATATTCTAGCTTTATACATCTTTCCAAAAGTACCAAAATAGAATGCCGATAGTGTGATTGAGAAGTTGACGATCCCTGATCCAAGCTAGCTTTACTGACACTGCAAGGCAGAGAAACATATCACACAGTAAGCTTTCCAAAGCTTAGTAAGTTCGTAATATAAAACATATTATTCAATACTACAACGTCAATATGTATATATATATGTACCATCACATAGATAAAAACACAATTAGGCACATTATCCATCTCAACCATATACCCAATTATCTATTCATTCTATTCTTAAATATATCATCAACCACATAGGTTCAAACATACCTTGATCAACACATAGTTACTTACACGTTTTATGCTACTCAATTGTTCGATATTACCTCTCATTCAACCCTTACTATTCCATTGGTTTATTTGCACACTTAGTGCCAATTTCATAATTGAAACATAATCATCACCGCACACGTAATGCCAATACATTAAACCGAACTTATATCGGTATTGCACACACAGTGCCAAGTCGATAAGCCGAAGCTTCTATCTTTTCGCACACACAGTGCCAATCATCTCTTTCTCGTTTCAAATTTCACACACTTAGTGCTCATTTATCTCAATTCAACACATAGCATTTCAAATCTCATAGATACATATACATCCATTCAACTTATATCACATAAATAAAGTTCACAACTAGTATTATATCTGAACTTACCTCGAGGCCAAAATACCGAAACGGTCGATTTAATCGAGCACTTTGTATTTGCCTCGATCTTGATCCGAACCTCTCCGTTCTTGGTCTATACACATTTAGATTCAACCCATTTAATCACCAAATCATTCATTTTAATCCAAACACACATATTTAGGGCATTTTGTAAAATAGTCCTCATATTTTCACATTTCGACACTTTAGTCCTTAATTCATCAAATCACCAAATACACATAATTTGCTTGTATTCAAGCCTACTCGAATTCTTACTATGCTCATACAAGTCCACACATTTCACTTATTTCACATTTTAGTCCCTCAATTTACACTTTTAACAATTTAGCCCAAAATGCTCAATTTCACTAAAAACTCAAATACAAACTATGTTAACTCAACACCAAGCTTTCATATTTCACCAACTAAAATCACAAAGCTCAAGTGTTCATCAATGGCTCATCACAAAAACATCATCAATTCACAAAATTACAACATGGGCTAGCTAGAGCACGAAGCAACGATTACGAAAACATAGAAATTATCAAAATCGAACTCAAAACATATCTTAATTTAGCCAAAGTCCTAGCTGAAACTTAACAAGCCCTTAATCCTTTCTTTCCTTCTCTATTTTCGGTTGGAAGAACAAAGATGAACATGTTTCATCATTTTGTTTTGTTTAATATTAACTTAATAATCCCTTTTACTATTTTGCCCTTTCACTAGTCATATAAGACAAATATACATTAAGGCCAATTTGTCATTTAGCCATCCATTAACTAAATAATGGTCAAATAACAATATAAGGCCTCTACCTTAAAAAGCCAACATTAATTAAGTACTCATAAATTAGCACATAGCTTTCACTTACTATGCAATTAAGTCATTTCTCTTAATTCGACACACAAACGATTAAATCATCACACAGAATTTTCACACATACCATGTCGCATACTATCCACACAAAAATAATATTAAATTATTATTCTGACCTCAAATTTATGGTCTCGAAACCACTGTTCTGACTAGGGTCTAAACCGGACTGTTACACACCCCTTTTCTTGTGTCAACCAAACACCAACATAATCCCTTAAGTCCTATTCTAGCTAGCTCCACTAAAGTGCCTAAAAAGAAAATTTTAGCTAGGGCTCCAGCTTTTCACCGGGCCTTTCCTAGACTCTCATACACCCTAAACAAGCAAATTACACAAAGCATACACACAAAAACACATAAAATGCATAGCCCCTAGATCAGGATATTACAGTTCTACCCTCCTTAAGAAAATTTCGACCTCGAAATTACCTAGTCAAAAGAGATAAGGGTATTGCTGTCGCATCGCTTCTTCTGGTTCCCATGTAGCTTCCTCAGAACCATGATTACGCCACAAAATCTTAACTAACGGAACTATCTTCCTGCATAACACTTTGACATCACGATCCAAAATCTGAACTGGTTCCTCTTCAAAGGATAGATCAAGCCTTACTTTGATTTCTTCTACTGACACCACGTGAGACAGATCCGAACGATAGCGTCTTAGCATTGAAATGTGGAACTTATCATGAATCTGACTTAACTCTGCAGGTAACTCGAGTTGATAAGCTGCTGGTCCCACACGCTTCAATACACTATAAGGCCCAATGAACCTACGGCTTAGCTTACCCTTCTGTCCAAACCTTAGCACCTTTTTCCACAGTAAAACTTTTAAGAATACCTGATCAACTATCTTAAATTCTATATCTTTGTGCTTTAGATCAGCATAGGATTTCTTCCGGTCCGACGCTTCCTTTAAACAAGTTTGAATTAACTTAACCTTATCTTCCATTTTTGAAACCAAGTCCGGACCCAACAACTGACGCTTTCCCAACTCTGTCCAACACGTAGGGGTACGACACTTCCGACCATATAACGCCTCATAAGGTGCCATCTGAATACTCGCTTGGTAGCTATTGTTATACGCGAATTCCGCTAACGGTAGAAATTCTTCCCAACTACCTCTGAAGTCTAAGACACAGCCCCTTAACATGTCTTCTAAGATCTGAATTACCCTCTCTGATTGTCCATCAAACTATGGATGAAACGCTGTACTGAAGTCTAGCTTTGTCCCCAAAGCTTAATGCAATGCCTTCCAAAACATTTACGTGAATCTCGGGTCTCTATCTGAGATGATAGACACTAGTACTCCATGCAACCTTACGATCTCTGCTACATACAAATTAGCCAATTTCTAAAGGGAGTAATTGACGCGAACCGGTATGAAATGGGCAGACTTCGTCAATCGGTCCACAATTACCCATACTGAATCCTTTTTAGTAGGCGTAAGGGGTAGCCCATTAACAAAATCCATCGTGATCCTCTCCCACTTCCACTACGAAATCTTTAACGGCTGTAACAAACCTGAAGGCAACTGATGTTTTGCTTTTACCTGCTAGCATGTCAAACACTTACTTACAAATTCAGTTATTTCACGTTTCAGACCCGGCCACCAAAACTGTTCTCGCAATTCTCTATACATCTTACTTATGCCAGGATGCATAGCATATGGGCTACTATGCTCTTCCTAAAGTATCAACTGTCTTAATTCCACATCCTTCAGCATGCAAACCTTCTTACGAAAACATAGAGCCCCATCACTGTTCAAACTAAAATCCTCTACCCCATCATTCTATACTTGAAGTAGTCGAGCACTCAAGACATCATCCAGTAACTGCTTTTTCTTAATCTAATTTATCCATGTTGGCTTCACCTGAAGCTCAGCTAACAAACTCCCATCATCATACAAGCTAAGATGGGCAAACATCGCCCTAAGATCCGAGATTACTTTCTGACTTAGCGCATCCACCACCACGTTAGCTTTACCTAGATGGTAATCAATCGAGCAATCGTAATCCTTTAACAACTCGATCCATACCCTTTGTCTTAAATTCATCTCCTTCTAGGTAAGAAGATATTTTAAGCTCTTATTATCTCCCCATACAAATAATGCCTCCAAATCTTCAAGGCAAACACCACAACTACCAACTCCAAATCATGCGTGGGATAATTTAGCTTATACGGTCTTAGCTGTCAAGACGCATACTCAAAAACTTTTTCGTCTTGCATTAACACACATCCTAATCCCGTGTGTGAAGCATCACAGTAAACCACGAACTCTTTCTCAGCCTCCAGCTGAATCAACACCGGAGCTTCCGTTAAAACCATCTTCAGCCTCTCAAAACTTTTTTGCTGCTTGTCAGTCCACACAAAAGATACCCCTTTCCTCAACAACTTGGTTAGAGGTGCTACAATTAACGAGAACCCTTCAACAAACCTTCGATAATATCTAGCAAGACCAAGGAAACTTCTAATCTCTGCCACAGTCTTAGGTGGCTTCCAATTCAAGACAGGTTCAATTTTTCGAGGATCAACTCTAATCCCCTCTGCCGACACAACATGGCCCAGAAAAGTAACTTCGCTTAGCCAAAATTTGCACTTACTGAATTTGGCGAACAATTGCTTCTCCATCAGTATTTGCAACACCACTCGAAGATGTGAATCGTGCTCCTCCTCTGACCTTGAATAAACCAAAATATCGTCTATAAATGTAACAGCCCGATTTAGGGCCTAGTTGGGATAGTGGTGCGAGGCCACAAAACCGAGGTGAAATTATGAGTTTTTCAAGTTTATGCCATGTTTGCACGTTAGTATGAAAGTTTTGTAAAGCAATTTTATTAAGTTGAGGTCAATTGGTCCAAAAAGGACTAAATTGGAAAAGTTGCAATATATGAGTTTCTAGAAGCTGTTTGCATGAAATAGCTTTAGAATAATAATTATGAACCTTTAAATAGCAATTTGCCCAAAATTTAATTTTTGGACAAAATTGGCCTTAAGATACTATTATGGAAATTTTTAAGAGGAATAGCATTTTGGTCATTTGGCCTCATTAGTGATTAAAATAGGATAAAGATGAGAAAAATTCACTCATCTTCTTCCTTGTTACTGCTAAAAATTGGGAGACACCATAGCTAGGGTTCTTCATTTTTTTCAAGCTCATAGTAAGTTCATCTTATCCCCGCTTTTAATATTCTTCGCATTTTGAAGTTCTCAGATTATGAATTAGCTAATTTTAGCTATAAATGAGTTAGGATGCATGTTCAAAAATCTACCCTTGAATGACATGCTTGTTAAATGATGTTTTATGGAAGTTTAAGAGAGTTTGATGTTAGATAAACATCTTTTCCTTAATGAATTTCATGAAAATGGTAGTAGGGACCATTTTGTAACAGCTTATAAAATTGGTCACACCTACTAGAAATAGTGAGAATTGATGATTGTTATAAAGAGAAAATGATTTAGTTGAGCATGAAGTTTAAGAAAGTTGCATGAAAATCATTTTACGAGAATTGGGGCAAAAGTACAAATATTAGAAAGTATAGGGGCAAAATAGTAATTTTTCCAAAGTATGAGTTATGATCAATTTAGTCAATATGGTTTTTAAATGATCTATTTATGATTATAGATCAAGAAAAATAAAGCCCAAATCGAAACCGAGGCAAGAACAAAGTCGAGGACTAAATTGCACATCTACATACATTTTGTATATTGAGGTAAGTTTGTATGATTTCTAAGCTTTATGATTATTATCATTAAATTACTTAATATAATGTACAATAATTTTATGAAATGATCATGTTATGTTCAAGCAAGAAATCATGATGATAAGTACGAGCAAGTCCCGATGGGAGATGAATTTCCCAAGATACTCGATCTACCACGCAAGTTATCATATAAGTCCAAGGCAAGCTTGGCATCGATCAAGATATCATGTAAGTCCAAGGCAAGCTTGGCATTGATCAAGATATCATGTAAGTCCAAGGCAAGCTTGGCATTGATCAAGTTAGCAAGAAAGTTATCATGTAAGTCCAAGGCAAGCTTGGCATTGATCAAGATATCATGTAAGTCCAAGGCAAGCTTGGCATTGATCAAGTTAGCAAGAAAGTTATCATGTAAGTCCAAGGCAAGCTTGGAATTGATCAAGATATCATGTAAGTCCAAGGCAAGCTTGGCATTGATCAAGTTAGCAAGCAAGTTATCATGTAAGTCCAAGGACTCAAGCCTGGCATTGAGTATGTTATCAAGAGCAAGACTTTATATAAGTCCATGTCAAGACATGCCCGTGAAACCAAGATGAGATAACCCATGTAAGACCATGTCTTGGATATGGCTTTGGCATCATATTATGTGGGAAGAGATTTAGTATCCTAGGTTATTCACAGAAATTCATCGGGCAAATGAGTAAGCTAAAAGAAGATAGCAAGAAAGCTAAGAAAGTAAAGTTAGTATCAAGATGAAGTTAGATGAAGTTGAGTATTATTCATGTTGTGAATGAGAAAGTAGATATCATGATTATTGTTATTATAGTATACTGATCAATGTGATCAAGTGATACAGGTATCATGGTTACCTTACAAGTATTATAATAGTAAGTGTCACGAGACATGTAAGAATCTATATGAGTAAGTAAGCTCTTTAGCTGAAATTCATGATACCATTGTTTATGTGAAATGGTTTATATTAAGCAATGATGATGCTATGAGTTGTTACATGCAAACTTACTAAGCTATATGCTTATGTTATGATTCTTTCTTTCTATGTAGTCTCGCCAAGCTAACTCATGGATCATTAAAGTCGGAGCTCGTAACATACTATCAACTCTTATTTTGGTACAAAATTTTGACACTTACCAACCCAAAAGCTGAAAATGCACTATTTTGAGAACAAAAAGCCTATGTTTCCAAAGTAGAAATTTGGCACACCCTAGCCACACAAAAACCGATTCCCCCCTCTACTATGAGTTTAAAATTTGACCAACACCAAGCTCACAATGCCCATCCCTTTCTTTTCTCCTCAAATTCCTCCCGACACTGCTTGAAATATTTTGAACACTTCAAGCTCCCCTTTTTCTCTCTGCCACTCATTCAAATTATTTGACTCAGTCCACTCCCTTATCCTGAAGTGTCCCATTCGGATTCTGCCTCTACTCTCCTTGACGCCAAAAAGAACTCCCAAAATGAGCTCCTTGTGACTTGAACCTGCTCCCTCTACAACTCCCTCAGAAGGCCACTTACAAAGATCTTAAGTGGCGCCTCCTTGCCACTCTGCCACCCCTTTTCTTGTGTCAACCAAACACCAACATAATCCCTTAAGTCCTATTCTAGCTAGCTCCTCCACTAAAGTGCCTAAAAAGGAAATTTTAGCCAGGGCTCCGGCTTTTCACCGGGCCTTTCCTAGACTCCCATACACCTTAAACAAGCACATTACACAAAGCATACACACAAAAACACATCAAATGCATAGCCCCTAGATCAAGATATTACATCTACAAAGTCCATCCCTTAAAAAACAAACAACCACTTTCTCTTGAACTTTTCAGAGAGAATAATTAAAAACGGTTGCTAGACCTTTATTTTATTAAGTTGGCAACCCTCACACACTAAGGGATTATTGTAACACCCCCAACCCTAAACCGTCATCGAAATAGGATTACAAAGCATTATTGGACATATCAGACAATTTACGAATAATTCACAAATAAAATAACATATATAGTATAATTTAATCATTAAGTCCCTATAATGGACCTTTGAGGCCCAAAACACGTATTAGAAATGGAATGAGACTTGTTCGAGTACTCCAAAAATTTTTTTCGTAAACTTTTTTAAAATTTTTTATGAACTCAATATAACCCCTTTATAAATATCTAACCTTCCCTGCAATTTCAAACCGAGACCAAACCAAAACCAATATTACAACCAATGAAATTTCATATTTAATCGTATTAAAATCATACCTATATCATTAATTTGATAATTTACTCTATAAACATTTATATTAATATTAAAAATTAACTTATAATTTCATTCATTTTATTCATTCCATTCCTCCTGTGTTTTGACCACATAAGCTCTGGCTGGTACTCTAGCCTTAGACTGTTGGGTAACAATGTCATTGCTTCTCCTAACATCACTCCCTCTAGAAGTCAAACCACCTCTACCAGATCCCCTGCCTCTAGTCAGATATCGATCTCTGATGTTATCAGCAAAGACTATCACTTTCGACAATCTGTGATAAAATGGTCTATAGAACCATATTGGAAGCAACCCCTAGTTAATTTCCAACATCCCCCTCTGTGTTTCTTTCCACAATGATGACAATTTGGAATTTCTAAACTCCATGGTGGTCCTCTCACACTACTAGTAGATACTGTTGTCAGTTTCCCCCTGCTTCTACTACCTCTATCTGATCTAAAATTGGATCTCCATCCACCTTGAGATTCCTTTGATCTTTTTCGTTGCGAATTTGAACTAATAATTCCTGCACGTTTCCCGGTTAGTCTATCATTTTTAGTCTTTTTTTTCGAGGCCCAACACTTGTTCTACCATTTTGGCTCGTTCAATCAAATCCACAAACTCAGTAATACGGTGAGATACCAACTGTACTTTTATCTCATCTGGCAATCCCTGTAAGAATCTTTTACAACTGTCTACTTCAGTTGGGATAAACTCGAGGCATATCTACTGAGTCTTGAGAATTCTCTCTCAAAATCTATAACTGACATGTCACCCTATTATAGCATTAAAAATTCTTGTTTCTTGTCTTCGATATACATCTCCCCAACATATTTCTTTTGAAATTCCTTCTAAAATAGATCCCACGTTACCACCATAGATAGGCTTCCCCTTGCAGTATAGAAACAACACATATCAAGCACTCTCGGGGTATATTCCAATTGCTGCAAAATTCTCTTGGTCGACTCCATCCAAATTTCAACGGTTGATGGATCGACTCCTTTCAGACCCATAAATTCAGTAGCACAATATTTCCTCAATTCTTTTATCGGGACCCGTCTTTGAATAGGTGCTAAAGTTGTAGCAAGAGCAGTTCCCGCTAATCTTTGTAAGGCATCAGCAATTATTCGTAATATATTAGAACCGTCTCTATCATTTCTTCTATCAACTCTAGTAGGTTAATTTCTTACAGTGTTTATACTAGGTGTTACCGACTCGGTTTCATCTAACCCGTATGACTCTTCATCACCAGTATATATTTCCTTATCAGTATCATTTATTCTTTCATCTGACATATTCAATCTATAAAACAGAAACAAACAAATAGGTCAGCATCCAAAAATCCCGACTCAATTTTGACTCATCAGTGGCATGTACCTCTAGACTCAATTCCGAGCCTGATTTACGCCGAGAATCGGCTAAACCTGATATCTCTGATACCAATAACTGTAACACCCCGTACCCTAAACTGTCGTCAAAATAGGATTACGGAGCATTACTGGACATATCAGACATTTTACGAATAATTCACAAATAAAATAACTTACATAGTATAATTTAATCATTAAGTCCCTATAACGGACCCTCGAGGCCCTAAACACGTATTAGAAATGGAACGAGACTTGTTCGAGTACTTTGAATTTTTTTTCTCTTTCTTTTTAAAAAAATTTTATGAACTCAATATAACCCGTTTATAAATATCTAACCTTCCCTGCAATTTCAAACCGAGACCAAACCAAAACCAATATTACAACCAATGCAATTTCATATTTAATCGTACTAAAATCATACCTATATCATTAATTTGATAGTACTTTGAATTTTTTTTCTTATTTTTTTAAAAAATTTTTATGAACTCAATATAACCCGTTTATAAATATCTAACCTTCCCTGCAATTTCAAACCGAGACCAAACCAAAACCAATATTACAACCAATGCAATTTCATATTTAATCGTATTAAAATCGTACCTATATCATTAATTTGATAATTTACTCTATATGTAACACCCCAAACCCAGCCTATGCATTAAGCCCAGATTTTGGCATGCCACACAAATTGATTGTGCATTCAAATCATCAATAATGCAAAAAAAAATCAAATTTCCAAAACGATTAAGAGAATGACTTTATCGAAAATTGAGGTTTATACGAAATCCATGATTAAAAACACAAGAGTTTATCATTTGATCTATAGAGTAGTAATTGATTAAAACTTTGGATTTATTTAGTTGAAATATTTTGTCGAAGAGTTTTAAAAGAATTTCCTAAGTTTCGAGATGTTTAAGAAAAACCTTTATTTTAAACGAGAGTTATAGAAAACATTTATGAAAACTAAACCAATCCAACTTAGGAAAACTAAAACATAACAAAATCCATCCACATAGTAGAATCCATAAATTAAAGAGGCCTTATTACATCGCCATTAAAATAGTACTTAATAAAAATTATTAAAGAAGTTTTAAAGTTTTATAAACCACCATTTGTAGTATGGCCTCCACACGAAGTCATCTCCGACCCAAGTCTCCATCAATTATTATTACCTGAGAGGGGTAAAAAAAATGGGGTGAGTTACTTAGAACTCAATATGTAACCCACTTACAGGATTCACTGGGCAAAACCATATAAACATATAATTGGACCTGGGCCCATTTTGCAAATGTAAATATTTATAGATCAAGTATATGAAAATAATAATGCATGTAATATGCAATTCCCAACCAAACCTAATTTCCATCCGCTACACACCACCCGCACCAACCATCACACCTGGGGATCAAGTCAACCCACCCCGCCAACACACCAAGAGTAGGCTTTAAGCCAATTATAATAATTGTGGCAACAGCCATTTATAATATTTGTGGCAACAGCCATTTAAATAATTGTGGTAGAACCACCGATCTAGATTTTTGGGCAACAGCCATCGTGATGAGTCACCGATCTAGATTTTTGGCATCAGGCCTTTCTTCTCTTCATCAATTATCCCAACCCATGCAATCATGTATATGCATAACAAAATATTGTAAGGTGAATTTTATAAAACCCATATTACAATTTATCAATTTGGTCCATTAGTCAAAATAGCAATTTGGCCCATTTCATCTCATATCTCATTTTGCTCATATTTTAATATCACTTTTGGCCCATAAAGCAACATATCTCATTTTGGCCCAATAAAATGACATATTTCAAATTTTAGCCCAATTAAACAACATATTTCAATTTTGGCCCAATAAAATGACATGTTTCAATTTTGGCCCAATAAAATGACATATTTCAATTTTTAGCCCAATTAAGGGTATTTTCGTAATTCGATCCATCGGGGCATTTCGTAATTCGGCCCATTTAACATATGAGGCCTTTTCACAATTTCCACACTTGGCCAATTAATCAAATTACTCACATGGCCAAAGATATCACTTTCTTTCACAAAATAACCCATTAAGGGCATATCCGAAATTTTCCACAACTGCGATTTCGGTTTCATGCATTCACATAAAAGAATTAGTATAACGTATTTTTTTTCAATCTCACCGGATTTATGATTTTTATTAAAACACTTACGATATAAAATAACCCATGAGATAAGTGTGAAGTTACACACCTAATTATGGTGAGAACTACACTTTCCCGCTCGTCGATATATAAACACACATCACGTTGGATTAGAACACTAATATTTAATATAAAACTATTCTAATGATTAACGATCTAGATCCTTACCCTCAGAATCTCGAACAACAATTATTTGCGATTTCTCTCCAATCAAAGGTTTAGAACCACGAGTAAACAATGGCTCGGGGGTTACGTACGACTTAGAATAATTGATTTTCACCGAATGAGGGTCCACAACCTGGTGGAAAGTCTCGGATTCTCAAATAGTCCTTCTCTTGAATTTAGGGGGAATAATGGAACCACCCCTTTTTCGAACACTATTAACTACCCTTTTTGTCCCTATCTTGATTGTCTTCAAAGACAAAGGATCATTAGTCCTAACAATATATCGAAAATCTTAAGACTAATGACTTAAAAGAGTGACTTCGGCTTACCTTAATATTCCAAATAATCTCAAGAGAATCCTTTGTACGTTATGATCAAATCTTAATTGAACTTCAAGATTTCTCCGAAAAGATGATGATTCGACCCTTCCATTATTTCACTAAAAATAAAGAAAGAAAACGTTTGAATAAATGATTGGTTAATCAGTTAAAAAGTCTCTTCCAAAGACATTCTAACATTCGGCCATAGTGACCAAATATCAAAAGAAAAGACAAAGAAATGATACTTACAGATGATCCAAAGTTTGAATAGAAGAAAATGATTGAAAAATAGATGTTATGAAGAATGGACGATTCGGCTATGATGATCACAAACATTCGGCCATAGAAGATAGATGAAAGAAAAATATGTGTTTGAATGATAAGTAAAATGGAGAGGAAAAGATAATAGGGAAAAGAGAAAAGAGAGGGTTTAGGGACAATTGTGCATTCGACAATGAAGAGAAAAAGAGAAGAAAAGAAATGGTCTTTGATAGCTAGATGGTTTTCGGTCACAAGGAAAAGAGAAAAGTTTTAGAGAGAGTGACCAAATTAAGATCGAAATGGTCAAAATGAAGAAATGGCAAAAGCAACAATTGTTTTCTCAATGCTCATGGTACATTCGGCTAGGGAGAGGAAAATTGGAGAGAAAATTTGCTAAAACACCAATTGGTAAATGGAAAAGTGTGCTCATCAAGCACCTAATCCTACCAAACCAATCACCAAAATTCGCCATCCCCTTAGCCCCCTATGTCGCCCATGTTCATGGATAATTGGCCATCCAAAGATTCAAAAGCAAAGCCCTTGATTCATGCCTTATGTCCCCCTATCACCTTAAATCATGAGATTCTTTTCCTTAAAAGTTTACTTACCTTTTTCCTTTGGTCTTCTTGCCAAAATGTGATCCAACTCATCTTTATCCCTATCCATGACCGACATATTGAAAGAGGAAACAAAATAAAAATAAAACTCAATACACATCTAAGGATTCAAACCTTTTCCCTCAAGCAAACCTACATGCGCCAACACCACCTTGCTACTAGCTCATCTTATGCTAGTTTTTGACACATAAATTTACTTAAACCTCAAAGTCACTTGATCCACTTCAATTAAGTACTCCTTACTAAAATTTATTCTAATTCTGAATAATTCTCAAGTCTTCTCAAGACTATATTAAACATGCAAAATTTTAATTATACACAAGTTAAGCACCAAAACATGTATCATATCGATACTCAGATTTTAGGATGTTACAACTCTACCCTCCTTAAAGAAAATTTCGTCCTCGAAATTTACCTGGTTAAAAGAGGTGAGGATATTGTTGTCGAATTGCATCCTCAGGCTCCCACGTAGCTTCCTCCACTCCGTGATTACGCCAAAGAACCTTAACCAACGGCACAGTCTTCTTTCTTAACACCTTAACATCGCGATCTAAGATTTTCACTGGTTCTTCCTCGAAAGACAAATCTGGCCTTAATTCCACTTCTTCTACCAGTACTATGTGCGACGGATCCGATCTATAGCATCTCAACATAGAAACATGGAAGACACTATGAATTTGACTCAACTCCGGTGGTAAATCAAGTTGATAGGCCACTGGTCCCACACGCTTCAACACACAATACAGTCCAATGAACCTAGGGCTCAACTTGCCTTTCCTTCCGAATCTAAAAATCTTTTTCCATGGTGAAACTTTCAAAAAGACCTAATCTCTCACCGCAAACTCAATATCTCTACGCTTCATATCCGCGTACGACTTTTGTCTATCCAAAGCTTCCTTTAATCGCGCTCGAATCACCTTTACTTTTCTTACGCCTCAAATATCGATTCAGGCCCAACAACCGCCGTTCCCCAATTCACCCAACAAGTAGGAGTACGACATCTACGACCATATAACGCTTCATAGGGTGCCATTTTGATACTGGATTGGTAACTGTTATTATACACGAACTCTGTCAACGGTAGAAAATCCTCCCAACTTCCTCTGAAGTTGATCACATTCTAAAATCTGAATTACTCTTTCTGACTGTCCATCTGACTGAGGATGAAAAGCCGTACTGAAGTTTAACTTTGTTCCCAAAGCCTCATGTAAAGCTTTCCAAAACCGCGATGTAAATCTAGGATCCCTTTCGATATGATGACACCGGTACCCCATGCAACTTCACGATTTCGATACATACGCTTTAGCCAACTTCTATAACGAGTAATCTGTCTTTAACCGGTAGAAAATGAGCGCCTTTTGTTAATAGATCTACGCCACCCGCATGTAATCTTTCTTAGTAGGTGTTAAGGGTAACCCAATAACAAAATCCATCGTTATCCGCTCCCATTTCCATAGAGGAATCTTTACCGATTGCAATAAACCCGGGGGAATTGATGTTCTGCCTTCACTTGTTGACAAGTCAAACACTTTCCTACAAAATCAGTAACTTCCTACTTTAACTTTGGCCACCAATACTGTTCACAAAGATCCCGATACATCTTATTTCCTCCGGGGTGCATAGCATAAGGGCTACTGTACGCCTCTAGAAGAATCATTTGTCTCAAATCTGAATCATTAAGCATTCAAACCCTTCCACGAAAACACAATACACCATCCTTGTTCAAGCCAAAATCCCTTATTATACCACTTTCAACTTGTTGTATTAAAGGACCCAACTTTTCATCGGATAATTATTTTCCTTGATTTGCTCCAACCACAGAGGCTTCACCTGAAGTTCCACTAGTAGACTACCATCCTCATACAAACTGAGATGAGCAAACATTGCTCTTAACTCCGATACAACTTTACAACTCAACACGTCTGCCATAACGTTAGCCTTTCCAGGATGGTACTGGATTGAGAAATCATAATCCTTTAACAGCTCTACCCATCTTCGTTGTCTTAAATTCAACTCCTTTTGGGTAAGAAGATACTTAAGACTCTTATTGTCCATATAAATGATTGACTTCTCACCATAGAGATAATGCCTCCAAATCTTTAATGCAAACACCACCGCAACCAACTCCAAATCATGTGTAGGATAGTTGACTTCATGTGGCCTCAATTGTCGAGAAGCATAAGCTACTACTTTTCCACTTTGCATAAGTACACATCCTAAACCCGTGTGTCTTTCCGGCCTCAGGTTGAATCAGTACTGGCTCTTCCGTTAGAATCTTCTTCAGTTTCTCAAAACTTTCTTGTTGTTTATCAGTCCACACATACGGTACTTCTTTTTGCAACAGCTTATTTAGGGGTGCAACAATCAATGAAAACCCCTCAACAAAGTGTCTATAATAACCAGTCAAACCCAAGAAACTCTGAATCTCAACTACTGACTTCGGCTGTTTCCAATCCAACACAGCCTCTACCTTTCGAGGATCAACTCTTATCCCTTCAGCTGACACTACATGACCCAAGAAAGTCACTTCCTTCAACCAAAATTCACACTTACTGAATTTGGCATAAAGTTACTTATCTCGCAAAATTTGTAACATAGTGCGTTAATGTGAGTCATGCTCTTCTTCATTCCTCAAATATACCAAAATGTCATCTATGAACACTACTATGAACTGGTCTAAATAGGGTTGAAAGACTCGATTCATCATGTCCATAAATACATCTGGTGTATTAGTCAAATCAAACGGCATCACTAAAAACTCATAATGTCCATAGCGAGCTCGGAATGCCGTCTTATGAATATCCGCCTCTTTCACCTTGAGTTGATGATAACCCGATCTCAAATCAATCTTGGAGAAGACTGAAGCTCCTCTTAATTGATCAAACAGGTTATCGATTCTCGACAATGGATACCTATTCTTGATCGTCAACTTATTCAACTGCCTATAATCAATGCACATACACATCGACCCATCCTTCTTCTTGATGAACAAAATCGGTGCTCCCCACGGAGACACACTTGGTCGAATAATTCCCCGATCTAGTAGTTCTTGAATTTGAGCCTTAAGCTCCGCTAACTCCTTCGACGCCATTCTATAAGGAGCAATGGACACTGGAGCCGTTCCAGGCAAAAGCTCAATGCTAAATTCTACTTCCGATCTGGAGGTAGACCTGAAAGTTCTTCGGGAAAGACATCTGAAAATTCTTTCACCATTCTCACACCTTCTACCGATAGTTCCTTGGCATTTAAAGCACTGATGAAGGCTAGGAATGCTCCATACCCTTTCCGCACCAACTTTTCTGCCTTCAAAGCAGATACCACATTTGCCAAAATGCTTCTTTGCTCGGCTATCATTATTACCTCCTCATCATCCACAGTCCTAATTGTCATTCGCTTTTCGGCACAATCCAATTGCGCCCGATGCTTCACCAACCAATCCATGCCCAAAATAAGATCAAACTTGCCGAAAGGTAATTCCATCAAGTCCGCTAGAAATACCTCTCTTTGAATCTCCAAGGGCACATCTCTAAATAATTTATTCACTATTATCGACTGTCCTAAAGGACTAATTACCATCATCTCTCTATCGGTAATCTCAGATCTAATATTTAGGTTTCCAGATATGGCACTAGCAACATACGAGTGGGTAGACCCGATATCTATCAAAGTAGTAATAGGTACATCAGAGATGAAGAACGTACCAGTTATCACATCAGGTGCATCGCCATCCTCACGACATCTAACCGCATAGACCAATCCTGGCTGTCTTGCCTCCGTGTTACTTCTAACACCATTACCTCGACCCGGTGTACCCTGTCCATGTCCGTTACCATTACCACCACGACCTCTTGGTGGCTACTGAGTACCTCTAGCTAGCTAAGCATCAGGGTTACGAGCTTCCTGAGTCGTATCAGTCCGTCGAGGGCAATTCTTATACTGATGATCCTTGGAACCATATTTAAAGCAGGCACCAGTTTTCCTCCAACATTCTCTGGGATGTCGTCTTCCACAATCGGCACATTCTCGACTTTGATTGGTAGTCATAGGTGCCCTAGCTTGAAGTGGCTCATCATTCCGTGGCCTCTTTTGAAACCTTTTAGAAGAACCAGAGTACTTAAAATCCCTCTTTCCTCTGACTTTTTCCCGGTTCTGGCGTTTTGAGTTCTTAGCCTCTTCGGCTATCTTAGCTTTCTCTACAAGTGAGGTAAAAGTCCATACTTGTTGTGGGGCTATCAGTACCCGCAACCCATCATTCAGCCCATCTTCAAAGCGTACACAACGCTCATGATCAGTCGACACTATTGTACGAGCATAACGGCTCAAACGAAGAAGTTCTGCCTCGTAAGCTGCCACAGTCTTACTTCCTTGAACCAAATTCAGGAATTCCTTCCTCCGGGCATTTACATAACTTGTCCCGATGTACTTCCCTTGGAAAGTAGCTTTAAAGAAATCCCAAGTAACCAATGTAGCCTCGGTGCCTTCTCGAACAATAAGCCACCATTGATACGCCTCGTCTCTTAGCAAAGACATAGCTCCTCTCAGTTTCTACTCAAAGGTGCACTCCAGATCATCCATAATTCTTTCCACAGCCTCAAGCCAACATTCTACCACATTCGGAGCTACACTAGAGATGCCTCTAAAAACTTCTGCACCACTAGACTTGAGTAGTTCTGATATTGATCCGCGAACTACTGGCCCAGTTCTAGCCCCAGCTACTCTTTCTAAGACTTGCAACATTGCTTGAGTCAAAGCATTATCCTCATTCGCATGATCATGAGATCCAGTTTCGCTCTCAAATGACGCAGGTGCATCCATTTCCGGTATATGACCCGGTGCTTCAGACGCAGTACCTCGTCCTCTACCACGACCACATCCTCTAGTGCTCATAATGACTAATTCGATTTTAATCTGATTACAAGTTTTATGAATCAGAATATTATCTCAATGTTTATTAGCAATATTTTATGAGATATAAGAGATAGGGTTGTTTTCGCAATCACATCCTATAGTCTCGATCTCTATCGTTTTCAACACCTAAAACTAGAAGTTCTAGAGTGTTCCTAAGGTCTCATCACAATAATAAACATTTTATAAACAAATACTTACTTGACTTGGTGTCGGACGCTCGGGTGCCATACTACCTTTAAAACGTAAGGTCTAGAAATTTAAATAGTTTTTAAACAAAAATCATTGTTGAACCCAAACCACAGCCGAGTTTTGAAACTGAGCTTTGATACCATAAAATGTAACACCCCAAACCCGACCTATGCATTAAGCCCTAATTTTGGCATGCCACACCAATTGAATGTGCATTCAAATCATCAACAATGTAAAAAAATCAAATTTCCAAAATGATTAAGAGAATGACTTTATCGAAAATTGAGGTTTATACGAAATCCATAATTAAAAACATAAGAGTTTATCATTTGATCTATAAAGTAGTAATTGATTAAAACTTTGGATTTATTTAGTTGAAATATTTTATCGAAGAGTTTTAAAAGAATTTCCTAAGTTTCAGTGATGTTTAAGAAAAACCTTTATTTTATACGAGAGTTATAGAAAAACATTTATGAAAACTAAACCAATCCAACTTAGGAAAACTAAAACATAATAAAATCCATCCACATAATAGAATCCATAAATTAAAGAGGCCTTATTATGTAACATCCTGAAAAGGGCCTATGCATTTTCGGTTTAATTGTATGAAATGACAAGTTTAACCACTAAGAATAAATTTTGATATTTTGGAAACACGAAATGCATGAAAATGGAAACCTGAACATTTTGGAAACCTGAACATTTTGAAAACCTGAACATTTTGGAAACTTGAACATTTTGGAAACTTGAACATTTTGGAAACCTGAACATTTTGGAAACTTGAACATGTAAGAAAAATGGCAAGTTACAGAGCCAATCGAAAATTTTAGGAAACTTAGAAATAATACAGGAATGACAAATTTTAAAGTTTAAAATAGGAAATAAGGGCAAGATGGCCTTAAAAGAAAAAGTTGGTAAAGTTTGACACGCAAACAGGCTTGGAAAAGTGGCCTGAAGGTGTCACTTAGGGCCTATGGAAATGGCGCCATGTGTAAGAGGAATGGGCCTGAGTTCGAGTCACTTGGAAAGCAAATAATGAAGGTTTATTTTGCTTCCATAAGTAAGAGGGTGGACGGCACCTATTTTCTAGAAAGGAGGAGTTTTATTTACATTAAAACTTGATAAATTAAGTGATAAATAAAGGATTTTTCTTTAAAGAGTTAAAGGATGGATTAAATACTTTTGATTTAATTAGGTGATAATTAAAGGAAATAATATTATCACTTATGAGGAGTAGTGGCCAAGTAGGGACTCTCCTATTGATAATTTCGGCTAAAGGAGGAGAGTTAGGCTATTCTCTCATCTTTTTCCTAAGTGTCGAAATTCTCGGCAAAATTCTCTCTTAGAAATTCTCCTAAAGAAATCCTCTCCTTTTCTCTACTAGTCGGCCAAATCTACCTTTCTCTTTCAACCTTTCCCTAGTTATTCGAAAGACTCCATAGCCGAATCTTTTGTGACTCTAAGCAAGAGGTTCAATGATTGAGGCATTAAGGTAAGAACAATTAATTCTTGTTCTTCTAATTCTTTTAATCAAGATCTAAGAAATATCCCTTTTGTGTCTCATGGCGAATATCAAAGGAAGAGTTTGGGATTTGATTCAAGGAATTTAAGGTGAGGCACAATCGGCCAAAGGCCAATTTTTATTTATTAAAGTTAGATCAGATCTAACATGTGAATTTTAGGAATTTCGACATCACTAAGGGAGCAAGGAATCTATTTTGGGAATCTCATCATAAGGTAAGTGGTTATAATCGCCAAGGTTCTCTCTTAAATGTCTAGATCTATTTGTTATAATCAAGAGACTAATCAAATCAATGGATTTAATGGTTAGCCGATTTCAAGGAAAAGAACACAAATCTTGAGATTTGATCATCAATCAAATCGGCAAACAAGGTAAGTATTGGTAATACCATTCCTATTAGGATTTGGTTTTAAAAGCGAAAAGGCTATTAATGTGTTTTTTGTATGATGGGTAAATATAGGATCTAAAGTTAGATCGGGATTTTCGGGATCTCAAAGAGTCTATTGCGAATCGGTGTGTACCCATACTAACCTTCAATACGTTATATGGCAAATATTAATTATATGATTAATACATAAGAATGTGAATATGGCTAAGTACCCTAATGTGGTACAAAGGTACTGAATACGTTTCCTACTTCGATAGGATTATGAAATATGTTATTTTATAACATGTGAATATATATATGAATGTGGAAATAAGTATGTTGTGCATGATATAAAATTTATGGGGCATTCAGGGATCTATGTGAAAGGGAAGAAGGTGTTGACTTGGTCTCACTAACGGAATATGGTGACTACTGGTCACAACATTTTGAATATGGTAACTCGGTTACATTATCCGAATTTGGTAACCGGTTACATTATTTGAATATGGTGTCTAATGACACAAATTATATGGGCGATGAGCACGTCGATGCAATGCGGCGCCTTCGATGGTGTGTAGCGGATAGAGGTTGACTTAGTAGTCCCACGGTGTGTGGCAGTGCGTGTGGTGTGTGTAGCGGATGGACCATTAGGCTTGGGTTTGGGTTGCATCATAATTTATTTTTATATGAATATGAATTTGATATGAACATGTATGCCTGATTTGTTGAATGTTAGTACTGTGTGCACATTGAGTCTGTTGACTCACGCCGTTGTGGGAAATATTTTCAGGTGATGAACAGTGACGGACCGGGACGGTAGACCTTGAGGTGGCCATGTTTCATTTGAAGATTTTATTCGATTTGGGCTTTATTATTTTTGTTTGGGTTTTACTTGATGTAATAAGGCCATAAGGCTCAGTGGATTTTTCTTATTCTGCTTTACTTTAAATTGTTATGTTACGAACTATTATGACTAAAGTTAAGTGATTTTTTTTTTAAACCTTAAAAATTATTTTGTCACCTTAATAAAAATTGGATTTACAAGATCAATTAAATGGGTTTCCAATCTAAGCCCAATCCACAATAACATTTTTCTAAAAATTTTACAAATTTTCTCTAAGTGTGAAAATCTTGAAACCTGTTTACTTTAGGAACATACGGATCCTCAGGTTCGGGCTCGTGGTAGGGTGTGGGGTGTTTCATATTACATCGCCATTAAAATAGTACTTAATAAAAATTATTAAAGAAGTTTTAAAGTTTTATAAACCACCATTTGTAGTATAGCTTCCACACGAAGTCATCTCCAACCCAAGTCTCCATCAATTATTATTACCTAAGAGGGGTAAAAAAAATGGGGTAAGTTACTTAGAACTCAATGTGTAACCAACTTACCGGATTCACTGGGCCAAAACCATATAAACATATAATTGGACCTGAGCCCATTTTGCAAATGTAAATATTTATAAATCAAGTATATGAAAATAATAATGCATGTAATATGCAATTCCCAACCAAACCTAATTTTCATCCGCTACACACCACCCGTACCAACCATCACACCTGTGGGGATCAAGTCAACCCACCCCGCCAACACACCAGGAGTAGGCTTTAAGCCAATTAAAATAATTGTGGCAACAGCCATTTATAATATTTGTGGCAACAGCCATTTAAATAATTGTGGTAGAACCACCGATCTAGATTTTTGGGCAGCAGGCCATCGTGACAAAGTCACCGATCTAGATTTTTGGCATCAGGCCTTTCTTCTCTTCATCAATTATCCCAACCCAAGCAATCATGTATATGCATAACAAAATATTGTAAGGTGAATTTTATAAAACCTATATTACAATTTATCAATTTGGCCCATTAGTCAAAATAGCAATTTGGCCCATTAGTCAAAATAGCAATTTGGCCCATTTCATCTCATATCTCATTTTGCTCATATTTTAATATCACTTTTGGCCCATAAAGCAACATATCTCATTTTGGCCCAATAAAATGACATATTTCAAATTTTAGCCCAATTAAACAACATATTTCATTTTTGGCCCAATAAAATGATATATTTCAATTTTGGCCCAATAAAATGACATATTTCAATTTTTAGCCCAATTAAGGGTATTTTCGTAATTCGATCCATCGGGACATTTCGTAATTCGGCCCATTTAACATATGAGGCCTTTTCACAATTTCCACACTTGGCCAATTAATCAAATTATTCACATGGCCAAAGATATCACTTTCTTTCACAAAATAACCCATTAAGGGCATATCCAAAATTTTCCACAACCGCAATTTCGGTTTCATGCATTCACACAAAAGAATTAGTATAACGTATTTTTTCAATCTCACCGGATTTACTATTTTTATTAAAATGCTTACGATATAAAATAACCCATGAGATAAGTGTGAAGTTACACACCTGATTACGGTGAGAACTACACTTTCCCGCTCGTCGATATCTAAACACACATCACGTTGGATTAGAACACTAATATTTAATATAAAACTATTCTAATGATTAACGATCTAGATCCTTACCCTCAGAATCTCGAACAATAATTATTTGCGATTTCTCTCCGATCAAAGGTTCAGAACCACGAGTAAACAATGGCTCGGGGTGCGTCGACTTGAATAATTGATTTTCACCGGATGAGGGTCCACAACACGTGGAAAGTCTCGATTCTGAAATAGTCCTTCTCTTGAATTTAGGGGGAATAATGGAACCACCCTTTTCCGAACACTATTAACTACCCTTTTCGTCCCTATCTTGATTGTCTTCAAAGACAAAGGATCATTAGTCCTAACAATATATCGAAAATCTTAAGACTAATGACTTAAAAGAGTGACTTCGGCTTACCTTAATATTCCAAATAATCTCAAGAGAATCCTTTGTACGCTATGATCAAATCTTATTTGAACTTCAAGATTTCTCCGAAAAGATGATGATTCGACCCTTCCATTATTTCACTAAAAATAAAGAAAGAAAACGTTTGAATAAATGATTGGTTAATCAGTTAAAAAGTCTCTTCCAAAGACATTCTAACATTCGGCCATAGTGACCAAATATCAAAAGAAAAGACAAAGAAATGATACTTACCGATGATCCAAAGTTTGAATAGAAAAAAATGATTGAAAAATAGCTCATATGAAGAATGGAAGATTCGGCTATGATGATCACAAACATTCGACCATAGAAGATAGATGAAAGAAAAATATGTGTTTGAATGATAAGTAAAATGGAGAGGAAAAGAGAATAGGGAGAAGAGAAAAGAGAGAGTTTAGAGACAATTGTGCATTCGGCAATGAAGAGAAAAAGAGAAGAAAAGAAATGGTCTTTGATAGCTAGATGGATTTCGGTCACAAGGAAAAGAGAAAAGTTTTAGAGAGAGTGACCAAATTAAGATCGAAATGGTCAAAAAGAAGAAATGGCAAAAGCAACAATTGTTTTCTCAATGCTCATGGTACATTCGGCTAGGGAGAGGAAAATTGGAGAGAAAATTTGCTAAAATTGGTAAATGGAAAAGTGTGCTCATCAAGCACCTAATCCTACCAAACCAATCACCAAAATCCGGCCATCCCCCTTAGCCCCCTATGCCGTCCATGTTCATGGACAATTGGCCATCCAAAGATTCCAAAACAAAGCCCTTGATTCATGCCTTATGTCCCCCTATCACCTTAAATCATGAGATTCTTTTCCTTAAACTTTTACTTACCTTTTTCCTTTGGTCTTCTTGTCAAAATGTTACCCAACTCATCTTTATCCCTATCCATGACCGACACATTGAAAGAGGAAACAAAATAAAAACAAAACTCAATGCACATCTAAGGATTCAAACCTTTTCCCTCAAGCAAACCTACATGCGCCAACACCACCTTGCTACTAGCTCATCTTATGCTAGTTTTTGACACATAAATTTACTTAAACCTCAAAGTCACTTGATCCACTTCAATTAAGTACTCCTTACTAAAATTTATTCTAATTCCGAATAATTCTCAAGTCTTCTCAAGACTATATTAAACATGCAAAATTTTAATTATACACAAGTTAAGCACCAAAACATGTTTCATATCGATACTCAGATTTTAGGATGTTACACTATAAACATTTATATTACTATTAAAAATTAACTTATAATTTCATTCATTCCATTCTAAATTTAGTACCAATTATACCATGCATATCATAGAATTTTAGTCCCATTTCATTAGTTTAAACACCAAAATTCCAAATACCATTCTTTACGACAAAAATCATGTAACATTTTAAAGTGACCAAAATAACACCTATGTACATGCCACTTTTACCAAATAGGACTACATCACCGAGTTTTATGTTGGCGTCGGGATCACTCTAGATGCTAAACCGGGACTCTGAACACCTATTAACCTTGCACGGGAATAATCGTATGCTGATTATTTCATACTCAGTGGTATTACCATAATTCAAATTATAAACATAATAAGGATAATTATTAAATTAGACAACTTAAACATACTAAAACCAAACCAAACATAACTTTCATTTCTTTAACATTCGTTACTTAATTTAAACTTTCCATCAATTGAAATCATATAATTTCATATTGAGTGAACTAACATTTCATGAACCTTTGGTTCATGCTTTTTCATTCTCATTTCCATTTTCAATTCACAAATTCAATACACATTCCTTTTTCACATTTCTTCAATGGCTCAACTGTAACACCCTTAACTCGAATCCGTCGCTGGAATGGGGTTACGAGGTACTACCGATCAAGTCACATCTTTTATACAATCACTTAAGTCATATTAAAGCATATTTATATATATAAAAATGCAGCTGGATTAAAATCGAACACACACACACACACACACACACACAAACAATTTGTTTCATAATAATATACATGCATTCACTAAACCCAAAAACATATGCGGCATTATCATTATAAAACATTAGCCGAACATGCTATGTACATTTATTCAAGTCACCAAAAATAATGCACTATTTCATATGCATAATTTACCATATTTAAATACCAACACATAACCAAAACACCAATCTACTTTAGGCATAATTCCTGTTCTTCATTATCTATTTACTATGTACTTAAAGCAACTAAACCATTAATGTCTATAAAAGCTAGATCCAAAACATACTTATTTAACTATTACAAGCTTGCTCATATGTGTACTCCAAATGAACCATTACAACAATTGACAAAAGATACTATTCATTTGGTCATTAAAGCCACCTTAACCGAATATACACATGCCCTTAATTACTTCCTAAAACTAGATAACAATCACAACATTTAAACATACATATGTGTGATCGCATGATACATTGCTCTACCGAATTCAAATAGACCCATTAAACTCAATCAAACCAAAGTATACCTCAATTCATTTGTAAGAACGTAATCGAACGAAAATGCCCAATTATCCATTTCATTGCCAAAACACATAAATTGAATTTGATACACATGCACAAATGTAATCCATAACCGAATGTGCCATCCAAGTACATATCCATTAATTCCACATATTACCAAATACAAAGTCTATAAAATAGATGCATGTTTCCATATTACACATCAAAAGTAATATACACCAAATCTTATTCCAAACTTGATAAACTACCACATATATTCACTTTCCAAAAGAGCTAGCAAAGATTCATATATGGCAATTTCATATCAAACATACATATACAACTATAAATACTCAGCATGAATTATAACACATCCATACTCATCATCCAAGCAAAACTTGCACTCATACCATAATCAAGACTTGCACAACTTTAGATTATTTACTTTTAAGACAAGCTATTTTCGCATGGCTTATATACGTCAACAAAATGTCATTCAAGCATTTAAGCTAGCCTATACATGCCTTAAGTTCAAAAATTCAACTTTTAAGGTACCAAAATAAGTCGATGGTGTGGATGACTTTGATGACGATCCCCTGAGCTCGTAGCTTGACCGAAATCTATAAACAGAGTGAAAAACACACAGAGTAAGCTAACTTAGCTTAGTAAGTCTCAAGCAATTAAAATAAATCAATTGAACACTCAAGCATTTTAAAACAATTACTTTAATATCAATTAACATTTAACATAACACATATGGTCTATCATTGACGAACTCCAATACCTCATTTAACTTAACATTTATCACTATTTTGCCTTTAACAAATAAATTACCATTTCGGCATAAGGTTCAAATGGAAAATATCAACTTTCAACCATCTACTCATTACATATGCATATCATTCAATAAGGCCACATAAATGAATATATATACACTTATCCATTCAACATTTCATATATCCAAGTATTCAATATCAATGTAATAACAATATGACCACATAACCAAAAGGTCGAATATATATATGGTCTTTAGTCACATTCTTGCCCAACGAAATTCACATATATGCTTATCTATTTGATCGAACATAGAAACTCAATTAAATAACTCATAGGCACTTACCTTTATGGACGATTATAAACAACTCGTATTATCAACTTACTTACTCAATAAACACATCACGATGTAGTCTCATAAACCACAAGTTGATATTTCATCACTAGTATAAAACCTGCTAGGCATAAGCTCGAATTTCACACCCAAGACTAAGCTCGCTAGACCCAAGGTCCAATATCTATTCACCGCAATAAGCACTGCTAGGCATAAAGCGAAAAAGTTCACCACCCTAAGGCTTGCTAGGCTCAAAGCCAGAATAGTAATACTTAAAGATATCTCATCGTACGAATATTCAAATAACTTCTAACATTCAAATAATTCAACCAAATCACATATTATACTTAGCCAAATTCGGCAAATTCATATATATTCACAATGGTTCCCAATTTCAGCATTTACTAAATTACGTAAATAATTTACGACATATATTTACTTAGAGACTTACTTCGAATATCGTCGGACAACAAAGACCGGCTATTCAATTACTTTCGCTTTTCCCCGATCCAAGTCCTTTTTCCTTTGTTCTTGATCTAAACATATTCAAATTAAACTCGTTTAAACACATTTACATTCAATTTAGTCCTAAAACACATAAATGGGCAAAATACCATTTCACCCCTAATGTTTCACACTTTCACAATTTAGTCCTATTTGCATAAAACACAAAATACACACAATTTGAATAAATACCTTAAGGGCCGAATGTTCCTAGGCTTCATACAAGTCCATGCATTTCATTTCATTTACATTTTAGTCCCTCAAGAATTTATTTTTTTCAATTTAATCTATAACACTCAATTTCATCAAAATTTCTAATTCAAAACATATTGATTTAAAACATACTCTTAATATTCTATCATCAAACATTACAAAACATGAATATTCATCAATGGCATCTCACACAAACTTCATCAATTCATCAAATTAAAACATGGGCTTGAAAGTAGGAAAAGCAACGATTACAAAAACGTAGAAATTATCGAAAACGGATCAAAAACTAACTTTTAATTTTGGCTTGCAAGTGCCGAAAGTTTGAAAGCTTCTATTCTTTCTTTTCTATTTGGTTTTTCGGCAATGGGGTGATAAAAATGATGATAATGCTTCCATTTTGTTTTCATTATAATAATATATCATATAACATAATAATATTAATAAACTATTAAATTAAATATAACAAACATATAATATCTACTTATCATCACTCATTGCCGCCCACCATAAATCAGAATGGCTATTTGCCCTTTAAGGACCTCACTAAAATAAAGCCACATCAATTTAGCCATAAATCAAATAAAAGGGTACTTTTACCAATTATGCAGTTCAGTCCTTTTTATCAAATTAAACCAACAAACAGAAAAATTAAATTACGAAAATTTAGCACATACTTAGTTACATATCAACGGCACAGAAAATAATATTAAAAATATTATTCAGACTCGGATTCGTGGTCCCGAAACCACTGTTTCGACTAGGGTGTAAACCGGACTGTTACATCAACCAATTCATTTCATTTAATTTAGATTTTCATTTTTTTACCCCTATTAACAGACTCAGACTTTGGCGAATACGCGGATCCAACCAAATACACCAGATTGGTACCCAGTGCCTCATCGGATAGTTCGAAGCAATATAGTGACACCCAGTGTCTCATTGGTATAGCCGAAGAAAGTTGCTACCCAATACCTCATCGAAACTATCTGAAGAAACATAGTGACACTCAATGTCTCATCGACTCGAGGTCGAAGTATCCCTAAACTCTTCCAATCTTATGGCATGCCAACTATATCCCACTTAGCCCGACTAGTTAATACGGTATTGGTTCAAATATCAATTTCTCTTTCTCTTCCAATTGATCACAAATCATCCAAATTCAATCCATACATATTATCAATTCAACCTCAATCTCAAATTCACAATTCAAATCATTTCCAATTCAATTTCACAATTTAATTCAAAATACTTTTCATATCAATCACATGTAATTCAATTTATAATTCAATGCTAACACATATTCATCATTTAATTCTATTTTTCCCAAGTTCATTCAATATAGTCACTTACCTCATTATTTACTTACCATTCACATAATTTAAATTTATCATAAAAAACTAAATAAATTGAATTATAGTAATTCACACCCAGATTTCGTGATTACTCCTCGATAACTTTTTCTTTTCCATTCGATGCCGATGCCTCGGGTTCTTTGTTAGCTACGAAAATAATAATAATTAAACTATTAATTACAGCACTAATTTATAATAATTAATTGAATTTCTATCTAATTTATTCTTTAATTCCAATTTGGTCTTAACTAGATTTATCTATTTTTCTAACTCAATTCATACTTTATTTCTATCCAAATTTCAACAAAACTTATACATATCTATCAAATTTTCATCATAAATACCTAATTTCAAAATTCTTATAATTTAGTCCCTACAACACAAAATTTATGGCTTCTTTTACAACTTAATCCCTTTATTAATTCTAACTTTAAATTCATTCAATTAAACCCCTACTTCAACTTTTTGTTCAACATAAAATATACTTGAAAACCTATGAACTCTCAAAATATCAACTTAATTTCGATAAAACCTTGTTCTAAAGCTTTTAAAACATCAAAATTAAGAGAGAAAGACTTAATTTAACTTACCAATTAAACTTCAAGCTTCAATTCCCTAGTTCCCCTGTAATATCCTAGATTAGGGGTTATGCATTTGGTGCATAATTCATGAATTAATAGGCTCAGTGTGTGGGTGAGTGTGTTTAAGGGGTTTGGAGAACCTTAGGAGATGAGGAAAATGCATCGAAAAAATATTGGAATTTTAAGTGAAAAGTGGAAAGTGAACATTTTTGGAAACTTGGAAATGTAAGGAAATGTTTTAGAAATGTTAAGTTTAAAAGAGGAAAGTGAACATTTTTGGAAACTTGGAAATGTTAAGTTTAAAAGAGGAAAGTGAACATTTTGGAAACTTGGAAATGTAAGTTTTAGAAATGTTTTAGAAATGTTAAGTTTGTAAAAATGTTTTAGAAATGTTAAGTTTAAAAGAGGAAACTAAAACAAGGTGGCCTTAAGAAAATTAGTAGAGGAATTTAACACCGAGCGGCTTGGAGTAGTGGCTAGGAGGTACCACTTAAAGCCCAGTAAGTGACACCACAATTAAGAGGGAAGGAGCCTAGGTTCGAGTCACGTGGGAAGCAAATAAAAGAGTTTTATTTTGCTGCAAGAAGCAAGGGAGTTGGACGGCACCAAGGCACTTGGGGAAGAGTTTAATTCTCTTTAAAATTCAACAAATAGATAGATAATGATGGACTATTATTATTATTATTATTAATTAAGAGATAAGAGATAAATATTGGATTAAGTTTTATTAAATTGAATGGGTGATAATTAAAGTGATAAAGTTATCAAAATAGGAGTGATGGCCAAGTAAAGGATTTTAAGTTAGTAATTTTGACTACTAGAGGAAAAGAGAGCCATTCATCATATCTTCTTTCAACTCTTCTCTCTGTCGAATTTCCTAGAGCATCTCTTCTTCTTCTTTTTGTTAGCCAAAGTCGAAAACTAAAGTAAGCCTAGCCGAATTCTTCATAGCTTTTGTGATCTCCATTAAAATCGAATCCATAAACTCCTCAAGATACCATCATTAGCTGATTTCTTTATACCAATCAAAAGTTGAAATCAAGATCCTTCTAGCCTACATAGCCGAATATTGCTAAAGGTTCAAGCAAGGATTGCCGATCTCTAAAGTAAGGGTAAGATCTCATTCAGTTTCATCCTTTTTCTTTTAAGATTTGCCAAATCTAGGACTAACCCCATTAATATCTTGTTGTCAAACTTTGAAGAGATCTTTCGGGATTTACTAAGTGTCGACTACAAGGAAGGAGAAATTCTTGTCCCAAGGTACACCATAGGCAGCGTGTTCCTAGTTATTTGGTGAGTTTGGATTTAAAATCCACAAGGTAAGTATCTATAGCATTCTTGAAGGCTATGTTGAGTATGTAACACCCTAAATTAGGGGTTGTTAAAATTTAATTAATTTTCCTTAGGTGCTTGTAGAAATAAATATTTTAATTTCTAAGCATATTTAGGGCCTTGACATAACCCTGATTAAGGTCAGATGTGGAATTAAAAATTTCTTCTTAAGGGTTTAAAAGGAAGGAAGCTAGGAGATAGGGGTTAAATAACACTTTGGTAGAAATATGACACAAAGAAATCCTTGGCTAAATGGTTCCATCGTCACTTGAGAGAGAGGGTCATGGGTTCGAATCTTGGAAAGGGTGAATTCATTTTGTTTTATTTTGGGGTGTTAAAGAGAAGGGGGCGGGATATAAAGGCCTTATATTTAAATTATGAGGACATTTGACATGAAAGTCAAATTGGGAGTAGTGGCTTGGGGCGTGTTAGAGGGTCTTCTTTTGTTTGGTCCTTGGTTGAATCTAAGGGTAGCACATGTGTGCGTTAATTTTTTAGCGTCAAAGCATAAGGAGCAATGAAGCATGGCTTATAAAATGTCATGACGAGTTATAGCACAAAGCGCGTTAGAAAAGTGGCGAAACTTGGGAATTCTCTCCGGTCTCGGGTTGAGACACAGGGGCTTCTGTGTGTTTTTTCTTTTATTTCATTTCTCTTTTGGCTTGGCGTGGGAAGGGCACGCATGGCATGCATGCAAGCACGCATGAAGCAAGGTGATGGGAGTGTTTTATTTTATTAGTTTTATTATTTTATTATTGTTAGAAGTGTGGGATTGTTGTTTTATTTATTTAGCGGCAGTTTGGAAAGGCGATGAGCTGACGGGGAATCTTCAATGGGGATAAAGATAAGCTTAGCATTTTTGATCTTGAATTGGTGAAGTGTGGGATAAATATTAGTTTATTTTATTATTATTTTGAAGAGGTGATAAAAGATAGGATGAGGAGATAATTGATGTGTTTTTTTTAATTATTTTTGATAGGTGTCAAGAGATAGAATAGGAGTTGTATTTGGGAGTTTGATGTATTCAAATTATTTTGAATTAAGTCAAATATGTGGTCAAGAGCAAATTGAGGAAGTTGGATGAAGGTTAAACTCCTCAAAGAAGAGTGGGACGGCAAGCTTTGGGGGGGAGGTGCCGAATGCTTATAAAAGCATCAAGGGATCACATTGCTTTTCTTTTTTTTCATTTTTCATAGCCAAAATTTCTAAACACCCTTCTTACTAATTTTCTTTGCATCCTCCCTAAACCTTAGCCGAATACCCCCTCTCCAAATTTCAAGTCTTGGCCGAATCTCAAACCTAGTGTTCCCCTCTATTTCTCCAATCCGGTTTTAAGGTAAGTAGATCAAGTATTTTCTTTATTGACCCCTAGCACTTGTCGACTTCTAGGGGGAAGGTAAGGATCTATTTCGGCACTTGATAACAAGATATTAACTCTCTTTAATGAAACCGATTATGTCTAGGTGTTAAGGATTTTGAAATCAACAAAGCAAGCCGTCATTCGTGACCAATCAAGTGGTAAGTGTTGGTAAGAATCGGTTTTCATGGGTTTAGTTTGCAAATATTTAAAAGCGAAGGCTAATGGCTTGTTTACTAACCGGTGGTAATTGATGAAGCGATTCGGAATCGAGTATTGTGATTGAACATCCAAAAGCGTAAGGGTAAGGATTCGGGTTCAAAGGAGAACCCTTAAAATTGATTGATTTGGCCGAATGTACTAACACATGTCTTGGCGAATATAAGGCGATAGATTTAGGGTGGTCGGCTCTCCTTTTCGGATTTAGACTATCCGGTGGTGACAGTGTGTACATACACACTATATAATATATTAACTATGCTTAACTTTGTGAATGCTCATTTTTATTAATGTAGCATTGGAATTAATACCAAATCGGTATAAGTGGTGATTCGTGTAAGTACACATTAATGTGATTTATTATTATTAATGCTTTTGGTAAGCATGATGTATTGGCACATGAAATTTAAGAATGTGATGGCATGAAACATATGTATGTTTATCTGTTGTGGGATTGATGAGTGGAGGCGATATTATTGTGCCGACGGGCACCGATGTTTTGGTAACACACCGTGACTATATGTCACCAGAGGTTTGGTACCTCAGGAGGTTTGGTACCTCAATAGCGACTTGTCCTCG
The DNA here is from genome assembly GCA_025506655.1 of Gossypium rotundifolium. Classification (NCBI taxonomy): domain Eukaryota; kingdom Viridiplantae; phylum Streptophyta; class Magnoliopsida; order Malvales; family Malvaceae; genus Gossypium; species Gossypium rotundifolium. The sequence goes on from CP106723.1 coordinate 75,342,798, forward strand.
TGGTTAACACCACCGTGGGTTGGCCCCACTTGAGATATGGGATCGTCTGCGGTGATTTGGTATCACACGATGGGTTGGCCCCATCACCCGATTTGTGTCTACGGACACCGGTGTTTTGGTAACACATTGTGACTATATGTCACCGGTGGTTTGGCACCACCGGTGGTTTGGTACCACAACGGGGTGACAATGGCGTATGGTTGGCTAGGTTGGGTACACATTATTCGCATATTAATTGTTATTTGATGTGTATGAAAATGCTTTAAAATGGGGAAGGGTTACATCTTGAGTCTTGGTGACTCACCTTCTCCTTTATATTTTCAGTGACACTTAGATCGCGGATGTGGGCCAAGGGTTGACTCGAGGTGGCCATGCGGTGGAATTTAATTTAAATGACTTTAATTTCAGTTTAATAATTTTTACTTTGGGTTTATTTTATTTGGATGTAATAAGGCCTCGATACTTTATTTTTTATTTTTCTTATATGTTGGATATTTTGTTTTTAACTTTAAATTGGAATCACACGTTTTTCTAAATTAACACGAAAATGTTTTATCGTGCCATCGAACACACAGAATTGGTATAATAACTTGACTTAATTAAATTTTCGAAATTGGACTAAGTATAATTTCAGCAAGATAACTTAAAACGAGCAGTTTTCAACAAAACTTAAGTGGATAATGAAAATGGGTTTCAAAAAAGTTTTTCTTCGTAACGACCCATATTCGGTCCTAACGTCTGGGCCGGGTTTGGGCTGTTACAGAGTAAATAGATGTGTTTCATCAATATTAAAAAGCCGAAACTAATCTATTCAAGTAATCTAGTGATTGCCAATTTCAAGAAAGAAGGATACAAAGTTTCCGGCATTTGATTAGACATCAATCGGCAGCAAGGTAAGGATTTAAGTGTACTAACCCTAGTGGGATTTGGATTTATGGCCGAATGGCTCTTTACTAAGTATTAAGTGATTGATTAAATATAGAGATTTAAGATCTAAGGCATTAGATCAAGCTTTTCGGGATTTGGATTGGAAACCTTAAGTGAATCAGGTGTGTACCCCACACTATCTTTTAATAATATTTATGGCAATATTAAATATATGCATGAATGTGAATATGGCTAAGTACCATGTTAAGGTACACAGTGTTAAGGTACGTTTCCTACTCCTACAAGGATTATGTTAAATATCTATTACGACACACATATGACATTATAAGAATGTGAAATAAGAATTTGGCATGTTAATGCATGATATGTATGATATGGGGCATATGGGTTATATGAAAAGGGGAAGTGAATGTGGTGACCTAAGACCACAAACTTTATAAGGGCGATGTGCACGTCGACTGCAGCGACTACCTTCGATGGTGTGTAGCGGATGGAGGGTTGACTTAGTAGTCCCCACGGTGTGCAGGATGGTACGGGTGATGTATAGCGGATGGCATATAGGTTTGGGTTCGGGTTGCATCATTATTTTCTATGTTATAAGAATATACATGTAATATGTGAACATATGCCTAAATTGTTAAATTTTAGTGTTGGTTACACATTGAGTCTGTTTGACTCACCCCTTGTGGGATTATTTTTCAGGTAACGATCAGTAATGGACCGGGTCGGCAGGAGCTTAAAGGTGGCCATGCACAGCAAGTGATTTATTTTATTTGGATTTTTATTTCATTATTTGATGTAATAAGGCCATAGTAGAACTACTTTACTTTGCTTTTATTTATTAAGCTGACAAACTTTTATTTATTAAAAGATTAAGTAAATTCATTTTTAAAACAAAGCCTAAACGTTTTGTCACCTAAAGTAAATGATTTTAATAATGAAATAAACTTGTTTTCAACTCAAGCCCAACCCAAAACAATCTTTCTTTCAAAACACACAAGTTTTTCCTAAGTAACAAAATAATTTGAAACGGTTTACACCGGGGAACATACCAGATCCGGTCAAAACTCGTGGACGCCGGGTTTGGGGTGTTTCATCCCCCTTTCTTTTTCTTTCTCTTTTTCTTTCCCTATTTTCGTTGCTTCTCCTCTGTAACTTTCTTCTTTTCTTTCCTTTCTTTGTTTCCTTTTTACTTTATATCTTTTGTGTATATATATATATATATATATATTAGTTAATAATAATAATAATAATAATAATAATAATAATAATAATAATAATAATAATAATAATAATAATAATCTACTTAACAACAAATACTTCTTTTACAATTGGACAATTATATATTTTATACTTGTCCTTAATTAATTTATTTATCACAATTAAATCTTATGATATAATTATTTAATTAATAAAAATCTATTTAATACCAATTATAAATAATACATTTGCATACATACTTCTTTGTTGTATAATATCATGACCATACATTTGGCAAATTTTAATCTATTACCATACAAAATCTTATACTATAATTATTTAATTAATACAAATCTTTTATATTTTTAATTGTATGTATTACAAATGTATTCATGTATTCTACAACATTTGTACACTATCATCACCCTACAATTGTCACCATATGATTTATTTATCACAAAAATCTCATAATATAATTATTTATCTCATAAATATTTTATTAATTTAATTTAATAATAATAAATATATATTTACTAATTAAATAAAAATATTACAAATGTACATACTTAAATTAATACACTTGTATTTTATCTTTACCATACACTTGACAAAATCATAATTTATTATCAACCAAAATCTTACACTAATTATTTAATTATTAAATATCTTTTAATTTAATAATAATAAATAATAAATAATAAATATCTTATGCTTAATTAATAAGCAAATTAAATCTATAAACTACAATTGTATACATATTTTAATTACACATGTATTATTTTATCTCTATCCATTTGTCAAAATCATAACTCATTTATTATATAAAATCTTATAATATAGTTATTTTAAATTAATTTAATATAATTTATAACTAAAATAATATATTTATAATTTATAACTTAACAAAAATCTTAGATTTTTGTTTTAGTGTTTGCCACCTCAAATATGCTAAATGGCCTATTTGCCATTTTGGTCCTTTTTATTTTCTTTTAATCTACAATTCAACTTTTACCCTTTATTCACTTTAGTCCTTTTTCTAATTTCTCTCAATTATGCTAAATTCACCTAATTAAAGCCTAATCAAGCACACTACTAGACTCCTAATTACTACTAATAATTGTTTACGAACTTGGTTTACTAAGAAGGAGGCCTATACTACACTTTTCTCAATGCCCGTGAATTTTGGGTCATTACATTTCTCCCCCTTAATAAATTTCGTCCTCAAAATTTACCTGAAAAGAGATGAGGATATTGTACTCTCATCATTTCTTCCGGTTCCCAAGTCACTTCTTCCATATTATGATTTTTCCATAGCACTTTTACTAGAGGAACCTGTTTATTTCTTAACTCTTTTACTTCTCGAGTTAATATCTGAACCGACTCTTCTTTATAAGTCAAATCAAATTGAATTTCAATGTTATTAATGGGAATAACATGAGAAGGATCCGATCTATATCTTTGAAGCATTGAAACATGAAAAACATCGTGAATCTTTTGTAATTCCAGAGGTAGAGCTAACCGATAAGCGACCAGCCCGATGTAACGAGGACTTAATTTTCCTTTTCGGCCAAATCTCAGGACTTTCTTCCAAGGGGAGACTTTAAGAAATACTTTGTTCCCGACTGAAACTCAATATCCTGTTGTTTCAGATCAGCATAAGGTTTTTGCCTATCGAATGCTGCTTTCAATCTAATCAAACATTACTGGTTTAACCCTTAACTCAGCTAGCATACTACCATCATCACTGATACTGAGCCGTGCAGACATTGATCTCCAAATCTTCAATGCAAAGTTTACTGCAGCTAACTCCAAATCGTGTGTCGGGTAGTTGCGTTCATGCGGCTTTAACCATTGAGATGTATAGGCTATTGCCTTTTCATCTTGCATTAGTACACATCCCAAACCACTCAAAAAGCATCGCTAAACACAACGAAGTCCTTACTCGATTCTGGTAATGTCAGAACTGGTGCTTCTGTCAGCATTTGTTTCAATATCTCAAAACTTTTCTGGCATTGATCATCATAGATAAAAGGAACATTCTTCTGTAGCAATTTTGTCATCGGTAAAGCTATTTTTGAAAGTCTATTCACAAATCTTCTGTAATAATTAGCTAAACCAAGGAAACTGCATACCTCTGATGCATTTTTTGGTGCTTTTCACTAAACAATTACTTCAATTTTCTTTGTATCAACCAAGATTCCATCTACCAAGAGCACATGTCCAATAAATACAACCTCTGACAACCATAATTCACACTTGCTAATTTTTCCATATAGCTACTTTTCCCGTAGTATCTGTAATACAATCCTGAGATGCTGGTCATACTCTGACCCTGCCTTCGAATAAACCAATATATCATCAATAAAAACTACCAAAAATTGGTCTAAATATGGCTGAAAAATATGGTTCATTAAATCCATAAAGGCAGCTGAGGCATTAGTTAACCCGAATAGCATCACCAAAAATTCATAGTGACCGTACGAAGTACGAAATGCAGTCTTTGGCATATCACTTTCTTTTACCTTCAATTGTTAATATCCCGACCTTAAATCAATCTTTGAAAATACTGAACCTCCTTTCAGCTTATCAAACAAATTATTAATACGAGGTAGTGAATATTTATTCTTGATTGTTACCTTGTTTAACTATCAATAATCAATACATAGCCGCATTGATCCATCTTTCTTCTTAACAAATAATACTAGAGCTCCACACAATGATATGCTCGGTCGAATAAAGCCGCGATCTAACAAGTCTTGCAACTGTATCTTTAGCTCTTTTAATTCTGTAGGTGACATTTGATATGGAGGTATAGAGATTGGTGATGTACCCAGATAAACTTCTATGGCAAACTCAACTTCTCTATCTGGCGGTAATCCCGATAATTCTTCTGGAAATACATCAGGAAACACACAAACTATCTGAATTTTACCATACTAGCTTCCAACTGAATCTGAATTAATAACATATGCCAAATATGCTGAGCAACCCTGCTGAAGTAACTTATTAGCCTTTATTGCTGACACAATTCGTGCTTCCAACTAGTATGAATACTGTTTACTTCAATCCGTTCTCCACTTTCTATCTGAATGCTGAATCTCTTTTTATAACTGTTACCACATCATGGGCATCGCCTTCCACTCGTGTTTTGACCACCTAAGCTCTGGCCGGTACTCTGACCTCAGACTGCTGGTTAACAATGTCACTGCTTCTCCTAACACCACTCCCTCTAGAAGCCAAACCACCTCTACCAGATCCCCTACCTCTAACTATAGATACTGATCTCTGTGATGTTACTGGTGCAGCACTATCAGCTTTTGGACAATCTCTGATAAAATGGTCTATAGAACCACATTGGAAGTAGCCCCTAGTTAATTTCCAACATTCCCTCTGTGTTTCTTTCCACAATGCTGACAATCTGTAATTTATACACTTCATGGTGGTCTTTTCACACTGCTACTAGATACTGTTGTCTGTTTCCCCTACTTTTATCGTCTCTATTTGATCTAAAACTAGATCTCTATCCACCTTGAGATTTCTTTGATCTTTTTCGTTGCGGATTTGAACTAATAATTCCTGTACGTTTCCTGATTAGTCTATCATTTTCAGCCTTTTTTTAGGCCCAACACTTGTTCTACCATTTTGGATCGTTCAATCAAATCCACAAACTCAGTAATACGGTGAGATACCAACTGTACTTTTATCTCATCAGACAATCCCCGTAAGAATCTTTTACAACTGTTTGCTTCAGTTGGGATAAACTCAGAGGCATATCTACTGAGTCTCGAGAATTCTCTCTCATAATCTATAACTGACATGTCACCCTGTTGGAGCATTAAAAACTCTTGTTTCTTGTCTTCGATAGACATTTCCCCAACATATTTCTTTTGAAATTCCTTTTGAAATAGATCCCACGTTATCTGATCTTCCGATAAATGTCGTACCATGAATTCCCACCATAGATAGGCTTCCCATTGCAGTAGAGAAACGACACATATCAAGCACTCTCGGGGGGTACATTCCAATTGCTACAAAATTCTCTTGGTCGACTCTATTCAATTTTCAGCGGTTGATGGATCGACTCCTTTCAGGCCCAAGAAATTCAATAGCACCATATTTCCTCAATTCTTTTATCGGGGCCCATCTTTGAATAGGTGCTGAAGTCGTAGTAGGAGTAGTTCCGCTACTCTTTGTAAGGCATCAACAATTATTCGTAATATATCAAAATCGTCTCTATCATTTCTTCTATAAACTCTAGTAGGTTGATTTCTTACAGGGTTTATACTAGGTGTCACCGACTCGGTTTCATCTAACCTATATGACTCTTCATCACCAGTATATATTTCCTCATCAGTATCATTTATTATTTCATCTGACATATTTAATCTATAAAACAGAAACAAACAAATAGGTTAGCATCCAAAAATCCCGACTCAATTTTGACTCATCAGTGGCATGAACCTCTAGACTCAATTTCGAGCCCGATTTAGGCCGAGAATCGACTAAACTTGATAGCTCTGATACCAATAACTGTAACACCCCATACCCTAAATCATCGTCGAAATAGGATTACGAGCATTACTGGACATATAAGACAATTTACGAATAATTCACAAATAAAATAACATACGTAGTATAATTTAATCATTAGGTCCCTATAACGGACCCTCGAGGCCCAAAACATGTATTAGAAATGGAACGAGACTTGTTCGAGTACTTTGAAATTTTTTTCTTATTTTTTTTAAAAAAATTTTATGAGCTCAATATAACCCCTTTATAAACATCTAACCTTCCCTGCAATTTCAAACCGAGACCAAACCAAAACCAATATTACAACTAATGCAATTTCATATTTAATCGTATTAAAACCATACCTATATCATTAATTTGATAATTTACTCTATAAACATTTATATTACTATTAAAAATTAACTTATAATTTCATTCATTCCATTCTAAATTTAGTACCAATTATACCATGCAGATCATATAATTTTCGTACCATTTCATTAGTTTAAACACCAAAATTCCAAACACCATTCTTTAAGACAAAAATCATGTAGCATTTTAAAGTGACCAAAATAACACCTCCTATATGCCACTTTTACCAAAGAGGACTACATCACCAAGTTTTATGTTGGAGTCGGGATCACTTTGGATGCTGAACTGGGACTTTGAACACCTATTAACCCGTGCACAGGAATAACCTTATGCTGAGTATTTCATACTCAGTGGTATTACCATGATTAAAATTATAAACATAATAAGGATAATTATTAAATTAGACAACTTAAACATACTAAAACCAAACCAAACATAACTTTTATTTCTTTAACATTCATTACTGAATTTAAACTTTCCATCAATTGAAATCATATAATTTCATATTGAGCCAACTAACATTTAATGAACCTTTGGTTCATGCTTTTTCATTCTCATTTCCATTTTCAATTCACAAATTCAATACACATTCCTTTTTCACATTTCTTCAATGGCTCAACCGATTCATTTCATTTAATTTAGCTTTTCATTTTTTTACCCGTATTAACAGACTCGGACTTTGACGGATATGCGGATCCAAACAAACACACCAGATTGGCACCTAGTGCCTCATCGGATAGTTCGAAGCAATATAGTGACACCCAGTGACTCATTGGCAGAGCTGAAGAAAGTTTCTAGCCAATACCTCATCGAAACTATCTGAAGAAATATAGTGACACTCAATGTCTCATCGACTCGAGGTCGAAGTATCCCTGAACTCTTCCAATCTTATGGCATGCCAACAATATCCGACTCAATTCGACTAGTTAATACGGTATTGGTTCAAATATTAATTTCTCTTTCTCTTCCAATTGATCACAAATCATCCAAATTCAATTCATACATATTATCAATTCAATCTCAATCTCAAATTCACAATTCAAATCACTTCCAATTCAATTTCACAATTTAATTCAGTATACTTTTCATATCAATCACATGTAATTCAATTTATAATTCAATACTAACACATATTCATCATTTAATTCTATTTTTCCCAAATTCATTCAATATAGTCACTTACCTCATTATTTACTTACCATTCTCATAATTTAAATTTATCATAAAAAAACTAAATAAATTGAATTATAGTAATACACACCCAGATTTCGTGATTATTCCTAGATAACTTTTTCTTTTCTTTTTGATACCGATGCGTCGGGTTCTTTGTAAGCTACGAAAATAATAATAATTAAACTCTAATTACAACACTAATTTATAATAATTAATTGAATTTCTATCCAATTTATACTTTAATTCCAATTTGGTCTTAAGACGTTCCTTTGTTTCTCAATTACTATCCATCAACCTTCACAACTCTCGTATTAACACTTCTATTTGCATATTCAAAACTTGTTCTCGACCTCATTCATTGACCACTTGATCTCCTTGTGACATGATTTTAACTTTCTACAAGACAAGATGATTAGTAACAAAAAGGAAAACCTCACCACAACAAACCTCACAGATTCACTAGAAAAGAAAATCGTTCCACTCATGTTTGCACATAGATTAGGCTTTTTCCACTCGAATAATCTCACTCACTCGTACCTTTTACCTCTCACAAGTTGTTATCTCGATTCTAATAGAATTAATAGAACAAAATCAAGAATTTCACAAATGTTGTGGCAAGATTGTAGAAAAGGTTTCAAAAGGTGTTCGAAAGTATTTTGGGTAATTTTTTCAAAAAAAAAAAACTTTGCTATCACTAAATATGTAAAATGGTTTTAAAAGGTGTTTCAGGTATAAGGGTAAAATGAAAATTTTTTGGGTTCGAAAAAATTTTGTTACCGTCAAATTTCACGAATAGGCGTAAAATAGGCTCTAGAATATGAAAAGGATAAAATTTCCATAGGAGGGTTCCCAAACTCTTTTTTTTTTGAGTTTCTATTTTCCTTTCCTTTCTTTTATTTTTTTCTTCAAGAATTCTTTTTCGAAATATTTTCGAGAAACCTGGGATAACGAATGTATCTGATTTAGAATTCTGAAGCTTTGATACCAACTGACATGAACCTAGTTACGAGATTGAAATTCGATTCGCGATTTTATGTTCTCGATCATCTAAATAGGTACTTGCTCGAATAATGGTAGAAATAAAAAGGAAATATAAACAAAAATAAGGTAAACTTGGATATAACTCATGAATATAAATGAACCAGAAAAGAACTAACGTTATGAACAACACGACCCAAATTCTACAAGGTTGTTTGACACTTAAAAGTTTGAAAATAAGAAGATCTTGACCCGCTATCTATAAAGTGATAGGAAGCAGAGGTATAAGTTGATCGCCACACATCATAAAAGATGAGAAGAGAATTGGTAAGACCGAGTTTGTTTTGAAAGCCACAAGAATGGAATTCTTGATAAGTTCGGGAAGTTTTAAAAGAAGAGAGAGTTGAAAAGTCAAAATGTATTTTAATCAAAATGGTCTAAGCTTACAATAATGCTTTAAATGAAATATATATAGGCAAAATAATGGTAAACGAATGGCCACAAACCACCTATTTAGTATCTTTTCTAAATCATTCATTAAGCCCATGACCGTCCATGCACTTGAAGTAAATCTTGGTGGCTGCTCATTTATGTGTTGGACAGAATTCATGCATGCTTAAGGGATAAGGAATCTTCAAAGGTTAAATTCAGCTCCTATGATGGACGGTGGCACTTATTATGCATGGAAATTATCAATAGCCATATTCTAGAAGGCTACTCATTCATCCCCTCTCTTGGACGATGCATTTAAGGAAGTAATTTTTTGACCGAATGGTCATTTATCATACCCACACAAACAACCAACTTGAATGTGAATGCATTTGATTCCCTTTGGAAAAAAATGAACAGCCCTTTTGAAGCTTTAATTAGGTGGTTGGCCATTGGATTACTCTATGACAAATTAAAACATGCATTAGGACGCACTAAATGCAATAATAAAGTTGTAATAAACTTGGATAGAATTCAACACAGTTTTAGGACTAATTAAACACGCTTAGGACACATAATAAATATGTAACAAAAAGACTTAACATTTGAAGACATATTAAAAGGATGTTTGAATAAAACATAAAATAAATGTTGTGGAATTATTTAAAATAATTTTGGATGATCGATTTTAGACCTTAAGATCCCTCAAACACCTCTTTAGGCTTATTAGCCTTAGCCCACATTTTAGGCCTAAATGGCAGCTTTAGTTATGGTCCAATTAAGGGACCCAAGATTACATTACCAAGGACTTCCAATTCCAAGGAATTAGTAAACTTCTTTTGAGGTGTCGCCCTGAATGACCTATATATCATTTACATGGTGTCAACTTGAAGGACTTATATACCATTTACATGATGCCACCTTGAATGACCTATATATCATTACACGGTGTCCCATCGAAGGACCTTTGATAACCATCATCACAGTGTTGCCCTATAGGGTCGATAGACTATCGTCACGGTGTCAACCTATAGAGCCAGTAGATAACCATTCCTCGATGCAACCCAACTCCCTTGTAACCCATAACAATCTACCAATTCCTACATTACTCCAATCTATCTTAACTTCATCTATCCTATCAGAATAACTCCCTCCGTATTTCGCATACAATAAACATACATATCACCCAAGCCATTGTACTTATTACTATGTCATACAATGCACCATTTATTACTTAGTCAATTCATAATCATTTGACATCTAGTGTACATGCTTACACAGTATTAAGCATACTCAACATGCTTATTCAGTAGTTTCATATGCAATAGTAGATTCAGACAAACTTTGAACAAACATTAACATAGATCATTCAAACAACACAATATCATCAATCACCCAAAGGCAGAGTACAAAAACTCACCTCACTTCCTTCATCCTTGCCAGCTTATCTTGTGCAAATGCCAGAGCTTCTTTTGTCCCAGCAGCTAAGCATGAACACCAAATACACCGGTTAAACCAAAGGTGTTCCAACCTTATAACCTCAAATCTAGTATCTTATAAAAGTTATTCGATGATTTAAAAATCCTTACCCACCTTTTCTTAAATCCATGAATACAAAAAGATAGGATTGTTTACCAGTTTCTCGATTTCTCTACTTCCAAAATTCAAATCTCACGATCACTATTGCATGTAGTATTCTCCTTAACTTCCTCTTTTTTGGAGCAATCGAAGAAGACAATGCAAAAGAGAAAGAACTTGTAAATATAATTGAGAAGAATTCCTTTAGCAGAAATATCCCTTTTCACCTAAATATATAACTCATCTTGCACATTCTCCAAATCTCAATTAGCCATCCATCGACAATCATTTTGTCTCCCATTATGGAACCAGTTGGTTCCATCTTAACTAAACTAGAATTCAAACTCAACTAATTGCTCATCAGCCATAAAATTTCTAAAATATCTAGTAGAGCCTCTTAGTTTATTGTTTATTCAATTTACTTCTATCTCTCCTTTAAATTAGGGACCTTAAAGAAACCCAACTGTGTTAACTCTCCCACCTTTAAAGAAAATTTTGTCATCAAAATTTCCTCTTGCAACTAAACCTAGAAGCGGACTCTGGGCAATTACTCTTCCCTAAGATGGTGCATTATCAACTTAGAGGTAGATACCTCAACTCTTCCATTGTACCTTAGCGTTGGTTAGTTATACACTGATTCAACTTAAACCTATTCTGCTTGAATGGCAATTGACCGCATCCAGACGTACTATTGTCCTAGAGTAAGAAACTTGCACAAAATATATGAAATAAAAGGTATCCGCAAGTATATGGGTTAGGTTGTAATATAGTTACAACAAAGTAAGTGAGAACTCCGAGAATCCTACCCAAGGGAGGCGAGTACTAAATTAATCCTAATCTAAACACAAATAGATCTAATTAGTACTTTAAATAAATTATATTATGAATAAACATAAAGAGATATTTTTGGGGTTTTGAATAATAATAAAGAAAATAAAAGAAATAAAGAAACTTTTGGGAAACGAAAGATGTAAACTAAATCAGATATGGGTATAGGCAATTAGCTTGCTTTGGTAATCATAACCAACTGTCACTTGGGTTTCTATTCAATTAACTAGTCATCACCCTATCAGGATCTCTCAATCTTCCATTAAAGTGACGAGTCAACAAGAACTACTTATCTCTCGACCTTACAGTCTAGACCAATTCGGGGCTAAGGTATTCACATATAGGCCTTACCAATTTTAGGTTAATTCCCACCTAAATGACTTCCTAGATTTTCAAGCCTACAGTTTTAAGTTTTCCTCTCCTAAATAATTGATTTGCTAAGAAACCTTCCACAACAATTAATTAACCATACCTCAACTCGCTAATCCCCTATAAAAGGATTAGTTCCTCATGGATTTCATAAATGCAATAAACTTGATGTGAAAGATAAACATGAATACTAAATCCAGAGAAAAGGTTTAAGAGAATCCTAAGTTGCATTTGAATGCAGTGTAGAATCCACAAAGAGTTGATCGAGTTTACAAGTTAGAGCTTTTGATAAACACGCAGATAAGAACTAAAAGTAACCTAAGACCTAAGAAAAAGGAAAAATTGAAAATTAAAAGTACAAAGAAAATTCTAAATTGTCCAAGTTGTCCGCAACAAGTGTTAAATGAGCCTTTTTTTAGATTTAGGGTTGTTGTCGTCCTTAACCCTAGGTCAGCTGATGCATTTGTATTAAACATCTGATTATGCAGACAAAAATGCCCTGGCTCATAAGTGTTTCTCGTAAAGGACCAATGTCGCTACAACCTAGTGCCTATGTTGCAACATTGAAGGCGATATTCTTAGCCTCTGGGTGGTTTCATGGGTGTGTTGTGACATCCCTTGGCTGTGTTGCACCACAAAAGGCAGTCTCGGAATTCTTTTACTTTGCTACCTATATTGCAACATCAAACTTGAAACACCCCACACCCGGCCCACGAGCCTGAACCGGATTTGGTATGTTCCTAAAGTAAACTGATTTCGAAACATTTGCGATACTTAGAGAAAATTGTAAATTTTTTTAGAAAAGCTATTATTTTGAGTTGGGCTTAGATTGGAAACCCATTTATTTGATTTTGTAAGCCCATTTAATTAAATACATCCAATGTAGTTCTTAGCATGAAACTTAACAGTAAGCAAACATAAAGTATAATCCACTTTGGGCCTTAAGGCCTTATTACATCAAGTAAAACCGAAATAGAATGAAAGTAACTAAAAATAAAATTAAGTCCAAACTAAATGAAATTTTTCGCATGTAGCATGGCCACCTCATGGTCCACCGGCCGGTCAAATCCTTTCATCACACGAAAAAATAATTCCCACAATGGGGTGAGTCAATAGACTCAATGTGCACACAATACTATCATTCAATAAATCGCATTCATGTTCAAATCATTAAGTCCATACAATAATGAAATTATGATGCAACCCAAACCCAATCCTAATTAGCCATCCACTACACTCCCCCATACCAACTTTGCAAAGTGGGGACTACTAAGTCAACCTCCATCCGCTACTCTCCATCAAAGGCATTCGCCCATATCGTTGTGTCATTAGACACTATAATCAATTATACGTTGTGTCATTAGACACTATTGTAACCGGTTACCAAAATTTTGCAATGTGACCGTAGTCAACATATTTAGTTGGTGATACCGAAGTCAACACCTTCGTTGGTGAGACCGAAGTCAACACCTGTTCTCCCCCTTTCACATAAATCCCAAATGCCCCAAAAATATATATATTGTGCATAACTAATTTCATGTTCATATACATATATTCGCATGTTATAAAATAACATTTTCACAATCCTATCAGAGGTAGGATCGTGCACAGGTACTTTTGCCACATTTGTGGTACATAGCCACATTCACATTATTATTCATATCATATATTAAAATATTTAGCCATAAAATATCGAAGGATAGTAAGGGTACACACCTTATTAAGCTAAATAAAAGTTCCTTGAGATCTCGAAAATCCCGATCTAATCTTTAGATCAGTTATTCGGTCATCATATAAGTCACATTAATAAACCTATTTGGCTTTAAAACTAAACCAAATCCTAGTAGGATTTGTAAAAAGACTTACCTTTGATGCCGATTTAATGTTTTTTTTTCAAATCCCGAAAACTTGGTTTTCCTTCACTTGATGTTCGGCCAACCTTAAGACTCAACATAAATTAGTTTTCGGCTTTTTAATAATTGCAGATCTAATCTAGGTAATCTCATAAACCTTGGCCGAATACCTTTAGGGACTTACCTTATGGATTTTTAAATCCCGAAAACTTCACCTTCCTTTTTCCTTGAAATCGGCAAATTCCTAGATCTCTGAATAGGTTAGTTTTTGATCAATTTGATCTAATTAACTAAGATTTGGCCTTGGCCAAATGTATAGACTCACTTACCTCAAATCCCGAAGTTGATCTTTATTTCAAATTCCTGCCGAAATCACTTGTTAGATTTGATCTATTATTTGATTATGGAAGGGATCTTTTTGCCGAATGTACATTGATGTACTTACCTCATTTTCGAATCCCGGAAGATCCCTTATGCTATTCGGCTATGAACAGGAGTAGGGATTAGTACCCGAATTTTGGAAAAAAAGAAAAGGATAGAAGTTGACTGACCACAGATCTTACCCTTTTTGATGTTGTAATTGACTGCTCCTTTACTTAGAATCGACAGGGATTCGTCTTTGATAGTAGAAACAGAGGAGAAAAGAGAAGAAAAGAGGATGGTTTTTGTTCAAAGAAAATTCGGCAAAAGAGGGGGAGGAGAGCTATGAAAATTTCGGCACACACTTAGGAAAGATGAGAGAATGGCCTTCATTCTCCTCTTTTAACTGAAATTGCTATGCCAAGAGTCCTTGACTTGGCCACTACTCCCCCCACAAGTGATAATATTATCATTTAATTATCACTTTAATTAAATTAGGAGTATTTTATCCATCCTTTATCTCCTTATTTATTTTATTAAAAGAAATTCCTTTACTTAACACTTAATTAAACAAGTTTTAACCGAAGTAAAACTCCTCTAATTCAAGAAGCTTGTGCCGTCCCACCTCTTAGCCTTGGAAGCAAAATAAAGCCTTCATTATTTGCTTCCTGGATGACTCAAACTCAAGCCCAAAAATCTCTTGTATTTGGGCCATTTCCTAAGGTCTTAGGTGGCATCTTCAGGCCACATTTCCAAGTTCGTTATTGGGGCAAATTTCATGTACTGTATATTTTTAGGGTCACTTGGCCCTAAGTTCCCCTTTGGGCTCTTAAATTCGACATTCCGGGGTCAATTTTAAGTTTCCTAAAATTTTCGCGCGGCTCTGTATTTTCCAAGTTTCCAAAATGTTTAGTTTCCTATTTTGGCTTGGTTTCCAAAATGTTTAGTTTCCTATTTTGGTTTGGTTTCCAAAATGTTTAGTTTCCTATTTTGGTTTGGTTTCCAAAATGTTTACTTTCCTAATTTACTTAGGTTTCCAAAAATGTCTAAGTTTCCAAAAATTGTCTAGGTTTCCAAAAATGTCCATTTCCATTTCCATTTCCATTTCCATTTTCATTTCCATTTTCATTTCCATCTCCATTTTCATTTTCATTTTCATGCATTTCTAGATTTCCAAAAGTATCAAAAATTTATTCATAGTACTTGAAACTTGTCATTTCATACAATTAAACTGAAATGCATAGGCCCTATTCAGGATGTTACGCTTCTACCCCTTAAAAATAATTTAGTCCTCGAAATTACTTACTATCGTTCATCATGCATCTAACTCACCACACTTCGCTATTGTCACAGACTCGATCTTAAAGAACTATCATACTTTTTAGGCACATTCCCTAAGTTCACAATCAAGGTTCCATACTTCATTAGCAACATAAGATCGAACTAATCTTATAGTGAGTAAAGTAATGAAGTATAATCCATAAATAAGAAACTTACTTGTTGTCTCGTCTGCGCGCGTCACTATCCTTGCGATGGCCATTGCATAAACTAACCTTATACGCCTTGCTTCGAACCTTCAACACCTTCGCTTGGTGCTCCACGACCTTGGCGGAACCATTACCTCGTAATTGAACCTCGACCTCGTTGAAATTCTTTGTCCTCCCTACCGGCGACTAACATTACGAACTACCGGTGGCTCTCGTCCGATTGTTTGGGGCAATCCTTAAACATATGGTCCTTGGACCCACACCTAAGACATGCTCCTATCTTTTCCAACACTCCCTAGATGCCTCTTTCCACAATACTCACAAGGGCGATCTTGCTCTCGGTATCAACTTGCTGACCCTTCGACCCCTCAGATCTGGGCCTTTTCTGCACACTTCCCGACGATTCATAACCTCTCGTGGGTCTATTCCTGTCAGAGTTCTGCCTAGTCGAGTCCTTGATTCCTTCAGCTACCTTAGCCTTTTCAACCAACGTGGAGAACTCCCGCTCCTGATGTGGAGCTATTAATAACCTTAGGTCATCCCTTAATCCGTCCTCAAAATGGACACATCGCTCATGTTCAGTCGCGACTACCCCTCGAGCATATCGGCTCAATCTCAAAAATTCCGCCTCATATTCTGCGACAGACTTACTCCCTTGTACCAACCCTAGAAAAGCCTTCCTCTGCTCATCTGTATACCTGGTTCCCACATACTTCTTCTGAAAGGCCTCTTTAACATACTCCCAGGTCAAATTTTCAGCTGTGGTACCATCACGAACAGTCAACCACCACTGATACGCTTCATCGCGTAACAACGCCACCATCCCTTTCAACTTTTCCTCTGGAGTCAGATCAAGCTCATCCATGATACGCTCCGTTGCTTCTAACCAGTACTCAGCTGTACTGGGTGCCACATTGGATACTCCTCGAAACATTTTTGCTCCATTAGCTCGGAGCCGTTCAGTCTGAGACTTTCGGTTTCACGAATTTCCGCTTTGCCTGCCACCAATTCCAAAACTTCATGACCTGACTGTGACACGCCTCTCTTCCCGTCCGAGCTTCTTTGCTCAACATTAACAAATGGGGGTGGTGGTGGCGATGGCATCTCATTGTCGGACCCTTGACCGACCTAACGGGTTCAAACACGGTCATCCTTCCTCTTCCTCGTCCACGACGACCACGTCCTCTAGAGCTCATTTTCTAACGTCGAGATCGATTAAGAAATTTTATGGATTAGTCAATGTTCCACTTATTTATCAGCGAAGGAGTTTTATGAGAAGGGATTTTAGAGTGGTTCTTTCGTATCATACAAACATACAGTCTTTTTCGTTCTTCCATTCATTCATCAAACAAGTATGAACTTTCGTTCATTTAGAGAAACGTTGCAGTTTTTGTTGTTTGTTGTTGTTTTCCACTACCCGGGGGTATTTTTGTAATTTTGTCCTACAGGGTATTTTCGTAATTTTTCAGAAAAAAATCATTTCTTGGGGTTTTTGTCAAAAGTTATTCTTGAAAATTTTGAAGTTTAGGGGTGATTTGAAAAATTTTGAAATCCGGGGGTATTTTGGTAATTTTTTGCAAATCGGAGTAAATTTGCAAAATTTTATAGATTTAGGGTATTTCAAAAGTTGTAAAACTTTGAGGATTCTTTTCAAAAAGTGTTCCTTCAAAAATGGGGATGTTGCAAAGATTTTGGAAATTAGGGTTATTTTGGTAATTATGTAAGTTAGGGGCAATTTTTGTAATTTTCAGAATCGGGAGTTTTTCAGAAAAGGTTGTAAGAATAATTTTCTCAGATTTAAAAGAAAAGTTTTAAAGGTTTGAAAAAACTAGGGTTTGTTGTTTTGTTCTTTCTTCTTTTTTTTTAAAACATGGCTAGTTCCTTTCGGATTTTAGTCATTATGTTTAGCCTATGACCGAGCCCTCTTGGTCGGGGTGAATAAAGCTACGCACCAGTGCGGATTCGTGTGGAGAGGAGGTGAGTCACGGATTGCTTAAATACCAAGCTCCCACCGAAACCATTCCTAGACATGCGCCAGAGGTTGCCACACCACCGAGCCTTCGAGTTATGGTGAACCGAAGCTACGCACTGGGTAGGATTTACGAAGAGGAGGTGAGTCACTAGATCTGCTTAAATACCAAGCTCTTTCGGATCCAATCCTAGACATGCGTCTGAGGGTTACCACACCACTAGCTCGATGACTTAGCCATAGGTTGGTTCGGTGTATTAAATCTTATGTGGTTTGTGTTTGAGTAGTCTAATCCTAGGGTTCAAGTTCCTATCATTCTATTCTACGGTCCATGCCTTTTCTACCCTTATCTAAATCAGAATCACACATAAAGTTAGGGGTACTTACACGGTGGATCATGGTTTGGAGACTTAGGGGCCATGCCAAAAGCACCTTATTTTCAAAGAAAATCATTTGGCTCGCTTTGAAAATGTTTTGGGCCTTAGCCCAGTGAGAGTTTAAAACTGGCTCGATACCAAATGAAACACCCACACGCCCACGAGCTGAACGGATCTGGTATGTTCCTAAAGTAAACCGATTTGAAACATTTGCGATACTTAGAAAATTGTAAATTTTTTTAGAAAAGCTATTATTTTGAGTTGGGCTTAGATTGAAACCCATTTATTTGATTTTGTAAGCCCATTTAATTAAATACATCCAATGTAGTTCTTAGCATGAAACTTAACGATAAGCAAACATAAAGTATAATCCATTTGGGCCTTAAGGCCTTATTACATCAAGTAAAACCGAAATAGAATGAAAGTAACTAAAATAAAATTAAGTCCAAACTAAATGAAATTTTTCGCATGTAGCATGGCCACCTCATGGTCCACCGGCCGGTCATTCACTTGCTCATCACACGAAAAAAATAATTCCCACAATGGGGTGAGTCAGCAGACTCAATGTGCACACAATACTATCATTCAATAAATCAGGCATTCATGTTCAAATCATTAAGTCTATACAATAATGAAATTATGATGCAACCCAAACCCAATCCTAATTAGCCATCCACTACACTCCCCGTACCAACTTTGCATAACAGTGGGGACTACTAAGTCAACCCTCCATCCGCTACTCTCCATCAAAGGCATTCGCCCATATCGTTGTGTCATTAGACACTATAATCAATTTATACGTTGTGTCATTAGACACTATTGTAACGAAGTTACCAAAATTTAGCAATGTGACCGTAGTCAACATATTTAGTTGGTGAGACCAAGTCAACACCTTCGTTGGTGAGACCAAGTCAACACTGTTCTCCCCTTTCACATAAATCCCGAATGCCCCAAAATATATATATTGTGCATAACTAATTTCATGTTCATATACATATATTCGCATGTTATAAAATAACATTTTCACAATCCTATCGAGGTAGGATACGTGCACAGGTACTTTTGCCACATTTGTGGTACATAGCCACATTCACATTATTATTCATATCATATATTAAAATATTTAGCCATAAAATATCGAAGGATAGTAAGGGTACACACCTTATTCGCTTAAATAAAAGTTCCTTGAGATCTCAAAAATCCCGATCTAATCTTTAGATCTGTTATTCGGTCATCATATAAGTCACATTAATAAACCTATTTGGCTTTAAAACTAAACCAAATCCTAGTAGGATTTGTAAAAAGACTTACCTTTGATGCCGATTTAATGTTTTTTTTTCAAATCTCGAAAACTTGGTTTTCCTTCACTTGATGTTCGGCCAACCTTAAGACTCAACATAAATTAGTTTTCGGCTTTTTAATAATTACAGATCTAATCTAGGTAATCTCATAAACCTTGGCCGAATACCTTTAGGGACTTACCTTATGGATTTTTAAATCCAAAAACTTTACCTTCCTTTTTCCTTGAAATCGGCAAATTCCTAGATCTCTGAATAGGTTAGTTTTGATCAATTTGATCTAATTAACTAAGATTTGGCCTTGGCCGAATGTATAGACTCACTTACCTCAAATCCAGAAGTTGATCTTTATTTCAAATTCCTGTCGAAATCACTTGTTAGATTTGATCTATTATTTGATTATGGAAGGATCTTTTTGCGAATGTACATTGATGTACTTACATCGTTTTTGAATCCGAAGATCCCTTATGCTATTCGGCTATGAGCAGGAGTAGGGATTAGTACGAATTTTGGAAAAAAAGAAAAGGATAGAAGTTGGTGACCACGATCTTACCCTTTTGATGTTGTAATTGGCTCCTTTACTTAGAATCGATGAGGATTCATCTTTGTTAGTAGAAACAGAGGAGAAAAGAGAAGAAAAGAGGATGGTTTTTGTTCAAAGAAAATTGACAAGAGGGGGAGGAGAGCTATGAAAATTTGACACACTTAGGAAAGATGAGAGAATGGCCTTCATTCTCCTCTTTTAACTGAAATTGCTATGCCAAGAGTCCTTGACTTGGCCACTACTCCCCCCACAAGTGATAATATTATCATTTAATTATCACTTTAATTAAATTAGGAGTATTTTATCCATCCTTTATCTCCTTATTTATTTTATTAAAAGAAATTCCTTTACTTAACACTTAATTAAACAAGTTTTAACCGAAGTAAAACTCCTCTAATTCAAGATGCTTGTGCCGTCCCACCTCTTAGCCTTGGAAGCAAAATAAAGCCTTCATTATTTGCTTCCTGGATGACTCAAACTCAGGCCCAAAAACCTCTTGTATTTGGGCCATTTCCTAAGGCCTTAGGTGGCATCTTCAGGCCACATTTCCAAGTTCGTTATTGGGGCAAATTTCATGTCTTTGTATATTTTAGGGCCACTTGGCCCTAAGTTCCCTTTGGGCTCTTAAATTCGACATTCCGGGGTCAATTTTAAGTTTCCTAAAATTTTCGCGCGGCTCTGTATTTTCCAAGTTTCCAAAATGTTTAGTTTCCTATTTTGGCTTGGTTTCCAAAATGTTTAGTTTCCTATTTTGGTTTGGTTTCCAAAATGTTTAGTTTCCTATTTTGGTTTGGTTTCCAAAATGTTTACTTTCCTAATTTACTTAGGTTTCCAAAAATGTCTAAGTTTCCAAAAATGTCTAGGTTTCCAAAAATGTCCATTTCCATTTCCATTTCCATTTTCATTTCCATTTTCATTTCCATCTCCATTTTCATTTCCATTTTCATGCATTTCTAGATTTCCAAAAGTATCAAAAATTTATTCATAGTACTTGAGACTTGTCATTTCATACAATTAAACTGGAAATGCATAGGCCCTATTCAGGATGTTACAAAACTCCCCATGATGTAACACAATGATCAGTATTGAGTTGTACGCCCTCTAATGGTATCCTGCACACTCACTCAGTATATTTGCTCACCTTTAGGCCTTATTCGACCCCTAAGGTCAATAAAAAAACTCATATTACACTTTTTATTGAATGTAAATGAAACTATGAAAACTTAATTAAAGCATAATAAAAGTGTTTGTATTCAAGCTCCTCAAGTGCGAAACTAGTTCAATCTGCTACACCAAAATACGACAGGTCAAACTCTCCCACACTTTGGTCGTTGCTTGTCTTCAAGCATGGAAAACAAAAACAACAAATTAAAAGAGGACCCTTGAGAAAATATAGTATGAATGTTGGTTTTGGAGCACATAACTAGGCATTTCATATTTACACATAATCTTGACATGATATATAACTGACTTGCCACTCTTGATATCAAACACTTAAGTTTAGTCTATTACAAAGCATACAAACATTAAGGTTTTTAAATGTATGGATCCATCAATAAATTATACAAGTAATTTGATTATCCTAGCAGAATACAAACAGTCATAAATGTGATTAATCAATATGATATCAATACATGACGAAGTCTACCTAGGTCACATAAGACTTTTTGACTTGTAACGTTTTGAGGATTAAGACATGTATAGAATTCAAGAACAGCAAGCATCAAAATGGTTTCAAGCGCGAAAATGGTTTGGCACATCGTATTGTTCCCTATTCTCCCCCTTAGTGACCCTTACCCTTTCACCTTATTTTTTCTCCTTCTCTCACCTTCCTTATTTCTCCACATAGGAAATCATAGCATAATTCAACAACTATGACTAGCTCACGAGTTTTTTTATGCACTAATGAATGAATTTTTCTACTTTTTTGAATTTGTCACATTTTTTCTTCTTTTTTAATATATTTCTCCGTCATGAATGATTTTACTTTTCAAGAACTTTTTCTATTTGTTTTGATTTTCTTTTTGAATTTTTGCTTTTACTGCACATATTAGCTAACCTATAATTACTATATCACACTGACCCTTCCTATTTTACTCTATTTTTACAAAAATCCACCGTAATGTATCTACTTAACCCTCAATACGTATGGCTAGACATTTATAGTTGGGTAGTTTAGGACCAAAGAAAAAGGGTAAATACAAATTAACGTTTTTGGTTCGAATTTTGCATGAAGGTTCATAAAGAAGTGTTTTCTGGCTCAAATATGGGTACTAAGGATGAATAAATAGAGTTAGCTTTTTGGCTCTGGTGTATACCAAACAATGGCTTAGGTCATCCCTGGGTATCTTAATATTCCCAAATTTAATCAACCAAACAATCACAAATTCAACAATTTATCATACATACTAGTATGCTCATTTTCCTGTATTCTCTATACATTTTGTACATTTAATTGTCCAATTCCTATTTACAATGTAATATATATATATATATATATATATAACTTAGTAGCCTAATAAAAAATTTTAAAATAATTTACTATTATGCCAAATTTATTGTGAATACAATCAACCTATATACATTCTTCTAACCAATCACTTGTATTTCTACAAGCTCAAGCACACAATTGAAAATAAAAAATAAAAGAAAAATATAAAAATTGAAACAAATTTTCTATGTTATCCCCACACTTTAGATAACACATTGTCCTCTATGTGTAGCCCTGAGAAGATAAGGAAAGAAGTTACCCGATTGATCATGGTAGTTCTGTAAACTATTGGTGGGTGTTTCTTCCTTCGATCGTTGTAAGTTTTGAATTGTTGTGCTTCTTTCATGTGGGGGTTCCTACATAGAAAACTTAAAACTAAAAAAATAACAATTTACTGTTAATCATACTCCTAAAATGAAAACATCAAAATTATCCTAAAATTAATTATAGTTTTTCAGAAATAAAAGTTTAGTTTAGTCATCATCTGAATCCTCAAAATAGAGTGATCGCCCCCTTTTCATGGGTGCTTTCCCTTTCCTTGAAACATATCTTTTGGAAGTGTAATACCCCGAAAGTTACTACAGTAAGAACGTGAAGTATTGTCCTTGTATAATAAAATAAGGAAATAAAGTGACAAAAAGGGGAATTTTCAATTATGTCAACAAAATCTGTTTGGAAAGTATATTATGATCTATTAATTCAAGAAAGGACTAAATCGCAAAGGTTAGAAAAGTTTTGTGACCCAAGAGTAAATATTAAAAATTTAAGGGATTAAAGTGTAAATATGAAAAAGTTAAAGGACCAATAGTGCCAATATTTTAAGGATGGATTGATCTAGAAACTAAGGAAAATGGATGAATTATGACCAAATTGAATAAGTGGAAAAAGTATGAGAGGTTAAATCACAATTTTACCAAAATAGCTGATGAGTCAATAGAGGAATTTTGAAGAATCATAAGGGGAAAAATGGTCATTTAGCAAGGAAGATAGTTTTGAAGAGTAATGATGATGTTGGTGATATTTTAAAATAAATAAATAAATATTAGTTTATTAATTTTTTATTTTTATTTTAATTATATTTTATTTAGTATATAAGAGAAGAAAGATGAAGAATTCTCTTCATCTTTTCATGCAATCAATGTGAGAAGAGAAAAGAAAGAAAGAATTTTTTCTTTACAATTTGGTCCTTTTACCAGAAATTCATCATTTTCACTTAAAAATCAAAAGAATTTTCATAGCTACCGAGAGAGAAAAATAATAAGGAGACTATGGGGAGCTAGAATATCAAGTTAGAGTTAAGAAATAGATGGTAGAAGAGAGAGAAAATTAAGTTAAAGATTGAAATCAATAGGACAAGGTAAGAAAATCAAGATTTCAATATATTTTTAAGTTTGATATTATTGAAAAAGTATGAAAATGATGTTAAAGTAGAGTTTTCTTATATAAGTTTCTATGTTCTTGATATTTTAGTGAAGGGAAATAAGAGGAAGTGATGGGAAATATTGTAGATAAAGGAAAGGAGGGTGTTATAAACTTTGTTATCAACATTTTGCACTAAAACAGTTTTGGACAATAGCAGTAGTCTGAGTTTGAAAATTCACCAAAAATTGTATAAATTGAATTATAGGTTAATTAAAGTATTAATTAAATCCTATCGAGTCTAGTTTTACATAGAAGAAATTTCGTAAGCAAAAGAATTTCATATTATGAGATATATGAATTTTTGTGAGGCAAGGTCAGATTGATTTAGGGTTCCCCTCTTCTGAATTTGGAAAATCATTAAAAAATTTTAAAAAAATAATTAGGGGTTTAAATTTATATTTTTGAATAATAAGTCTATTTTCAAATGAAACAAACGAAACATCATCCAAACCCCGTACTAAGAGATAATTAATTTTTAGTAAAGAAAGGTCGAAGCTGTCAAATAGAAAAACAAGGATAAATTTGAAGATTTTACTGTACTTATTGGTGGAATTATGAATTATAAAATTTTTATAATAGAAATATAATGGAGTCTAGTTTCAAAAACATCAAGCGGATCTTAATTTAGAATTTTGTAGCTCAAGATATAAATAATTTAGTAACTATGACTCAAGTGGAAAGCTTTGATATGAACATATAAATAAATAGTGGAATTATATATACATTAAGGATGTGGAATGAAGAGGAGGAGGAAAACATATATGAATATTCAGCTAGCATGGGTTTACATTAAAAATGGCTAATTTGCATATTTTAGGCTCGGGGACTAAATTGAATAAAAGTAAAATTTTATGGGCAATTTTGTAAAATATCAAAAATGACCAAATTGCATGAAATGAATTGTTTTATTGTCTAAATTAATATATTGAAATAAATTATTAATATCAAGTGAGTTTAGAGCTTTAATTTTGTTGTATGATGAAATTATAAAGTGATTTTGTTAAATATTAATGTTAGTATCAAATGGTGAAAAAGTTAAAATATTAGGGTTTGATATTAAATTTATATTTTATTAACAGTTGTATGATAGCCTAGAATATTTGGATATATTATTAATTGAGAAATATTAGTTGATTTGATAAATTAATTAGTTAAGGGACTAAATTGTAACAATTGTAAAAGTTTGGGTAAATGTGTAAATTCAAAAATTGAAGGGTATAAATTGTGAAATAAATTGGAACTAAAATATATGAATGAATAATTTTATATTTTAGATCAAGATTCTGTAAATACTTGTGAAAAAGGAAAATAGTAGAATAGTCCCTAAACTCCGTAATTATTACAATTCAATTCGTAAGTTTGTGTAACTAAATTATGTATATTTATATGTTTAAATTGAATGTTGTATTTGTGAATTGTGTAAATGCCATATACATGAAATTTACCACATATTCGACAATATCTGATAAATAATAAGTCCAGATTGAATGAATGAAATTCAATGGATACAGGGTTCCCGTATCGGCTGTGGTCTTGCATATGTTGCTGACACACCATAGCTTGAAAGAGCATCTCGTTATTAGCCCTCTCAAGCTTCCCGTTATATGGTTTTTTCTAGTTTCCCGTTAATAGCTCTTTGAAGCACCCCAATCGGTTGTGATCCTGCATGTTTTGTGGACACACCGCAGCTCTTATGAGCATCCTTATATATGGATCTTCGTGAACTTCCCGTTGATTGGCTCTTTGTGAGCTTCCAGATTAATGGCTCTCCGAAGCTTCCAGATATTGGCTCGCTTGGACTTCCCGATATATGGCTATCCGGAGCTTCCCGTTAATGGCTCTATGGAGCTACCTGTTATTAGCTTGCATAAGCTTCCTAATTATGTCTCTTATGAGCTTCCCGTTATACAGCCCAAATAAGCTTCCCATGACATAGCTCACATGAGCTTTGTTATATAGCTTGAGAGAGTGCTTCCTGATTATGTGCTCTAATGAGCATTCCCAAATATGAATTGATGGATTACATTGTGTACACTTGTGTGTACTACCCGTGTATCCATCGATATTTTAAATGATTCAACGAGAAAAATTCTGACATAAAATAATATGAGTGTGAAATGAATTATATTACCCGTATATACATAAAATATATATAATGATTTGTACATGTTATATGGACTCATGATGTGGAAAGTATATTGTAACACCCCAAACCCGGCCTATACGTTACGACCAAATCTAGTATGTCACAGGATGAAGTAAAATCAAGTCTTAGTTATACTTAAGAAAAACTAGAGATTTGAAAGAAAACTTTTTTTCTTATTACTACGGTGTTTTGTAAACATCGATGTGTAGATTAATGAAACTATACTTTTACTTTAATATTTAAACCGCTGTGGTGTCAAGTTGATATAAACAAGAATTAATAAAACCAAAGTACAACTTTGAAAGGCCTTATTACATAGCGAAAGTCCCAAATAAAAATAAACTTATAGTAATATTGAGACTATAAAAGAAAGAAAAATGGAATTATGGCCTCCACGAGTCCGCCTCGGCTCCGCATCCACGACCTCCACGCTCACTTGAAAAGTTAAGGAAAGGGAAAGGGTGAGTCACCATGACTCGAAGTGTAAATTCTCCCACATTATACATATGGCTTGTAGCCCACAAACATATCAACATACAACATATGAATGTAATAAGCCCAACCCAAACCTAGTTTTTCCATCCTCTACACACCAACCCATACCAGCCCATCACACCATGGGGATTTCTACAATCAACCCTCCATCCGCTACACTCCATTTCGACAGTCAGGCTGCCAATTATACATGATCACTAGGTGACCAATAATACATCGTGGTATAGCCACCGATCGCTATGTTACCAAATAAAATATATATATATATCGTGGCAAAGCCACCGATCACAGTGTGACCAAAAGTAGTATATGAACATATATATATCGTGGCAAATCCACCGATCACAATATGACCAATTAATCATGCACTTCCCCTTCATATCAAACCCATACCCCATGATCTATATACAAATACTAACAAATGCAACATGCTATTCATAACACATCATTTTGCCATACATACATTCGACCATGCAAAGAAACGATACGGTCACGTACCTGGCAATCCTAGCCTTACCTCTAAGGACATCATGACTGTCTACACAGCCCTTTTTCCAGCTTTTCAGCCCACACAAAGTTAGCATAGGTATAGTATAGTTTGTGAAGGTTTACACACCCGATAACACGTAAAACGACACTCTCTATGTCGACACTATCACTAGTCGTCACAACTACTATCTACCTACTATTCTGCCGAGGAGCCAGCCTACAACCCGGTGGCTAATCTCGAACAGCAGACACCGTACGCTTCTTGAACTTTGGGGCTGGGACTAAGGATCCAACCCCTTCCTTCGATTCACTAACATTCGAGTCCATGAATGATCTTGGTCAGAAGGTACTATATTGAAACAATGATCGCTTGACGAAACATTGGGTTAAGATACGAATAACGAAAGGAAAATCGATCGAACAATTTAGAGTGAATTGAAACCCTACCTTGAGATCTCAAATGAAGTGATAGGATTCATTTGATTCCTTGACTTGGAGTTCAATTGCTTCAACTAATCAGGATTTTCGGAGTAGGCACCCCAAAGAAAGTGTAAACACATAAGTCATTCACTGAGTCCATTAGCCATTCGACTTTGGCTATTAGAAACCGAAAGACAAACAAAGGAATAAGAGAACGCTTCTTACCTTATCACAGCAGATTTGAATAACACTTAGGGGAATTCGGAACCAGCCCAATAGTGAACAGGATTCGACAATGATTAAAGTAGAAAAGAACTAGAAGAGAGAGTCACAAAGAAAAATAAAGATACTTCAAATAGAGGCTTAGGCGTTTCAATTTTAGAAGAAATAGAGAAGAGATTTGAGAACAAGACCATTTGGCCCTAGCACGAAAGTGGAGATGGGAATAGAGTTAGGAGTTTTCAGTTTTGGCAGAAAAAGAGAAGAAGAAACCCTCAATTGCCAAAAATAAGAGGAGAGAAAAAAAAACTATGCTCTTAGAAAAACAATGGAAATTTGGCATACCCTTAGCCACATCTAGTCGATTTCCCTTCTTGCACTCAGTGTCCCACATTCGGCCACCACTTACACTCAAATCCTATCCCACATTTTCCTCTTATCCTTATCTTCCTATCTTTTGACTCTATCCACACTCACTCCTTTAGAGTCCCAGCCGAAACCACGTCTCAACTCCTCAGGCGCATATAAAAAAAAACACTCCTTTTTGCTTGACAAGGGATTCGAACCTACTCCCTCACCACCTCCTTATGGCGTCAGTTACCTATTCCCTTAGTGTCGCCTCCTTGCCACTTTACCAGTTAGATTTTTGTGTTAATTTTCCCACTCAAGTACCCTTAAGGCCCACTTCACCTAGTTCTCCTTGCAGTGTCTGAAAGTAAAATTTCTACCAAGGCTCAGGCTTCACCTCAAGCTTTCCCGAAAGCTCTAAACACACCAAACACACACACATCATGGCATGCACACACAATGCATCACAAATGTAGAGCCCCTAATCTAGGATGTTACAGTTCTACCCTCTTAAAAGAATTTCGTCCCCAAAATTACCTGATCAAAAGAGGTGAGGGTATTGCTATCATATAACATCCTCCGGCTCCCATGTAGCTTCCTCCGATCCGTGATTCTGCCACAGAACCTTAACCAAAGGAACCAATTTTCTTCGCAAAATTTTAACATCCCGCTTCAAGATCTGAACTGGTTCCTCTTCAAAAGTTAAATCAGGCTTTACTTCGAGTTCCTCCAACGGTATCACATGAGATGGGTCTGAACGGTAACGTCGTAGCATTGAAATATTGAACACATCATGAATCTTACTTAGCTCCGAAGGTAGCTCAAGCTGATAAGCAACTGGTCCTACACGCTTCCGCTACGTCACTCTGATCTTGTGGACAATCCTTCACCTGATGATCTGAGGACCCACACCTAAAATATTTCCTGTCACCTATCCAACATTTGCCCAAATGAAATTTATTACACCGGCCACACCTCTGAGGTTGACCATTACCTCCAGATCTCACACCCCGACTCGGCCCATCCATCTTAGGTCTTTTCTAGAAATGTCCTGTTGACCCCGACGTCCCAACACTCCTCTTATTCCTATCCATGTCTCTATCATTATTCTGCTTCTCGGATAGCTTAACTTCCTTGGCTATCTTAGCCTTTTCCACTAAAACTAGAAATTCCTGCTCTCGTTATGGTGCTATCAACACACGCAGATCATCCTTCAGGATTTGTAGTACCACTCGCAGATGCAAATCATGATCCTCCTCCCACCTTGAATAAATAGGATATCATCTATAAATACTACCATGAACCGATCCAAATAGGGTTGGAACACTCGGTTCATCATATCCATAAATGTCACTGGAGTGTTGGTCAACCTAAACGGCATTACCAAGAATTCGTAATGACCATAATGGATCCTGAAAGCTGTCTTATGAATATCCGATTCTTTGACCTTAAGCTGATGGTATCCTGATCTCAAATCTATCTTTGAGAACATTGATGCCCTTTCAGTTGATCGAACAAGTCATCAATCCTTGGCAACGGATACTTGTTCTTGATAGTCAACTTGTTCAGCTGATGGTGGTCAATGCACATATGCATTGATCCATCCTTCTTCTTGAAAAATAGCACTGGCACTCCCCAAGGCGATACACTTGATCGGATGAAACACCGATCCAACAATTCCTAAATATGGGCTTTCAGATCCACCAACTCCTTTGGCACCATTCTATATGGTGCAATGGATACTAGTGCTATTTCCAGAAGAAGATCAATTTCAAATTCCACCTCACGATCCGGAGGTAGTCCGGGAAGTTCTTCTAGGAAAACGTCAGAAACTCCCTCACCATTCTAACATTCTCCACAGTTGAATCTTGGACCTCCAAAGCACAAACAAAGGTTACGAACGCCCTACACCCTTTTCTCATCATTCTTTCAGCCTTTAGAGCGGATACTACGTTAGACAGGTAGTCCCTCCTTTCACCTATTACCACCACCTCATCCTCCTGACTTGTCTTTAGTACCATATGCTTGGCTGCACAATCTAGATTCGCTCGATATTTCACTAACCAGTCCATACCTAAGATCAGACCCTACCGGTTACGCACGACAATCCCGCCTCCTACCTCGACACACCACGCCCCCTAGTGCTCATTTCTAACGTTCACGATTTATCTGATTAAAAATTTTATGGATTAATAATTTCTTCCACTGATTAATAACGAACAATCTTATGGAAGGTAGTTTCAATAGTAGTTCTTTCGAATTCAAAATTATATCTACAAGGTTCAGTCTCAAGTCTGTATCTCCTAGTTCTAGAAATCACATACATTCAGCAACCATATGCATTCCCAAACAGATTATCACACAAATGTATCAAACACGAAAGTAACATCCATAAACTCACCTTCATCACACAAGGGTATTTCCATTATTTCACTACCCAGAGGCATTTTCGTAATTCTACCCTATAGGGGTATTTTTTTAATTTCGCAAAATAGGGTATCTTGGTGATTTTACAAAATAGGGGTATTTTGGTCTTTTCGTAAAGCAGGGTATTTTGATAGTTTTGCAAACTAAGGGTATTTTGGTGTTTTCCACAAACCAAGGGTATTTTGATAATTTTCATAAACCTAGGGGTAGATTAGTAATTTTACCAAAAATAGGGTATTGGTCCCTTTCGAGTTTTAGTTATGAAATTTGGCTCGTTAACAAGTCCTCGCGGCTAAAGTGAACAGACACTACGCACCAGGTAGGATTCTAGTGAAGAGGAGGTGGGCCACTAGGACCGCTTAAATACCAAGCTCTCCCTAGATCTGATCCTAGACATGTGTACGCTCGTTGCCACACTCTAACCTGACGACTTGTTCACGGACATGTTTAATTAGAGAAATTAAGTCTTATGGATTTTAAGAGTTGTTTAACTAGGCCTAAGGTCCATAAACCCTAGAATACTTGTCTATGTCCCCATAAAGCCCATCAAACCCAACATGCATACCTTATCAAGAGTTAGAATACTTACATGCGTGGATCGGTTGTCGGTAGACTCGGATGCCATAATTCAATCAACCCAAAGCATTTTTCTTAAATTCACATCAATCTAAAAAAACCTATTGGACCCATTTCACAGTCTAAGTTTTGCAACTGGGCTATGATACAAAAAATGTAACACCCCGAACCCGTCCTATACGTTACGACCGAATCTGGTATGTTACAGGGTGAAGTAAAATCAAGTCTTAGTTATACTTAAGAAAAACAAGAGATTTGAAAGAAAATTTTTTTTCTTATTACTGCGGTGTTTTGGAAACATCGATGTGTAGATTAATGAAACTCCACTTTTACTTTAATATTTAAACTGTCGTGGTGTCGAAGTTGATATAAACAGTAACTAATAAAAACCAAAGTACAACTTTGAAAGGCCTTATTACATAGCGAAAGTCCCAAATCAAAATAAACTTATAGTAATATTGAGACTATAAAAGAAAGAAAAACAGAATTATGGTCCCCACAGTCCGCCTCGGCTCCTGCATCCATGAGCTACTGCTCACTTGAAAAGTTAAGGAAAGGGGTGAGTCACCATGACTCAATGTGTAAATTCTCCCACATTATACATACGGCTTGTAGCCCATAGTCACATATCAACATACAACATATGAATGTAATAAGCCCAACCCAAACCTAGTTTTTCCATCCTCTACACACCAACCCTTACCAGCCCATCACACCGTGGGGATTTCTACAATCAACCCCCCATCCGCTACACTCCATTTCGACAGTCAGGCTGCCAATTATACACAATCACTAGGTGACCAATAATACATTGTGGCACAGCCACCGATCACTATGTGACCAAATAAAATATATATATATATCATGGCAAAGCCACTGATCAAAGTGTGACCAAAAGTAGTGTATGAACACACACACATATATATATATATAGTGGCAAAGCCACCGATCACAATGTGACCAATTAATCATGCACTTCCCCTTCATATCAAACCCATACCCTATGATCTACATACAAATCCTAACAAATGCAACATGCTATTCATAACACATCATTTTACCATACATACATTCGGCCATGCAAAGAAACGATATGGTCACGTATACGGCAATCCTAGCCTTACCCCTAAGGGCATCACGACTGTCTACACAACCCTTTTTCTAGCTTTTCAGCCCATACAAATGTTAGCACAGATATAGTATACTGTGTGAAGGTTTACACACCTGGTAACACGTAAAACGACACTCTCTATGTCGAAACTATCACTAGTCGTCACAACTGCTATCTGCCTACTATTCTGCTTAGATGTCAACCCACAACCTAGTGGCCAATCTCGAACAGTAAACACCATACGCTTCTTAAACTTTAGGGCTGGGACTAAGGATCCAACCCCTTCCTTCGATTCACTAACATTCAAGTCCATGAATGATCTTGGTCAGAAGGTACTATATTGAAACAATGATCGCTTAACGAAATATTGGGTTAAGATACGAATAACGAAAGGAAAATTGATCAAACAATTTAGAGAGAATTGAAACCCTACCTTGAGATCTAAAATGAAGTGATAGGATTCACTTGATTCCTTGACTTGGAGTTCGATTGGTTCAACTAGTTAGGATTTCCCGGAGTAGGCGCCCCAAAGAAAGTGTAAACGCACAAGTCATTCACTGAGTCAATTAGCCATTCAGCTTTGGCTATCAGAAACTGAAAGAGAAATAAAGGAATAAGAGAACGCTTCTTACCTTATCACAGTAGATTCAAATAACACTTACGGGAATTCGACACTAGCCCAACAGTGAACAGGATTCGACAATTATTAAAGTAGAAAAGAACTAGAAGAGAGAGCCGCAAAGAAAAATAAAGATACTTCAAATAAAGGCTTAAGCTTTTCGATTTTGGAAGAAACAGAGAAGAGATTTGAGAACAAGATCATTCGGCCATAGCACGAAAGTGAAGATGGGAATATAGTTAGGAGTTTTCGATTTTGGCAGAAAAAGAGAAGAAAAAACCCTCAATTGCCGAAAATAGGAGGAGAGAAAAAAAAACTATGCACTTAGAAAAACAATAGAAATTTGGCACACCCTTAGCCACATCTAGCCGATTTCCCTTCTTGCACTCAGTGTCCCACATTCGGCCACCACCTACACTCAAATACTATCCCACATTTTCCTTTTATCCTTATCTTCCTATCTTCTGATTCAATCCACACTCACTCCTTTAGAGTCCCAACCGAAACCAACTTTCAACTCCTCAGGCACATATAGAAAAAAAATACTCCTTTTTGCTTGACAAGGGATTTGAACCTGCTCCCTCACCACCTCCTTATGGTGTCACTTACCAATCCCCTTAGTGGCGCCTCCTTGCCACTTTACCAGTTAGATTTTTGTGTTAATTTTCCCACTCAAGTACCCTTAAGGCCCACTTCACCTAGTTCTCCTTTGCAATGTCTGAAAGCAAAATTTCTACCAAGGCTCAGGCTTTACCTCAAGCCTTCTCAAAAGCTCTAAACACACCAAACACACACACACACATCATGGCATGCACACACAATGCATCACAAATGTAGAGCCCCCAATCTAGGATGTTACATATATGTTCATGGAATTTGATTAATGTTGAGTTCGATATAAACTATTACCAGAATAAATGTACATGAAATACATGGAAATGATCGTGTATGAAATATTGATATAATGAAATGAATCATATATATTTATGAAGAAATAGTAAGAGAATGATATGTATCATGACATGTACATATATGATTATCTTTGATATGTTGATACAAGGAAATTATATAAGTTGAGACGAGTAATAAACTCAAGTGTGACATGTCGAGAAAATAAGTAAATCAATGTTGAATTTATATGAAATATGTCCAAGTACACTAACAAGTGTTGTTGCTTGATGCTTAGACAAGTGCCAAGCTATTGGTTGAATGGTAAAATGTTTATTTATATGATGCATTGAAGTGGTAAGTACTCAAGAGAAAATATGCTAGTGCTCATGAAAAAGTGGTAAGTTTTAAATTGTGTAATTTCTTATGAAATGATTTATCATGTGATCAATTCGAAAAAGGCTTTGTTTAAATGCACTAGCTTGTGACCATGGTCGAATGGTATGTTTATGACTTGTGTGTCATGCATATGGAATAAGTGTGGAAAGTAAAGAAATGCAAATGAAAATAAATAAATTTTTAAGAGTTAAATTTATTTAAATCCTACTAAGATTGGGATAATATGTAAAAGTGATGTTGTGGATTTATTCACCTTGTGTGTGGAAGAATATAACTTCATGAGTATTGCAGTATCAATTTTGAATTATTCTTGATATGTATAAATTTCATATTTGAAAATAAGTATTATGATTAAAGTTTATACGAGCTTACTAAGCATTCATTTCTTATGTATTTGTTTTCCTTTACTTTTCAGATTATCAGAAGCTCGATTGGGTTGGAAGCTTGTCGAAGTTGTACCACACTATCCATCAGTTCTATCGGTACTTTCGAATGTTTTGATTTTGGTTATAATGGCATGTATAGGTATTTTTCTTAATGATGCTCTATATGTAATTTTTTGGGTTTAGCCACTTATTTTGGCTTGTTGATATGTGTAATGTTGATTGTAGATTGACATAAACTTTGGGTGAGAAATATGGCTTGTAAAATGACCTATTTTCGCCCACATGGGTAGAGACATGAGTGTGTGTCTCAACTGTGTATGACACATGGCCAGGTGACACGGTCGTGTGTCCCCTGCATCTTAAATTTTCACAAAATAGAATGCTTAGACGGTCTAGCAGACAGGCGTGTGACCTAAGTCAGTATACTCACACGGGCACGGACACGGGCAGAGACACGGCCTTGTGTCCCTATTTTTAACACCCACATGGACTGAGACACAGACGTGTCTCCAAACCGTGTGAGTCACACGACCGTGTGACCATTGCAATGTTGAAATTTTTAAATATTTTCAAAATTTTTTGAGTTTTCGACTTAGTCCCTATTTGTTTCTAATGCGTAATTTGGGCCTTAAGGGCTCGTTTAAGGGACAATATGTATGATTTTAATTGGTTTCTAATATGAATGCTAGATGAAATGAAATGTCTGAAAAATAATTTGTAAACTTCGGTAATGCTCCGTAACCCTGTTCTGGCAACAGATTTGGGTCAGGGGTGTTACAAGAATAGCCACCACCTGACGGATTTCCATGTCGAGTCGGGCTACGAATGATTAGACCCTTTGGCATGAAATATTGTGGTTGGAATGCTGGCTCATAATCGTCTTTGTCAAAACTATTTTGTATCCAGTTTTGAAAAGAGGGCATCGACTTTAAAAAATATGGAGTCGCCACCAATCTTTTTGTTTAGGTGTGATCGAGTCACCTATAAAATAAATTTTGGTCTACGAATTTCCAGAAGAAAATGGGTTCGGGAGTCAGTTACATGCGAGGAAGGGTTAGCATCCTCGCAACGCCCAAAATTGGTACCAAATTGATGTCCTAATGTTGAAAAGTTTGAAATGATTTTGAAATTTTATTCTTTTTTTATAATTTTAAATAGCTTGATTGAATATTGAGATTCCCTTGTTTCGAAGGAATAGAGTATCACATCCAGCACGATTGGATACGACAATCTGAGTCCTCAAATTCAAGATCATCCCCAAAATTCTCCAAGCACATGTATTGAAATTTTGAAAGGGTATTTGGTTATTTGGACAAACAAAAAACCACAACCCAAAGACGATTAAGCATGATTTCTTCGAATTTCCAAACGCACAAATATTACCTTATTTTGAAAATATGGACAAAATTTGAAAGGATATTCGTTTATTTGGTCAAACAAAAAACCACACCCAGCACAATTGGGCACGATTTCTTCAAATTTCAAATGCACAAATATTACCTTATTTTGAAAATATGGACAAAATTTGAAAGGATAATCTTTTATTTGGTCAAACAAAAAACCACACCCAGCACGATGGTGCACGATTTCTTCGAATTTCTAAATGCACAAATATTACCTTGTTTTGAAAATTTAAGTAAAAATGATTTTAAAGCTCAAATAGTCTTAAAACATGATGTTTTTAAGTGAATATAATGCTATGGCATAATAATATACAATGCGAGCAATTACTTACTAGCGAAACACAACACAATTAAATCGCAAATAGCAAATAAATATAAAATGAGAATTAAAACATCCATAATAGCAATAATTAATTATTGAATCAATGGCAAGGAAAATAAATTAAAAATAAAACACATACAAGTACAATATATGTAACATATTGGAAATAAAAACATCTAATTTTAAACATGTTTTAATATAATAAAATTTTTAAGGATTGACGAATAACATAAAAATATGCATGTACAATATATATATATATATGAAATAATAATGAATTAACAAATGTATTAAGAATATCCTACAAATTTTGAATCAAAAAGTGCATTTATAAAAATAACTAAATGAGTTGATAAAAGGAATAATAATAAAGAAAACTAAAAATATATTAAATATTAAAGTGTAAGTTTAAAAAAAAATGACAGGTTCAATCGAAACACATTCAAAACCCAATATCTAATTTTAAAAAAAAAATTATAAAGTCAGTAGTTTTAAAAAAAGGAACCAAAATAAAAGATAGCCTGATGTACGAGGACTAAAAGCACGAATATTCCAATTTTACTAAACGTAGCATTTAAAAGCGGACGAGATTGAAACACCGTACAAAATTTGAGTGCGAAATTAAAAAATAAAAATATACATACATGACTTAATTAAAAGGCCACAAAACAAAGAAGGATTGAAAGTGCAAATATCCTTTTTCAGACTGAGACACGCGAATCTAAGCCTAAATCGGGTTGGGTTATAGGGCGGTGGTCGATACGACGTCGTTTCTAAAAGGGGTTAATATCATATTTAAAATGCATTAACCCTTTTGTTTTAGCTCGAACCCTAGCCCCCTTGTTTTTGTGTTCAGCTGCCAAGAAGAAAGAGAGAATCCAACCACTGTAATGCCATTGTAATTGGTGATCAATGGCCGATTTAGTCTCGACTGACCGCCTTTTTTCAGACTAAACTCGAATATTAGTCTCGACAATCACCTTCGTTTCGATTTTGATGAAGAAGGCTGACCGTCGGTTCGACTATCGAAGGTAAGCTCTTATTTTTATTCTGTATTGACGTATCAAAATAAAAAAAGAAGAAAATGCTCGAAATAGATTCAAAAGGGAACAAAGAAATGCAATAAAAAAAGAAACCCTTTTTGAATCTCCGTTTTTTGTTTTTCTGTTGTTGTATTCAATGTCCGTGTAAATCATGAAGAAGTTAACAGTGGTTGATTTTAGTCCATTTAAAGGCCAAAATCAAAAAATAATAAAATAAAAAATGCAATAGTTTTTCTCTGTTTTTCTTGTTGTGCTGTTGGTTTGTCGTTTTCGCAGGTACGGAGCTCCAGCTGTGGTGGTGTACGGAGGCTCGAATGCGTGGAGTGACTTGGAGAAGCGGTGCTACGAGTGTGTGGGGGTTGGACCATTGGGGCTATTGCAGCGCAAAAAGAGATTTGAAAGCTCTTAGGGTTTCCTAAAACCCTAATCCATTTTGGGTTATCTGGGCCTATGTTTGTAATTGGGTTGGTTGGGTTTAATTTAACTGGGTTTGTGTATGTCGTTTGGGCTGGTAGGGGTATTTCGGCTTATAAATGGTTGTATGGATTGGACTGTAATTTTGGTTTGTTTTAATTTATTATTTTTGGTTGGTTTTTTAATCTATTTTTTGGCTTTTTATATTTTGGTATTGGGCCCGGGCATAAATTGGGTCTTACAGCTGCCCCTCTTTGCTCATTGTCGTGTAACGAGAATAGACGAAAGACTTTAAAAAGGGCCAATTTTGTCCGGTCGTACCTCTTTCAGTGCTTTTATTCTTCAAGTAGCTTTGTTCCATCTCGCTGCATCTTCAGGGTTCCAGGAACTAGCGCTTCGATCCTATTCCAATGTAATTTCAGGGAGAAGAGATTTGTAGTTTCGATCTACTCCACTGGAACTTCGAGGAGATGAGAATACAGAGAGAAGGGATTTGTAGTTTCGATCTTCTCACTGAAACTTCTTGGAAATAAAGGTTGATCCTCAATACACTCAGGGAGGAGGGATTTGTAACTTCGACCTGCTCCACTAGGACTTCGAGGTGATAAGAATCCAGAGAGAAGAGATTTGTAGTTTTGATCTTCTCACTAAAAGTTCTCAGAAATAAAGGTTGATCTTCAGTACACTCAGGGAGGAGGGATTTGTAACTTCGACCTACTCCGCTGGGACTTCGAGGTGATAAGAATCTAGAGAGAAGAGATTTGTAGTTTTGATCTTCTCACTGAAACTTCTCAGAAATATAGGTTGATCCTCAATACACTCTAGGAGGAGGGATTTGTAACTTCGACCTGCTCCACTGGGACATCGAGGTGATAAGAATCCAGAGAAATGAGATTTGTAGTTTTGATCTTCTTACTAAAACTTCTCAGAAATAAAGGTTGATCCTCAGTACACTCAGGGAGGAGGGATTTGTAACTTTGACCTACTCCACTGGAACTTCGAGGAAATAAGACTTATATGGCTTCGATTTGCTCTTGCGACTTCAAGATTGCCCGACTGATGGCTTAAATCTGTTCCACTACTGCTTAGGGAGACAAAATTTTCCATTCGATCTTGGTTCCCTACTGCTTAGGGTGACAAGATCTACAATCTTTGAACTAGTCCACTACTGGTCAGGGAGATAGGGCTGGTGGCTTAAATCTGCTTCACTACTGCTTAGGGAGATAAGATTTTCCATTCGATCTTGGTCCACTACTGCTTAGGGCTACAAAATCTACAATCTTTGACCTATTCCACTACTGGTCAGGAAGATAGGGCTGGTGGCTTAAATCTGCTCCATTACTGCTTAGGGAGATAAGATTTTTCGTTCGATCTTGGTTCCCTACTACTGAGGGTGACAAGATCTACAATCTTCGACCTATTCCACTACTGGTCATGGAGATAGGGCTAGTGGCTTACATCTGTTCCACTACTGCTTAGGGAGACAATATTTGCCGTTTGATCTTGGTTCCCTAGTGCTTAGAGTGGCAAGATCTACAATCTTTGACCTATTCCACTGCTGGTCAGGGAGATAGTGATGTCTCCGATCTGCTCATATAACCTCAGGATTGCCAGATCTGCTATCTTTATCCGCTTCACTCAGAAAGGCAAGATCTTCGAATTCACCGATGTTGCGACAACGTCCTCTAGTGGACCTGTTCTGTAAAATTAGTTTTGTGTTTATGGCTATGCAAAATGGTTAGGATGGAATGATCAGAATGAATCTAATGCACCTAACGAAATGTATTATGGACGAAATTTTCATGAATGCAGAATGTCATGAGAATGGTCTTTTTACAAAGATTAGGATGCAATGATCATAATGAATCAAATGCCCCTAAATAGATGTCTTATGGATGACATTTGTATGAATGCAGAATGTCATGAGAGTGATTTAGTACAATGATTAGGATGCAATGATAGGAATGAATCAAATGCTCCTAAATAGATGTGTCTTATAGATGACATTTGTATGAATGCAAAATGTCATGAGAGTGATTTCTTACAATGATTAGGATGCAGTGACCGGAATGAATCAAATGCTCCTAACTAAATGTGCTTTGCATAAATGCAAAATTTCATGAAAATGATCCTTTTTTAAGGCGACATCACTCATTGTTTGTCAGGGTATTATGCTACCCTCTTGTTCGGCTGGTATTCTTGACAGAAAACCTGAGAAAACAAATATCTTGCTCAATAGACTTGCTCCACTGTAACTTCAAGGTTCATCTCATTATGACTTAGGGGTGTAGGATCTAAATCTCTTCCCATCTATCCCACAGTGACCTTGAAATGTAGGATTTGTTTCTTCTTCAATCCATTGCATTGCTAATCAAAGGTACGGGACTTGTATCATTTTCCATCCATGCCACCACATCTCAGGGGTAGAGGACTGCAACTTCTTCAGTCAACTAATCGCTTCCCAGGTGACCTAACCATATGCATGCATGATATTTACATGGACGCAGAATATCATTTCTTCTTGCGAATGATTCCCGTTTTACACTTGGGTTGTCATTACTCGTGTTCCATCGAGATTGTACCACCAACTATTTTGACAAAAAATCCAAGGAGATAGCCCCAATTTAGACTTTTCCTTCTCCAACATTTCCAGCCCTTAAGCTTGGTAAGTTCTAAACAATAGCCCTATTTCAGGTTCTTGTATTATTCAGAAGCTTCCAGAGTAATATGCGAAACTTTTTTTGTGAAAGTTTTATTAGTCCACTAATCATTATTTCAATGCAAAGTGCCTGAAAAAGATCATAACCATGGACAAAAAGGAAATTAATTGGGAGCATAACTCAAAACAAGCAAGTTAATCAAAGTAGCAAATGCAATTAAGCAGGGATTTTATTAAAGGCGTATCTTAAAAGAATAAGGTAGTCAAAGATAGCAAATTCAAAATGGATAAGATGGAAAATTAGGTGCCCCAGATATCGAAGCCTGAGCTTCTCTGGTTCAAACTTCTTGAGGACCATTTTAAACTCAATATGTGCTTAGGGGATCCGGAGTACTTTGTCGATGCCCCAAGACGTCACATAATTGCTCATTATCAATTCAAGTGTGGCAAGACTACTGTATGCCTCACTTTCAATCAAAGTTTGAGTTGCCCTTTTCGGGTTTTCAACTCAAATTCCCTTTGGTCTCGAAGTGCCCTTTGTGAGTTTTTGCCTTGGCCTCTCCTTTTTCTTTCTTCTTCTTCTTTTTGATTGAAAATTCTTTATTTCTTTTCTTTTCTTTATTTTTTTTTTTGAAAAAGGTCTCAAGGTGCCCTTTGCGGGTTTTCACCTTAGCCTCTCATTTTAGATGAAATCTGAATTTACCCGCTTAAGCATGTCCTCCTTGCCATACATTAATGATCCTCGAGAACAAGCCTCTGGCATTACTTCCCTCTATGGTCCTTTTGTATGAGATGGATCTTTCTTAATGCCAGGTCCCTATCATGAAATCCTCTTGGGTGAATCTCTTTGTCATAAGCCCGCGTTATCCGTTTTGAATACTTTCAATCAAGCTCATTGGAGACATTCTGCTTCCTCCAACTCAATCGAAGCTTGAAGAAAAGGAGTCTTAACCTCCCACAATTGCTTCCCTTTCAAAAACCAATAAGAAAGATGTTGCCCGGTGAAGGTCCTGGCCAACGTTCAAGAGGAAAAGATAGTAAATGGTAACTTCTCTATGCCAACATTTACAAGTCTTAGTTATTTTTTAGATATTTTTGAATGGTTTTTTGGTTGCCTTTGCTGCACTAATATGGTGTCTAATACTGTAAATTATTGACATCAAACATGTTTCTTTCTGGCATTCTTTATTGCCACCTTTTTTTTGGATTTGAATTTGAATTCGGATTTGGCTTTGAATTTGAATTCGGATA
Organism: Gossypium rotundifolium; assembly: GCA_025506655.1. Classification (NCBI taxonomy): domain Eukaryota; kingdom Viridiplantae; phylum Streptophyta; class Magnoliopsida; order Malvales; family Malvaceae; genus Gossypium; species Gossypium rotundifolium. Next base: position 75,384,538 of record CP106723.1, read on the forward strand.
TGGATTTGACACTGGATTTGAATTTGGCTTTGAATATAATTTGGATTTGGATTTGAATTTGATGATTGCTGACTTTGTAACTTTGGCATATGAAGAAACCTTCACCCTCTTAGTGAAGTAATTGATAACCACAAAGTTGAATTGGTATCAGCTAGATGCTTTTGACGAGATCTATCTCATAACATCTATGCCCCACCTATAGAAAGAATGGAAAAGGCACATAAGTCTTGTCTCCCCCAATTTGGCATTTACGGCGTAACTGATGCAATTTCCTTTTCTTGGTAAACCAATAACCCAATCCTCTTGATTAACCTGACCATCATAGCACCATTAACAGCATATTCATATTTCAAGCTTGGCGTGCTTCGACATGATTATGCAAAAACATCTTGGAATTCTCGTCTTATTTCTGTGGTGAGTTAGGCTTTTTCCTAAGCTCGCAACATCCACTGACCCTTCGCAAAGTAGACTCTATTTTCACTTGTTCAACCATCCTTAACAATTCAAAAGATAGGCTACAATCTCTATCATCTTCAAAGTTCTTAGATCCCCTAAACCCATATCTTATTCAAAAAGGAGTTAGTAATAATGTCGCTCAAATCATTGATATCTGGGTACCCGAGTACGAAGATCCAAAAATGGTTCTAAGGATGATTATTTATATGATATGATCATAAATGAAGAATGAAAGAGTATTCCAAAAGAATAAAAGAATGTATAGTATGAAAAAGAATGAAAGAATATTTGCTCAAAAAGATGCATTTTATTGAAATAAAAATTCTGGACACAAGCCTATTTCACAAAAGGATTCTTCTTGCTTCTAGGCTTAAAGCAACAAGCATGTTTTGAATATTACTCTAGATTAACTAAAAATACAGGAATCCCTTCCATAGTCCCATTGTTTAAAATCTTTCCAAGTACGTAAAGGTAGAAGCTTGGTGAAGTCTATTCTCTGGTTCTCTCTTCGAATATATCGTTAATGTTTAGATTCCCTAATATTCCTTCAGGTTTTTGATTTCTTCAATCAGACCTTGCGCTAATGCTCTGAGCTCGATGCATCTTTGGATCTCATGCCTCTATCCGTCATGGGCTTCACGATGTTTACTCCTTTAACAGAAAGGTTGGGTAACGAATTTTCTACACCATAAAGATCATCGAATTTTATGATATGCAATCTGATGAGTTTTCAACTATTTTCTTGAAAGTGGTGCAATTTTCCATCGAGTGCCCCATAATTCCTGCATAGTATTCGCATTGGGCATTCACATCATACCATTTAGGGTATGGAGGACGTATTGGTTCTATATGAAAAGGGGATACAACATGTGCATCGAACAAAATTCAATACAACTCCCTATAGAGATTGGGATGGGCGCGAACTGGAGTTTTTTTGAATTTGATCTTGGATCAGGTTCTTGCCTTGGGGATACCTGACGGCTGGCAATTACTGTCCTTAGCTGGCCTACTGTAATCAACTCTGAGTGACCCTTGCTATACCTACTCATACTATTCACTTCCCTTTCATTCTTCTTCGGGACCTTTGAAGTTAATTTTCCTTTTTTTTTGTTTCTGCCAGAACAACTGGTTTGGCTCGATCATCCTTCGAGTTAAAACTTGAGCCCATCAGGAGATTTAATAGTGCCGAGGTATTAATCTGACATTGGGGTTTGATAATGATCGGTGCCCCTTGCGGGGGCACGTCTGGTCGACCGAGACACTCATTGGAGAATAAACAATGTCCTCATCATCATCCTCACTATCGACCACTGGGCCACTCCTTTTTTCAAGCCCTCCGATTAGTAATTGAGTTAACTAGTGCATCATATTCATTTGATTTTGCATATCCTGCTGGATTTCAGCCAATTGCTCCTGCATTTGTATTTGCCTTTACTCTAATCTCTCCAACCTTCGTTCCATGTTTTCTAGGTTAACTGAAATAATTTCACCTAATTAGGGACCTTATGTGAAAATGCAATGCAAATGATGTAATGCAAATGCATGAAATGAATGCAAGAAAGAAAGAGAGACGTTGATTCTAAATTCAAGTCCATTAGAATAACTTCTCTAGAAAACATATTTCTTTACATAAAATGGATTATGTATGCAGCTTTGTCCTCATAGTCTAGGTGAAAACATCGATCTTCTCCTTCATATCCAGACACTGCAGTCGAATCCTTCAAATCCTCCCAAAAGATATCTCTTTTATTTCCACTTGGCTTGATTCGGTTGTGGTTCGCTGCTCACTTATCCCTTGCGATATTGATTAGCTTCTTTAAGAAAATTGAGGCATGACGACTCTTGCACAATTCATGTCAATTTAAATCTTTCGGGTAAGGTTTTGCATTCCTCCACGGACTATCAACTTTCTTCTATTGTGTTTACTCAAACCATGTCCGGACAACCGTATTATAATCCACTTTATCAAGAAATTCATTTCCTTATGACAAACTCCTCTATTTAGTAATCGAATTACTAATCAACATCTCCTTTCTATAATGATGCAATGCAGTGCAATGTAATGCAAACATAAACACAAAACACGGTAGCACAAGAAAAATAAACAACCAAAATAGATTACCTAAATGAGTGACCATTAGGGTTTGACATGGCTTTACCTATGGTTAGCTCTTAAGATTCACTATATGTGGTTTGGTTCTAAAGAGAGGGTACCTGAACCAGCAGATTCCTCAATCCTTACCCATTATAGGCTCATATGGATCGAGTTCGATTCAGGGGAATACATTTCCCTATGGCCATGCGGAGGTGAAAACCTCATGAAGCACATAGGTACAAATGTATCCTGAAAGTAGTCCACTAGCCCATGCGGAGGTGAAAACCTCACGAAGGCATAGTTTCTCACTCCCACTTAAAGGTGTAACCACAACGGTCATGTAATGCAAATGCAAGTATTATAAGACTCGACATTATTGCAGTTATAGCACGAACAAATGCTTTAAAGGAAACATGATTTTCTAAAACAATTTTTCAAGTTTTCAGTCAAAGGACAAGAGTTAACCAATCTATGGCTTGACTCTCAACCCGTCCCCAGTGGAGTCGCTAAGCTGTCGAAACCATTTTTTATGGAGTTTTGAAAAGTGGGCATCGACTTTAAAAAAATGGAGTCGCCACCAATCCTTTTTGTTTAGGTGTGATCGGGTCACCTATAAAATAACTTTTGGTCTATGAATTTCCAGAAGAAAATGGGTTCGGGAGTTGGTTACGTGCGAGGAAGGGTTAGCACCCTCGCAACGTCCAAAATTGGTACCAAATTGATTAATTGATGTCCTAATGTTGAAAAGTTTGAAATGATTTTGAAATTTTATTCTTTTTTTTATAATTTTAAATAGCTTGATTGAATATTGAGATTCCCTTGTTCCGAAGAATAGAGTATCACGTCCAGCACGATTGGATACGACAATCTGAGTTCTCAAATTCAAGATCATCCCCAAAATTCTCCAAGCACATGTATTGAAATTTTGAAAGGGTATTTGGATATTTGGACAAATAAAAAACCACAACCCAGCATGATTGGGCATGATTTCTTTGAATTTCCAAATGCACAAATATTACCTTATTTTGAAAATATGGAAAAAATTTGAAAGGATATTCGTTTATTTGGTCAAACAAAAAACCACACCCAGCACGATTAGGCACGATTTCTTCAAATTTCCAAATGCACGAATATTACCTTATTTTGAAAATGTGGACAAAATTTGAAAGGATAATCGTTTATTTGGTCAAACAAAAAACCACACCCAGCACGATTGGGCACGATTTCTTCGAATTTCCAAACGCACAAATATTACCATGTTTTGAAAATTTAAGTAAAAATGATTTTAAAGCTCAAATAGTCTTAAAACATGATGTTTTTAAGTGAATATAATGCTATGGCATAATAATATACAATGCGGAGCAATTACTTACTAGCGAAACACAACACAATTAAATCGCAAATAGCAAATAAATATAAAATGAGAATTAAAACATTCATAATAGCAATAATCAATTATTGAATCAATGGCAAGGAAAATAAATTAAAAATAAAACACATACAAGTACAATATATGTAACATATTGGAAATAAACACATCTAATTTTAAACATGTTTTAATACAATAAATTTTTAAGGATTGACGAATAATATAAAAATATGCATGTACAAAATATATATATATATATATATATGAAATAATAATGAATTAACAAATGTATTAAGAATATCCTACAAATTTTGAATCAAAAGTGCATTTATAAAATAACTAAATGAGTCGATAAAAGGAATAATAATAAAGAAAACTAAAATATATTAAATATGAAAGTGTAAGTTTAAAAAAAATGACAGGTTCAAAACACATTCAAAACCCAATATCTAATTTTAAAAAAAATTATAAAGTCAGTAGTTTTAAAAAAAAGGAACCAAAATAAAAGATACCCTGATATACGAGGACTAAAAGCGCGAATATTCCAATTTTACTAAACATAGCATTTAAAAGCGGACGAGATTGAAACGTTATACAAAATTTGAGTGCGAAATTAAGAAAATAAAAATATATTTATGACTTAATTAAAAGGCCACAAAACAAAGAAGGATTGAAAGCGTAAATATCCCTTTTCAGACTGAGACACTCAGATCTAAGCTTAAATAGGGTCGGGTTATGGGGTAGTGGTCGATACGGCGTTGTTTCTAAAAGGGGTTAATATCAGCTTTAAAATGCATTAACCCTTTTGTTTTAGCCCAAACCCTAGCCCCCTGGTTTTCGTGTTCAGCTACCAAGAAGAAAGAGAGAATCCAACCACTACAATGCCATTGTAATCGGCGATCAATGTCCGATTTAGTCTTGATCGAATGCCTTTTTTTAGACTAAACTCGAATATTAGTCTCAACAATCACCTTCGTTCCGATTTCGACGAAGAAGGCCAACCATCAGTTTGACTATTGAAGGTAAGCTCCTATTTTTATTCTGTATTGACGTATCGAAATAGAAAAAAAGAAGAAAATGCTCGAAATAGATTCAAAAGGGAACAAAGAAATGCAATAAAAAAAAGAAACCCTTTTTTTTTGAATCTCTGTTTTTGGTTTTTCTGTTGTTGTATTCAGTGTGCGTGTAAATCGTGAAGAAGATTACAGTGGTTGATTTCAGTCCATTTAAAGGCCAAAATCAAAAATAATAAAATAAAAAATACAATAGTTTTTCTTTGTTTTTCTTGTTGTGCTGTTGGTTTGTCGTTTTCGCAGGTACGGAGCTCCAGCTGTGGTGGTGTACGGAGGCTCGAATGCGTGGAGTGACGTGGAGGAGCGGCGCTGCGAGCGTGTGGGGGCTGGACCATTGGGGCTATTGCGGTGCAAAAGGGATCTGGAAGCTCTTAGGGTTTCCTGAAACCCTAATCCATTTTGGGTTATCTGGGCCTATGTTTGTAATTGGGTTGGTTGGCTTTAATTTAACTGGGTTTGTGTCTGTGTATGTCGTTTGGGCTGGTAGGGGTATTTGGGCTTATAAATGGTTGTAAGGACTGGACTGTAATTTTGGTTTGTTTTAATTTATTATTTTTGGTTGGTTTTTTATTCTGTTTTTTTTTTTGCTTTTTATATTTTGGTATTGGGCCCGGGCATAAATTGGTTCTTACAGTCTTCTTCTTTTTGAAAGTCTCACCCAGTTGCCTCGTCCTCTTTTTCTCCTTCTTCCTCATTCATTGGCTCTTCGAATCTAGTGTTGAATGATCTGAATATATCCAAGTTTGACTGTTAGTTTGGTTCTCTAATATTATTTTTCCACGCAAATTCCTAAATTATTGGCCTTTTTTCTTACATCCAGTGGATCATCCAATCTATTTTCGCAGTCTCACTCGTTATTTCGTACCGAGTCTTTATTGTTGCTTTCTTTAATGATGTCGAGATATCTATCTTCTGCTTTGTTCTTTGGTTCCAATCCACAATTTGCTTTCTTTAAAGCTCAACATATTATGTGTATAGGGAATCTCTGATTTGTTGGCTTCATGAATTGCTCATGGTCTTCCATTGTAAATTTAACCTTTTCGCATAGAGCTGTCACAAGGAGAGGAAACAAGACCCCAACTTTTTGGCTACTAATGCATTGCTTCATGTCTTGATGTATCCATCTCCCAGCACATATATGTTTTTTTTTCTGCAAAATACCATACAACAAAATAACTCAAAAATTATTTACATTAGGAACATTCAATGCAGGGGCTATTATAGTTCAAATTAGATTCAGCCACATCTTAGTTATTGGGAACATAATTGCTTGATTAAAATTAATTGATAACTCTGTATCCAATCTATGGTTCCATACACCCCCTTGAGTTAAATATTTTACAATATCATCCATATCTATGTTCCTATATGTATTTAATTTGCATAGTATAAGACATTATAAAATGTACATATTTCTCTAGGAGTCACGTACTTCTTTACCTCTTACCCATACAATTTCCCAAATGTCACCATATGGCCTCTTTGATTCTTCATCTCCAAAAAATGCATAAAACTCCTGAACTACTGAGATCACTGCATTTTCTTTGGGAGTGAATCTCTCCCATCGATGATATCAGACCAATGTCTAAATCTCATTACACAAAACCATTGATGGTTCGAACCCTTATTCTTGAATAAATGTTTTTTCCTTGCAGTTCGGAAAGTATTTCTCAACATTTAGATTTTGAAATTTTCGAGGGTCCAAAACTATTGAAGTCTCTTGTACAGTGGTCGTTCTAGTTTTCCTAGGAGGCATATTTGCTATAATGTTCACTAGAAATACTAACAATTAACATGAAATATAAACAATATAACAATAATTTCTAGGTTTGGAACTCTTAACCTTGTCATTGGAATCTTGTTATCTTCTCCTCAATGATCCTGGTGACTTCCCCTATGAATACTTTATGTATAACCTGAACCGAAGAACAAAGAAGAGAATAGATTGTAGCACACTGAAAGATAAGAGAACAAAGCAAGGAGTTTAAGGTTTTAAGGAATTTTAGCAAGATGAAAGTTTTAAAAGTAGTTAAAGTTATGTTTAAAACTTTTTCTAAGGTAATATATAGGTGTTTTAGGGCCTTCCACTGGGTTAAAACATGTTTAATGCCAACATGTTGTGTAATGGGTCGGTTGTCCCCGCAGAAAATTGTAGCAATGTCCAACACAACGTCACGACATCCTTAGTAATCTACCATTTTCGCAACATCATGATGTTGAGATGTACTTTTGAAGTTTTTAATCCCTGCAACATTCTGTCTACTATGTCGCGACACAAATACAATGTGTTGTGACATTAAGCTAGTTTGTTTGATTTCTTGAGTCTATTGTTGATCTTACAACACAGAAGGATTGTGTCGCGACACATACTCTGTTTCAATTCCGATTTCAAATTTTCAAAGCGTTCCCATTTATGTTGAATCAATAAATTAAGTTCTAACCTATTTGTTAGTTCATAATATACCTAAATTTAAAATTCATTTAATGATGTTAGGTTTTGCTACTAGAGTCATCAGTCAACTCGATTGATGTGCTCGAGAACATTTTTCTGATTCCATTTCTATCAGTTTTGGTCCAACGTCCATCATACCATTCCACCCTTCTCCATTTATCCCATTCTTTAAATATGTTCTTTTATCCTACATTTATCATAGAAAATACCTTTCACAAATCAAGGTGATTAGCCACATTTATAAACATATTGTCACTTAATAACACTAAATAGTTCCTATGATCCTGGTTCCGGAAGGTATTATCGTGATATCCTTCACCTTGATCCTTGATTTCCCTTTTCTCAAGTTCATTAAGAATCTTTACAGATTTTTCAAAAAAATGTTTCTGCAAATGGGATTTGTCCATATTTACCTTGAAATCTAAAGCTATATTTTCATTCCACCTACATCATTCGAGTATTGCTTCTTTCGATACTTGTTTTAGTTGAGTGCTAACTTTATCGCATGGTTGTACTAAGAAGTGAGTGCTTTCTAGTTTCCTTAACCCTAATTTCTTATTGGGTAGGGTTATTTGATTAGCAATTTCTAAATCACTCGTAACTCCATCAACATGTATATCCCCTAGTTTAGTTAATATCGTGAAATTCCCTAGGCTTCTAAATTTTTGTGGTGCTTGATTAAGGATTAATATTTTGCAAAATGTATTCATGTTAAATGGGTTCTCCTTTTTACAATTCTCAAGCTTTTTCCTAACTAGATTCGATAGTTGTGGTAGTTTTTCTATCGAGTTTATAAATGTTAACGTAACAGCCGGTTTTTCAATGGTGTCAAAAACAGTAGATTCAAGACTACAATTTCGATGAGTGAATATGTAAATATTATTATTTAATATTTACTGGTCAAGTATAATGATAAAGTGAGTTTTATTTTATAATTTTTATTTAATTGGAACTTAGTTGAGTGCAAGTGGGTTGTCCCTAAAGCCAAGTGGTTTTAAAAAAATGAGATATTTGGACCTTGTTTCCATAAACCGAGGCCGTAAATATGTTTATTAAATATTTACAAAGTTACTGTAAAGCTTTATTAAATTTTGGTCCGAAAATTTTAATGATTCAATGAATAATTCAAGGAAAATGATTGAATCGTAAAAACATGAAAAGTTTAGATATTGATATTTTTACTATTTGAAGTGTTAAGTAAATAAATGTTTAAGGATCAATAAGGAAATTTAACCCTCCCTATTATTAGTGGACGGTTACATGTATGGGTTTGGTGAAAACAAAGTTATTATTTTATTAAATTAATAATAAAATGTGATAAAATTGAAGTAAAAGTCATCTTTTGTAATAGCCCATTTTTGAGTCAAATCGGAACAGTGATTTTGGGACCACAAATTCAAAGTCAAAATATTTATTTTACTATTTTATCAAAATTTACAGCATGATAGAATTATTATGTGAAAGTTTCGTAAAGAAATTTTACTGTTTGATTGCTTAATTTGAGAAAAAGGACTTAATTGCGTAAAATGCAAAAATTGCATTCTATTTGTTAAAGGCATTTAATTGCTATGATTTATTAAACCAAAGGTCCTTATGATGATATTAGACCATTGGTAATGTAAGTGGACAATTATGGCCATCCATTATATGTTTTTATATGATTATAACGAAGGGTATTATAGTAAATTAGTTATTAATTGATAAATTAGTAAAACAAAAGAAAAATGCTTTCATATTCTTCTTCATTCCACTAAAACTAGGGCTTGAGAAAGCCATAAAACAAGCTTGATCATTCGGCACACTCCTAGCGTAATTAAGGTACAGTTTTAGCTCAATTTTTGATAATTCCTATGTTTTTGTAATCGTTGCAACTCAATCTAGCTAGCCCGTACATTATTTTGAAATTGTTAAAGATTTTGAGAGTTTCCATTGATGATTTTATGTTTTCTTTGGTGTTTGAAGTTGAAATATGAATTTTTGATGATAGATTTTCATGTTTCGTAAAGTGATTTTTGACAAAAATGTCAAAAAGGGATTAATTTGTAAAATTGTAATATTTGGTGGGTAAAAGTGTGAATAAATTAAAAATGTGGGCTGATAGTAACATGTAGTAAATTAATCAAGCTTAGTTAAGGGTTTAATTGCATTAAATTGCAATTTTAGTGATAAGGACTAAATTGTAAAATGTGAAAGTTAGGGAAAATGTGCATATGTGTTTTGGACTAAATTGCATAAATAGTTGATTAAATAAGTTAATTTTGAATATATTTAGATCAAGAAAAGAGGAATTCAAAATTGGATCGGGGGAAAGACAAGATTATCGAGTAATTAACTCATTTCGTCGTTTTCATACTCGAGGTAAGTTTGTATAATTAGAATCAAACTTTTAAATACTTGAATTTATTTGAAATGTATGTAGATAATTGAAAAATTGATATACTTGGAATATGAATGCCTATTTGATATAGACTGATGGTTACCAAGCCCCTTTGAATTGTCTGAATTTCGTAAGATACGAGTGACATGTCACTAGGGTTTCCATTTTGGTCGAGCTCCTTCATTTGTTGCGGACTCACCACAGCTCGTATGAGCTTACCGATATATCAGCTTGTAAGAGCTTACTGTTTCAGCTTGTTAGAGCTTATTGTTTTAGCTCAATAGAGCTTACTGTCCATCAGCTCAGGAGGAGCTTACTGATCATAGCTTGAAAGAGCAAAAATGATAATGAATTGACGGATTACTAATGTATATCACCCGAGTATCCTTTGAAGTTCTAATGGATTCAACGGTATAAATATTGTTATACAGATGAGTATTGTTATTGAATGAATTATTGATTATATGATTGAGAGTGAAATGTTGAATATGATGTACATGATATATGAATTTGGTATGATACAATGTATTGAGTATTGAGATTGAGATAATCGATGATTACATGTATTATGTGACTAACTTGTTGATGAATGGTTTTCTTAGGCATTTGGAAATTGAACTGAGGTTTCTTTATTTATTGTCTTGATTATATTACAATTGGTAAGTTTAATTTTGAATTATATGTGCTTACTAAGCTATAAAGCTTACTCTATTTCTTTTCTGTGTATTATAGTGGTTTGATAGCTCTCTCAATTTGGATAAAGCTGGAGTTATGCATCACACTATCCAGTTGCCGATTGGTACTTTTGAACTTGTGGATATATGTAAATATGGCATGTATAGGCTAGTTCTAATGGTGATAGTTATGGTTACTTGAAATTGAGATTTTGGTACATTATGTGTTATAAGTCTAAGCCATGTGATTTGGCTAAACTTGATATTATGTTTTGGTATGTTTTGACAAGTAGTAGATGGAATGGAAATATGCAAATGTGTCTTGTTATATGGTAGGCTTATGAATGGAAAATGTATGTGATATACTATACATTTGAATTCTATGTTGAAATAGGATTAATAAGTGTATGAGATGTTATGCATTGTCTACCAAATGAGTTGTAGGATGTTGCAATTTATGCTTGTATATGTTAGTAAAAATAGGGTGGCAAAATGGCTAAACCAATGGCCTATTTTTGTCTACACGGGCAGAGACACAGGCGTGTGTCTCAACCGTGTGCGACACACGGCTATGTTACACCGCCATGTGTCCCCTGGTGTTAGAATTAAATTGAAGTCAGTATGCTCCACACGGTCTTACACACAGGCGTGTGACTGGCCCTTTGGCACAAGTCAGTATACCCCCTAAATGGCACATGGCCTAGCACACGGGAGTGTGACTTGGCTGTGTTTCAAAAGTCAGTATACCCTATAGGTTTGGCACGGCCTAGTACACGGTCTGGCACATAGGCGTGTGTGGCCATTTTGAAGGGCACATGGGCTAGACACACGGGCGTGTGGTCATCCGTGTGACCCAAGTCAGTATGTATGCCCTCTTTCCACATGGCCTGAGACACGGGCGTTTCGAGTCGTGTGAGGCACAGGGCCTGTTCACACTGGCGTGTGACCCCTGTATCAATGAAAAAAATTATAAGTTTTCCAAAAATTTTGTATGTCATCGGTTTAGTCCCGAACCACTTCTAAAGCATGTTCTGTAACATCCTAAATATTTGAGTATCATTATGTTGTTAAGTGTTAGCTCGGGTTTACTTGGAATTAGAATAAATATTAGTAAAGTGTACTTTAATGCAAAGAAATTAGGTGACCTTGAAACATAAGTTAATTAAGTACTAAAAGATGGCATAAGATGAGTAATTGGCAAAGTGGTGATGGCGCCATAAGTTGGACTTGAGGGGAGAGGTTTGAATCACCTAGCATGCAATTAGGGAGTTTTTATTTCTGCTTTATCCTAACATGTGTCGGCTATGGATAAGATTAGGATGAGTTGGATTAATTATTTTTTTGGTAAGAAGACTAAGGGTTATGGAAAGCTTGAGTTAGGGGATAGAATGGCTTGAATTGGGGATAATGTTTCTCTAACTTAAGGAAAAAGAGGATGATATGGCTTAAGAAGAGGTTGATGTTTTGAAACTTTCTAATGGCCTTTTGACCATGTATGTGGACTGCATAAGGGCTAGGGGTGGCGGTTTTGTTGATTGGTTTGGTAGGCTTGGGTGTAGGATGAACACTTTCTTTTGGTCATTTGATGCTTGCTTATCAAACTCTCTTCCAAAATTTTCTCTCCTAACCGATTATACCTTAAACCTTGAGGAAACTATAGCATCTTTTACCATCCTTTCTCTTTGACCATTTGGTCATTTCTTTTCCAATCATTCTTCCTAGTGTCAAACTATCATCACACAAAAAGAAAGAAGGCCATTCTTTTCTCTTTTCCTTCACAATGCCGAATGCAAAATTCTCCTAAACTCTAATCTCTTTTTCTTCTCTTTTCTTTCTCTTTTCTTCTCTTTTCTTTCTTTCTTTCTCTCTTGAAAACCGAATCATATCATTTCCATCTTCCATTCTTTTACTTTCTTCTAAACTAAAGTCTTTTCAATATTTTTTCTCATGGCCGAATGTTAGTTTGCTCTTGTGCTGAATCTTTTTCATTTTCTTTGTTTGATCATAACCGAATTCTCCTTTAGTCATAAGTATTCTTCTCACTCAATTCTTTTCAACCTTGGACAATAGTGAGATTTTTGGAGTGTAGAAACTCAAAGTGTTCTTGAGTATTGTGGATCGTTGGAATTGATTTTAAGAGTTAAGGTAAGGAGTTTATTCAAGGATTCTCATATTATTCGTCATTTTGGTATAGTTAGTTATTTAATTGATTCGTTATAGGGACATAATCGCTCGATCGTTTCTTTGTGGAACGAGGATAATTGTGGTAAGCCAATTTCAAATCTTTTAAAATTGTTAGCCATATTTCGATAATTATTAGTCGGACTAATGATCTTATGTCATTAGAGACATTCAAAATAGGGCAGAAAAGGGTAGTGCATAGTTTTCGAAAGAGGGGTGGTTCCGCTATTCCCCCTAAGTATAAACGAAGGGCTGTTTCGGGAATTCGGATTTTCCACCGGGTTGCGGACCCTCATCCGAGGAGAACAAGTTGTTTGAAGTCAATCGTACTCCCAAACCTTTATTCATGCGTGGATTCTCATTGGGCAATGAACCAACAATCGAGGAGAAACCAAAAATAGAAGTGGTTCGAAATCCTGAGGGTAAAGATTTAGATTATTTATCAATAGTGTAGTTTTAAAATATGATAGTATTCTAATTATCGTGTTACATTTAGGTACTGACGAGGGGGAAAGTCTAGTACTCACAATAATAAGGTGTGTAACTTCACACTTATCTCGGGTTAGATATTAAACCGTAAGTATTGAGAAAAATCGTAAAGATGACAAAATCAGAAAAATACGTAATAATTAGTATTTTTGTTAAAATACATGAAAATGGTTAAAGTTGTGAAATTTACGAAAATGCCCTCAATGAGTTAGTTGGTAAATTGTAAATTTTATGTCCCATGTGTTGAATGGGCCAAAATATACTAGATCGTTAAATGGGCCGAAAATATGCTAGATCGTTAAATGGGCCAAAAAATATACTAGATCGTTAAATGGCCGAAAATATACTAGATCGTTAAATGGGCCGAAAAATATGCTAGATCGTTAAATGGGCCGAAAAATATACTAGATCGTTAAATGGGGCAAAAAATATACTAGATCGTTAAATGGGCCAAGAATATACTAGATCGTTAAATAGAATATGCTAGAAAATGGGCCAAAAATATGCTAGATCGTTAAATGGGCCTAAGTTGCTAGATTGCTAAATGGGCTATATGTTATTTTGTGTTATGGGCTTTAATAAAAACTTGAAATATTGTTTCACTTGTAAATTGGGCTTTTTACTAAAATTATCATATGGATATAGATTGTTATGCATACATGTTTGCATGGGTTGGGAAAATGATGAAGAGAAGAAAGGCTGTTGCCAAAATCTAGTTCGGTGGCTCGCCACACATATTTAAATGGCTTATTACCTCTAGTTCGGTGGCTCGCCACACATATTTAAATGGCTTATTGCCTACATGGCTCGCCAAAATATTTTAATGGCTTAATGCCTCTAGTTTGGTGACTTTGTCACAATCTAGTTCGGTGGTTCACCACAACATTATTAAAATGGCTTTATGCCTATGATTGGTGTGTTGGCGGGTGGGTTGACTTGATCCCCACAAGTGTGATGGTTGGTACGGGTGGTGTGTAGCGGATGGAAATTAGGTTTGGGTGGGAAATTTCATTTTGCATGCATCTCATTTATTATATTGCTAAATCTGTTTTTGGATTCAAGCCCAAAATAATGACTTGATGATCTGGCCCAATGGATGTAGTAAGTGAGTTATACACTGAGTTCTGAGTAACTCACTCCCTTAAATTTTCCATCTCAGGTAATGGAAATTGATGTGGACTTGGGCCGAGGTTGACTTCGTGGAGGCCATACTGCAAACATGGGTTTATAAACCTTGAACTTTTATTAAGTACTTTCTTTAAATTACTATTTTGGATATGATGTAATAAGGCCTCTATTAATATGTTATGGATTTTATGTGTGGATGGATTTAAATTTTGCTTTGATATTTAATATGGGTTTATGTTAATCCTAAAATGTTTCCTTAAAATACTTTGGGTTTTCAAACATATGAGATTCTTTATCTATTCTTATTTTCAAATCCTTTTGAACTCTTTAAAAAAAACTACTTTAACTTTTTGATAATTAAATACTAAGTGATAAGATTTCAACTAACGTTTCTCAAATTCATCGAATTTAAATTATTTCTCTTAGTTTTTATTAAACTTTATTTTCAAAAAGTTTTGTAATACCGATTCACCTAAACCATTAGATAGATTAAAAGGATGTTTGATTTGTGTGACAAACCAAATCTCGTCTTGACGCATAGACCTGGTTTGGGGTGTTACATTTAATGGTATCAGAGCTAGTTTCAAATCTCGGCTGTGGTTGGGTTCAACAAATAACTTCTGTATGAAATTATTTCAATTATGTTTTAAAGATTAGTATGGCACCACAAGCATTCGGCACCAAGTAAGTAAGTATTCGTTACTGAATGATTATTATGATGATGATATGATCAAAGGAACACTCTAGAACTTCTAGTTTTAGATGTTGAAAATCGTAGAGATTGAGACTATAGGATGTGTTGCGAAAAACAACTTTATATCTCAAATCTCATAAAACATCGTTAATAAACATTGAAATAGTACTCTGATTCATAAAACTTGTGATCATATTAAATCGAATTAGACATTATGAGTTCTAGAGGACGTGGTCGTGAACGCGGTAGACGTGGCCGTGGTAGAGGATGAGGTACTGCGTCTGAAGCACCAAATCATATACCAAAATGGGTGCACCTACTTCACTTGAAAGTGAGACGGGAACACATGATCATATGGAAGAAGATAATGCTTTGACGCAAGCAATGCTGCGAGTCTTGGAAAGGGTCACTGGAACTAGAGTTGGGCCATCAGCTCGTGGGTCAATATCGGAACGACTCAAGTCTGATGGTGCAGAAGTTTTTAGAGGAGTTTTCGGTGTAGCTCCGAATGTGGCAGAATATTGGCTCGAAGATGTGGAGCGGATTATGGATGATATGGAATGCACTGTCGAGTAGAAATTGAAAGGAGCCATATCCTTGCTAAGAGACGAGGCGTATCAATGGTGGCTTACTGTTCGAGAGGGCACTGAGGCTGCATTGATTACTTGGGAATTCTTCAAAGCTACCTTCCAAGGGAAATATGTAGGAACAAGTTATGTGGACGCCCGAAGGAAGGAATTTTTGAATCTAATTCAAGGGAATAAGACAGTGGCAGCATATGAGGCTGAGTTTTTACGCTTGTCGCTATGCTCGGACAATAGTGTCAACGGATCATTAACGTTGTGTACATTTTGAGGATGGGTTGAATGATGAGTTACGGGTTCTGATAGCCCCACAACAAGTTAGAACTTTTGCCACGCTTGTGGAGAAAGCCAAGATAGCCGAAGAGGCTAAGAACTCAGAACGTCAGAATCGGGAAAGATTTAGAGGCAAGAGGGATATAAAGTAGTCGGGTTCTTCAAAAAGGTTTCTGAAGAGGCCTTGGAATGATGAACCAGCTCAAGGTAGAGCACCTGTAGCTAATAATCAAAGTTGAGATTGTACTGAATGTGGGAAAAGGCATTCCGAAGAGTGCTGGAGGAAAACGGGTGCTTGTTATAAATGTGGTTCAATGGATCACCAATATAGAAATTGCCCTCGATGTATGGATACGACTCGGAAGTTCGTATCTCGATGCACAAAGAGGCCGGTGATACTCAAGAGCCCACCGAGAGGCCGTGGACCGGTCGTGGTGGTAATGGGGTGGGCGTGGTCAAGGTGCACCGGTTGAGGTAATGGTCCTAGAGGTAACACGGATGCAAGACGGCCAGATCGGTCTATGTAGTTAGACGCGCGATGATGGTAATGCACCGATGTAATAACGATACGTTCTTCATCTTTGATGTACTATTCTCGCTTTAATAGATATTGGTTCTACCCATTTGTATGTTGCTAGCGCCATATCTGGAAACTTGAATCTAGAATCTAAAATTACCGATAGTGAGATGACAGTAATTAGTCCTTTAGGACAGTCGGTAATTGTAAATAAATTGTTTAGAGACGTGCCCTTAGAAATTCAAGAAGAAATATGCAAATTTGATGGAATTGCCTTTCGGCGAGTTCGATCTTATTCTAGGCATGGATTGGTTAGCTAAGCACCGGGCGCATTTGGATTGTGCTAAAAAGCGGATGTCAATAAGAACTTCGAGTGATAAAGAAGTAATAATGATAGGTGAATGAAGGAATTATTTGGCAAATGTGGTATCTGCGTTAAAGGCAGAAAAGTTAGTGCGGAAGGGGTATGGAGCATTCCTAGCTTTTATTTGTGCTTTGGATGCCAAAGAGTTATCTGTGGATGATGTGAGAACGGTGAAGGAATTTCTAGATGTATTTCCCGAAGAACTTCCTAGTATACCTCCAGATCGGGAAGTAGAATTTGGTATTGAGCTTTTGCCCGGAACGGCTCTAGTGTCCATTGCTTCTAATCCGAGAGGACCATTAGAATACGAGAGTGACATTGAAGCTATCGCTCACAGAAATCACAGAGAAATTAGACGAGGCCTAGACTATCAAAGAGAAGAACAACAAAATCCAATCCTACTGAAGGGATGGACGAGAACAACCCACCAAATGTGCAAGAACAGAATGCTCCACGTACTATGTATGATTATGCTAAACCTAATTTGAAAGGAGCAGAATCTAGTATTGTTAGGCTCGCTATAGCTGGTAATAATTTTGAATTAAAGCCTAACACAATACAAATGATTCAACAATTTGTTCAATTTGATGGTTTGCAGGATGAGGATCCAAACACTCATATATCTAATTTTTTAGAATTCTGTGATACCTTCAAAATAAATGGCATTTCTGACAATGCCATTTGTCTTCGATTATTTCCTTTTTCATTAAGGAATAAAGCAAAGCAGTGGTTGAACTCGTTACCACGAGGGTCAATCACCACATGGGATCAAATGACTGAAAAATTTCTTTTAAAATATTTTCCACCAGCCAAAACAGCTAAATTTAGGAATGACATATCTTCTTTTGTGCAGAATGACGCAGAACCATTATATGATGCATGGGAAAGATACAAGGATCTCCTAAGAAGATGCCCACACCACGGATTACCTTTGTGGCTTCAAGTCCAAACTTTCTACAATGGTGTAAATTCTCTAGCTAGGCAAATGATTGATTCATCAGCCGGTGGAACATTGAATAATAAAACTCCTAAAGTGGCTTACGATTTTATTTAGGATATGTCATTGAACACCTATCAATGGCAAATTACAAGAGCTAAACCGAAAAAATCAGCCAGAGTTTTTAACATAGACGCAAAGGACAATGTCACAATACAGGTGGAGTTAATGAATAAAAAGCTTGATAATTTATGTTCTTCATAGTTACATCCAGGCATGCAATGCGAAGCAAGCGGGAATGTGGTGAATTCTGAGTACCCACCCTACCAACCAGGAGCAGAAAACGAGCAGACCAACTATATAGGTAACAATTTCTGATCTAATAATAATCCTTATAGTAACACTTATAATGCAGGTTGGAGGAACCACCCAAATTTTTAGTGGGGAGGACAAGGAAATCAAGGAAATCAAAGAAATCAAAGGTAGCAACCTACTCCAAATTACCAAAACCAGCCCTATCCACAGGAAAAGAAATCAACCCTTGAAGAGATGTTGACAAAATTTATGGCAGCTACAGATTCTCGTCTCCAAAAGACTAAAGCAATACGTGATGAACAACAAAAATTGATCAAAGGAATCGAGCATCAACTTGGAGAACTTACTAGCTTTATGGGACATCTCACAAATGTGATTTCTGAATGTTAACAAGGACATCTACCAAGCAACACAAAAATAAACCCAAAAGAGCAAATCCAAGCCATCACAGCTCAAGAGGATACAAAAGCAGACGAGCTCACCTCAGTAAAAGAAACTAAGGAAGAAAAAGGCAAAACAGAGGTAGCACAAGATAGGCAAAAATTGGTAATCAAAGAATACCAACCTTGCATACCTTATCCCGAAGCATTGAAAAAAGATGATTCAGAGGAATAATTCGGTAAGTTTCTAAAACTTTTAAAAAAATTACATATTAACTTACCTCTTCTTGAAGCTCTTTTTTAGATGCCCGACTCAAGGAGATTTTTAAAATGGCTCTTGACAAACAAACACAAAATAGATGAAGAGCACCACGTAGAACTTAACGCAACATGCTCAGCAATGCTACATAACAGACTACCACAGAAAGATTCTGACGGAGGCACCAATTTTAATTTAGCCTGAGGCTGGAAAAGAATTTACTGTTTATTGTGATGCATCTCACACGGGTTTGGGTTGTGTGCTAATGCAAAATGGAAAGGTGGTGGCTTATGCTTCTCGTCAGTTGAGACCGCACGAAGTAAATTACCCTACTCATGATTTGGAGTTAGCTGCAGTGGTATTTACTTTAAAGATTTGGAGGCACTATCTCTACGGTGAGAAGTCTATCATCTACACGGATCACAAGAGTCTTAATTATCTTCTTACTCAGAAGGAATTAAACTTGAGACAAAGAAGATGGGTGGAATTATTAAAGGACTATGATTTTTCAATCGAGTATCATCCTGGAAAGGCTAATGTGGTAGCTGACGCGTTAAGTCGTAAGGTGGTATCTGAATTGAATTGTTTGCTCATTTGAGTTTGTATGAATGGTAGTCTTAGCGTTGAAGCCTCTGTGGTTAGAACAAATTCAAGAGAAGCAGATATCAGATAAAAAGTTGGGACCCTTACTTTAACAGGTTGGAAGGGGTGAAATAAAGGATTTTGGTATAAACACGAATAGAGTGCTGTGTTTTCGTGGATGGGTTTGCATGCCTAAAGACTCAGATTTGAGGCAAATGATTCTGCAGGAGGCGCATAGTAGCCCTTATTCTATGCACCTCGGAGGAAATAAGATGTATCGAGATCTCCGTGAACAGTATTAGTGGCCAGGGTTGAAGCGTGAGATTTCTGAGTTTGTAGGAAAATGTTTGACTTGTCAACAAGTGAAGGCGGAGCATCAATTGTCGTCAGGTTTACTACAACCGGTAAAGATTCCTCTTTGGAAATGGGAGCGAATAACAATGGATTTTGTTAGTAGGTTACCTTTAACACCTACTAAGAAAAATTCCGTATGGGTAGTAGTTGATCGTTTGACGAAGACTACTCATTTTCTTCCAGTTCGTACGGATTATTCATTATAGAAATTGGCTAAGCTGTATGTATTTGAAATCGTGAGGTTGCATGGGGTACCAATGTCTATTATATCAGACAGGGATCTTAGATTTACATCACGATTTTGAAAGCTCTGCATGAAGCCTTGGGAACGGTTAAACTTCATCGGCTTTTCATCCTCGGTCGATGGTCATCGGAAAGAGTAATTCGATATTGGAAGACATGTTAAGGGATGTGAGATCGACTTCGAGGCGCTTGGGAGGATTTTCTACCATTGCGAATTTGCATATAACAATAGCTATCAGTCTAGCATTCAGATGGCACCTTACGAGGCATTGTATAGTCGTAGGTGCCGTACTCCTACTTGTTAGACTGAATTGGGCGAACGACAGATGTTGGGTCCTGAGTTGATATCTGAAACAAAAGAAAAAGTAAAAATTATTCGAGCACGGTTAAAGGAAGCTTCGGATAGACAGAAGTCATACGCAGACCTGAAACGTAAAGATATCGAGTTTGCTGTGGGAGAGCAGGTCTTTCTGAAGGTCTCACCTTGGAAAAAAATTTTTAGATTTGGAAAGAAGGGCAAGTTGAGCCCTAGGTTCATTAGGCCATATCGTGTGATGAAGCGTGTTGGTCCAGTGGCTTATCAGATTGAATTACCTCCGGAGTTGAGTCAAATTCATAATGCTTTCCATGTTTCCATGCTGAGACGCTATAGATCGGATCCATCTTATATAGTACCGGTAGAGGAGGTGGAATTGAAATCAGACTTGTCTTTTTAGGAAAAACCACTGAAAATTTTAGACCGAGATGTAAAAGTGCTAAGAAAGAAGACCGTGTCATTGGTCAATGTTTTATGGCGTAATCACGGAGCGAAGGAAGCTACGTGGGAGCCTGAGGATGCAATTCGGCAATAATATCCTCACCTCTTTTAATCAGGTAAATTTCAAGGACGAAATTTTCTTTAAGGGGGTAGAATTGTAACATCCTAAATATTCGAGTATCATTATGTTGCTAAGTGTTAGCTCAGGTTTACTTGGAATTAGAATAAATATTAGTAAAGTGTACTTTAATGTAAAGAAATTAGGTGACCTTGAAACTTAAGTTAATTAAGTACTAAAAGATGGCATAAGATGAGTAATTGGCAAAGTGGTGATGGCGCCACAAGTTGGACTTGAGGGGAGAGGTTCGAATCACCTAGCATGCAATTAGGGAGTTTTATTTCGCTTTATCCTAACATGTGCTCTGCTATGGATAAGATTAGGATGAGTTGGATTAATTATTTTTTTGGTAAGAAGATTAAGGGTTATGGAAAGCTTGAATTAGGGGATAGAATGGCTTGAATTTGGGGATAATGTTTCTCTAACTTAAGGAAAAAAGAGGATGATAAGGCTTAAGAAGAGGTTGATGTTTTGGAAACTTTCTAATGGCCTTTTAACCATGTATGTGGACGGCATAAGGGCTAGGGGGTGGCCGGTTTTGTTGATTGGTTTGGTAGGCTTGGGTGTAGGATGAACACTTTCTTTTTGGTCATTTGATGTTTGCTTATCAAACTCTCTTCCAAAAATTTTCTCTCTCCTAGCCGATTATACCTTAAACCTTGAGGAAACTATAGCATCTTTTTACCATCCTTTCTCTTTGACCATTTGGTCATTTCTTTGCCAATCATTCTTCCTAGTGTCAAACTATCATCACACAAAAGAAAGAAGGCCATTCTTTTTCTCTTTTCCTTCACAATGCCGAATGCAAAATTCTCCTAAACTCAATTCTCTTTTCTTCTCTTTCTTTCTCTTTTCTTCTCTTTCTTTCTCTCTTTCTCTCTTGAAAACTGAATCATATCATTTCCATCTTCCATTCTTTTACTTTCTTCTAAACTAAAATCTTTTCAATACTTTTTCTCATGGCCGAATGTTAGTTTGCTTTTGTGCCGAATCTTTTTCAATTTCTTTGTTTGATCATAACCGAATTCTCCTTTAGTGATAAGTATTTTTCTCACTCAATTCTTTTCAACCATGGACAATAGTGAGATTTTTGGAGGGCAGAAACTCAAAGTGTTCTTGAGTATTGTGGATCGTTGGAATCGATTTTAAGAGTTAAGGTAAGGAGTTTATTCAAGGATTCTCATATTATTCGTCATTTTGGTATAGTTAGTTATTTAATCGATTTCGTTATAGGGACGTAATCGCTCGATCGTTTCTTCGTGGAATGAGGATAATTGTGGTAAGCCAATTTCAAATCTTTTAAAATTGTTAGCCATATTTCGATAATTATTAGTCAGACTAATGATCTTATGTCATTAGAGACATTCAAGATAGGGCAGAAAAGGGCAGTGCATAGTTTTCGAAAGAGGGGTGGTTCCGCTATTCCCCCTAAGTATAAACGAAGGGCTGTTTCAGGAATCTAGGATTCTCCATCGGGTTGCAGACCCTCATCCAAGGAGAACCAGTTGTTTGAAGTCATTCGTACTCCCGAACCTTTATTCGTGCGTGGATTCTCATCGGGCAACGAACCAACAATCGAGGAGAAACCAAAAATAGAAGTGGTTCGAAATCCTGAGGGCAAAGATTTAGAATATTTATCAATAGTGTAGTTTTAAAATATGATATTATTCTAATTATCGTGTTACGTTTAGGTACTGACGAGCTGGAAAGCCTAGTACTCACAATAATAAGGTGTGTAACTTCACACTTATCTCGGGTTAGATATTAAACAGTAAGCATTGAGAAAAATCGTAAAGATGACAAAATCGAAAAAATACGTAATAATTAGTATTTTTGTGAAAATACATGAAAACGGTTAAAATTGTGAAATTTACGAAAACGCCCTCAATGAGTTAGTTGGTAAATTGTAAATTTTATGTCCCATGTGTTAAATGGTCCGAAAATATACTAGATCGTTAAATGGGCCGAAAATATGCTAGATCGTTAAATGGGCTGAAAAATATACTAGATCGTTAAATGGCCGAAAATATACAAGATCGTTAAATGGGCCAAAAAATATGCTAGATAGTTAAATGGGCCGAAAAATATACTAGATCGTTAAATGGGCCGAAAAATATACTAGATCGTTAAATGGATCGTTAAATGAGAAATATGCTAGATAGTTAAATGGGCGAAAAATATGCTAGATCGTTAAATGGGCCTAAGTTGCTAGATTGCTAAATGGGCTATATGTTATTTTGTGTTATGGGCTTTAATAAAACTTGAAATATTGTTTCACTTGTTAATTGGGCTTTTACTAAAATTATCATATGGATATAGATTGTTATGCATACATGTTTGCATGGGTTGGGAAAATGATGAAGAGAAGAAAGGCCTGTTGCCAAAATCTAGTTCGGTGGCTACGCATATTTAAATGGCTTATTGCCTCTAGTTCAGTGGCTCTGCCACACGTATTTAAATGGCTTATTGCCTCTAGTTCGGTGGCTCTGCCACAAATATTTTAATGGCTTAATGCCTCTAGTTCGGTGACTTTGTCACAATCTAGTTCGGTGGTTCACCACAACATTATTAAAAATGGCTTTATGCCTATGATTGGTGTGTTGGCAGGGTGGGTTGACTAGATCCCCACAAGTATGATGGTTGGTAAGGGTGGTGTGTAGCGGATGGAAATTAGGTTTGGGTGGGAAATTTCATTTTGCATGCATCTCATTTATTATATTGCTAAATCTGTTTTTGGGTTCAAGCCCAAAATAATGACTTGATGATCTGGCCCAATGGATATAGTAAGTGAGTTATACACTGAGTTCTAAGTAACTCACTCCCTTAAATTTTCCATCTCAGGTAATGGAAATTGACGTGGACTTGGGCCGAGGTTGACTTTGTAGAGGCCATACTGCAAACATGGGTTTATAAACCTTGAACTTTTATTAAGTACTTTCTTTAAATTACTATTTTGGATATGATGTAATAAGGCCTCCATTAATATGTTATGGATTTTATGTGTGGATGGATTTAAATTTTGCTTTGATATTTAATATGGGTTTATGTTAATCCTAAAATGTTTCCTTAAAATACTTTGGGTTTTCAAACATATGAGATTCTTTATCTATTCTTATTTTCAAATCCTTTTGAACTCTTTAAAAAAAACTACTTTAACTTTTTGATAATTAAATACTAAATGATAAGATTTCAACTAATGTTTCTCAAATTCATCGAATTTAAATTATTTCTCTTAGTTTTTATTAAACTTTATTTTCAAAAAGTTTTGTATTACCGATTCACCTAAACCATTAGATAGATTAAAAAGATGTTTGATTTGTGTGACAAACCAAATCTCATCTTGACGCACAGACCTGGTTTGGGGTGTTACATGTTCAAGGCATCGTAGGCTTTTATAAGGGACAATATGATTGTGTTGAATGGAATTTTAGTATGAATGCATAGATGTATGAGCATTGTATGTTAAATTATGTGTAATGATTGGTAATACCTCGTAATCTTACTCCAGCGACTGATACGGGTTAGGGGTGTTACACCTTCTTCCTTTTTATTATTTCACCACTAATTTTGCAAAGAAGAAAAATGAGAACACCATTTTTTAGCAACCAAGGTTCGACCAAGCTTTGGTTCCCTGCATGTAAGTCGTTTTTGATATGTTTTTAGTAATTTTCATGGTTTTGAGATCATTGCAACTAGGTCCAGTTAACTTGTACCTCCGTTTTCAAAACTGTTAAAGTTTATTAAAATTACTATTGATGATTTTTTTATGTTCTTGATATTAAATGGAAGATTTTGAAGCTTGGAAATGTTTTAAGACTATTTTGCTAAGTCAATTTTTATTAGTTTTGCATTCAAGGACTAATATGTATGTTAAATTTAGAACGAAAATATTGTAATTTTCATGTGATGGAAGGCTGATTGTGGATGGAATTAAAACTGATTATGTCTATTAGGGCTTAAATGTGAAATTTTAATAGTTTCGATTTTAGTGACTAAATTGAATAAAATGTAAAAGTTTAGGGGTAAATTCATAAAATGTAATTAAAAGGGCTTAAATGCATAAACTTGATTGTTTATGTGGTTTAAAATTGATTTAATTGAATTAAGCTATACTTTAGATCAAGAATCTCATCGACTGGAGGACATACGAGGAAAAAGGAAAAAAATTACCAATTAGTCCCTAATAGTTAAATTATTTTGATAGGTAAGTTTATAATATTTCAATACATAAATGAAATTCTATTTGTAATCTTATATTATTCTTTAGTTAAAATGTTTGTATATAACTATTGTATGAATGCACATATGTGCCCCTATTGTACTTCGGTACCCTTAATTGCACATGTGTGCCTCTGTTTGCACTTCGGTACCCTTGATTGCACATACGTGCCCCTGTTGTACTTCAGTACCCCTAATTGCACATATGTGCCCCTGTTTGTACTTCAGTACCCCTGATTGCACATATGTGCCTCTATTTGTACTTTAGTACTCCTGAATGCACTTACGTGCCCCTGATTATATTCTGGTAACCCTAAATCAAATAGTATGTGAACTATGTCTAATTGTATTTAGATTAAATGTTATATTATGTCCTTATTAAGTTATGTAAACTTATCAATTCTTGTGGACTATTTTATAGATAACCATTGCTGATGTTTTGGAAGGATCGATCAACTGGCTCACACTATCCATCTAATATCTCCTAGGGTAGTGGCATGTATATATAGATAAATATGTGGTTTTGAAATGTATAGGATGTTATGTAATGGTGATTTGGTATGTTATGCTTTAAAGATTGTGTTTGGTTGATGGACTTGTAATGCTTGTTAAGTTATGTCATTTTGGCACTTAAAAGTGCTTGTGAACAAGGTTCTTTTGGGTAAGTTGATGATGGCTTACAAGTGGTCAATTTGAGACATGTTTTGAAACATGCTTGAACTAGGTCTTGATGCATGAATTCAGGAGTGTTAGCATGTGTACATAAATGATGTATTGATGCTATTGTGGTGCCTTTGAATGACATATTGGTTAGGTGATTTAGGTTGTTTTGATTTGGTATGTTTATGTGTGTTTGGGTGGTGTTTGAATCCCTTTAATATATTTCCAAATGGATTGGCTAGTCAAGCTTGAGTTAGGCTTGAAATGGAATGATTTTTGGTGCATTTTGTGTTCACACGGCCTAGAACACGGATTGTCACTGTAACACCCCTTACCCGAGTCCGATATCAAAACTGGGTACGAGGCATTACCATGCTTGGTCATACTTAACTCTTCAATTCGGCCTATAAAATTTCATTTAAGCCAATCAAATACTCAATCTTTGAAACATCCTGATAATTAGGGATTATGCATCTTACTTAATTGAATGATGTTGCATGCTTAATTATTAATGAGTGTATTTTGGAAGTTATTTGAGCTTCATTAATTAAGTGAATGCTTAGTGAAACTTTTAATTTCTAGTAATTAAGAGAGAGCTAAGCAAGTTAGGCCTTAAGAATTAATGACAAGGAGTTTTAAGCATAAGATGAGCTAGTAGCAAGGTGGTGGTGGCGCATGTATGCTTGCTTGAGGGAAAAGGTTCGAATCCCCTAGCTAGCAAATGGGAAAAATTTTAATTTTTATGTTTTCCTTCCCTTTAGTGTCGGCCAAGAATATTCTAGAGTGGATGAGTATTCTTTTATTTTGGCCATTTGACCATATGAAAAGGAAGCTAAGAACTTATGGTATGGAATCATGAAGGATGATAAGATGAGGGGGGACAAAAGGCATGATATTGGGCAATGTTTTGGGAGCTTGTTCATGGTCATTTGACCATGAACCTAGACGATTTTAGGGGCTAAAGGGAGTGGTTAATGGTGATAGCAAAATTAAGGTTGATAGGGAAGAAATGTGAAGCAAAAAGGGGGAGTATGTTGGCTTCCTTGTTGGCCGAATTTTGGTATGGGATTAGGGAGGTTTTAGTTAACCAAAAGGTTGTCAATTATGCATTTTCCTTTGTCCAATATTCTTCTTCTCTTAGCGAAATTGTCTAGTGACATTTGGTACAAGTTTGCTTTGTTTTGGCCTTTGTATTTTTGACCAAAATAGGTACCTTTATTTCATCTTTTCCTCTTCAAATTTTACCTTCTTTTGATACCAAATTATTGTCACTTTTGAAGACACTTTCTTTTCTTCCTCTCTAGTCTCAATTCAACTTTCACCAAAAGCTTTCTCTCATTTTCTTTTTCTTTCTTTTTCATTCTATTTCTCTCTTCTCTTTCCTTCTCATTGCCGAAACTACAAAAGTTCAAGAACCAATTTTTCTTCATTTCTTCTCTTTGGCCGAATGTGCATGGGTTCCAAAACCAATCTCTTTTCTTTTTGAGAAACAACATCACCATCATCATCTTCTTCCTTTAATCTCTCTCTTTCTCTTTCTCTTTTCTTCCTTCTCTCTTTCCTTCTCTTTTCATACCTCTTTCTTCTTTCTCTCAAAACCGAAACCATCATATTTGAAACCACCATCTTTTCTCTTCTCTTTTGTTAAAGCCGAATCATCAATTCTTTTCTTCTTTTTTTTGTTCGAGGACGAATCTTCAAGTGCTCAAAGTAAGGTTTTTGTTTGTCAATAGTTTTCATTATTCCTTTTTACTATAATTGATCTAGAAAAATAAATCTTTTATTTTTCTCTCCTAGGCCGAATCCTTGGAAAGGATTTTTAAAGATCTTTGTTGAAGCCAACTTTTAAGAAGTGACCTTTCGAAATCATCCAAGGTAAGATTATCCTTTTTGGTTATATCGATTTCTTTAGATAGACTACTAATCGATCGTATTTTTAGGGGCGATTTGAGACTAACAAGATAGGTAAGAAAAGGGCGGTTCGAGTGTTTGGAAAAGAGGAGGTATTCCTTTACCATCAAACTTCAAACGAAGGGTCGATCGGCGGTTAGAGACTTTCCACTGTTGTGGACCCTCTACTAACGAGGATCAGTTATTTGAAGTAATGCGGACAACCGGACCACTTTACGTTGGTGGAATATCAGTGGGTTTTGATCCATCTAGTGGAGAAAAACCACAAATAACTGTCGTTCGAGAATCCGAGGGTAAGGATTTAGATCCCTCATCAATAAACATAGTTTTATTAGTTAAAGTTTATACTAATCAAGTGTGAAAATTAATTAGGTGTTGACGAGCGAGAGAGTATTGTTCTCACTATCACGAGGTGTGTAACCTTACATTAAAAATCTCATAGATTTACATATATTTAAATGTGATTATATGACCATGTGTATGATTGTGATTTTGGATACCATTCAGTGGTATACGATATCCAGGTATGTTTACCCCAATATTTTGTTCATTTTGCTATATGCATAAATGTGAGATAAGTATGACTATATTATGATCTGTGGGGTAAATAGCATGAAAATTTATTGATATGTATGTGCATGGGCATATGGGTATATTTGATAAAGGAGGAAGTATTCGGTGGTTTTACCACATTTCGGTGACTTCGGTCACATATGTGAATCTGGTGACTTGGTCACGTATATTTGAATCGATGACTTGGTCACGTATATGTGAATCTGGTGACTTCGGTCACATATTTGAAATCCGGTGACTTGGTCATATATTTGAAATCTGGTGACTTGATCACAATTTTGTCCGTGGCCTTGCCACAAAATTATAAGGCGATGTGCATGTTGATCGCAAAGAATCGCCTTGATGGTGTGTAGCAGATGGAGGGTCGATTTAGTAATCCCCACTTGTGATGGTTGGTACGGTGGTGTGTAGCAGATGGATATTTAGTGGGTCGGCTTGCATTTCATTTCATGTACATAATCATGTAATATTGAATGATTATTATTTGATCTGCTATGAAAATGGGCTTTGGGCTAAATGTGAGCTAAGCGGGCTTTTAAGCTAAATATGAGCTAAATGGGCTTTCGGGCCAAATATGACTTAAATGGGCCTATGAATAAATGTGATATGAAAATGGGCTTTTTAATGTATGTGTTATACATTGAGTTTATGACTCACCCTTTTCGGGATAAACTTTTCAGATGATTCGTAGAGCGATGGATCGAATTGACAAGGATTTCGAGGTGGCCAATGCTCAAACAATGAAGTTTGGAAATTTTCCTACTTAAACTTATTAAGTTAATTTTTATTATTTAGACTTTATTATGGGTTTGCCAATTTTTTGTAATAAGGCCACTATAAACTATCTTTAATTTTGTGTTTGGAATTATTTTATTTTGCCATGAACAATAACTATTAAATAACTAAATGGTTTTCGATAAATAATAATTCAAAATGTTTTTGTCACTAACATATATGTATATGTTTTAAAGTAATTTCCTTAAATGTGGTTTTCTTTGATTTATCAATTCCTCCTACAAGTAATGATTTTCTTTTAAAAGCTATAAATTTTCTTTACAAAATGTTAAGTTAACTGCTTTTCTACAAAATCATCAAGTTTTTCTTAAACAAAAATGAGAATTTGCTATAGTTTTACTCGAGGAACATACCAAATCCGGTTACGCTTTTTGGGCCGGGTTTGGGGTGTTTCATCTTGGTATCAAAGCCCAGATTTAAACTCTCGGCCTTGGGTTTTGAAGCCCACAACGTTTTCAAAAATTGGCCGAAATGATTTTTTTTAGTTTTCTTAAGATAAAATGGTTTTACAAGAGCATGGCACTTGGAGTTCTCGACCCAGATCCATCAGGTATGTATCCTTATTGATAAAGTGATATGAAAGTCTGATAAGCTTAAGGAAACTATAACTTTAGAGACATGGACCCTAGGTGTATGTGTACTACTACGGAAAAACCACTGAATATCTATTTCATAAAACTTTCTTTTAATAAGAAGTGAAAAGATTTTAATACATAAGAATTCTTCGTAAAAATAGATAAGACACGTAGTAGACATGAGCTCTAGGGGACGTGGACGTCGTGGACGTGGAAGAGGAAGAATGGCTGTGTCGGAACCAGTTCGATCTGGTCAAGGTTTCGAGAATGATGCTCCACCACCAGCTGTTGGGGTGGAATTTCAAGAACAAAATGAAGGAGGAGACGCAGTATCACAAGCTGTGCTGCGAGTTTTGGAACGTGTAGCAGAAGCTAGTTCTGGAAATGGGTCTCGAAAATCAGTAGCTGAGAGACTTAGATCGAATGGAGCTGAGGTTTTCAGAGGAGTATTTGGAGTAGCCCCAAATGTAGCGGAATACTGGTTGGAGGCAGTCGAGAGGATCATGGACGATATAGACTGCACTGATGAAGAGAAATTGAAAGGTGCTATTTCACTACTCCGTGATGAAGCCTACCAGTGGTGGCTCACAATCAAAGAGAGTACCCCTGTGGATCGACTGGATTGGGGGTATTTTAAGATTAAATTCGAAGGAAAATACATTGGAGCTACCTACATCGACTCCCAGAGGAAGACATTTCTGAATTTGGTCCAAGGAAACAAGTCGATAGCTGAATATGAAGTAGAATTTTTGCAACTTAGCCGATATGCTAGAGGGATAGTAGCTACTGAATATGAACAGTGCATCAGATTTGAAGATGGACTTAGAGATGAGCTACGAGTGATGATTTCTCCGCACCGTGAAAGAGATTTTGCAATCTTAGTGGAAAGGACAATAATTGCCGAAGAGGCTAAATGGACTGAAAGACAGAACCGGGATAAAGGCCCGAGCAAGAATAAGAGAAGTTTTGGGTCTTCAGGGTCATCTGGGAATTTTCAGAAGAAACCAAGAAATGATGGACCGCGAGGTCAACAGAATACTACGGGTGGACAAAATCATACTTGTACTCAATGTGGGAAAATGCACTCGGGAGAATCTTTGAAAAAAGACCGGCGGATGTTTCAAGTGCAGATCTAAAGACCATATGATCAAGGATTGCAGAAGAATTCAGAGAAGAACCGCCCAGCAAGTCAGGGTGCTAATCAGGCTGACAGAGGTGGACAGCAGCCAATAAGGGGCCGTGGTTCAAATGGAAGGGTAATGGTTCGTAGAGGTTGCAAAACTTGAGCAGAGGCGTTGGTAGCTCGAGGCAAGACGGCCAGTGTCCGTATATGCGATTCGTCGCAGAGAGAAAAGGACGGCCTTTTGATGTTATCACGGCACGCTTCTAATTTACGGGTTACCCTTTATTGCTTTGATAGATATAGGGTCAACTCATTCCTATATCACTAGTGAAGTATCTGGGACTTTGCATGTGACTTCAAACTGCATACCTAGAAGATGATCGTATTTAGTCCTCTAGGATGCGGTAGAGTTATAGACAAACTTTTAAGTAAGTGCCTTTAGAAGTTCAAGAGACGCAATTTTAATTTGATTTAATGGAGTTACCATTTGGAGAATTCGACCTAATCTTAGGCATGGACTGGCTTGTGAAGTATCGTGCAAATGTGGATTGTGCTGCTAAGCGGATGTCCTTAAGAACTCTTGATGATAAAGAAGTTGTAGTAATGGGTGAGAGACGGAACTACTTATCTAATGTAGTATCCGCTCTTAAGGCGAAAAAGATGGTTAGGAAGGGATGTAGCCTTCCGATGTTGGTGAATGCTTTGGAGGCTAAGGAGACAAGCATTAATGAAGTCGGATCGTGAAGGAATTTGTAGATGTTTTTCGGAAGAACTTCCGTGTTTGCCTCCGGATCGTGAGGTAAAATTCGT
This sequence comes from Gossypium rotundifolium, assembly GCA_025506655.1. Classification (NCBI taxonomy): domain Eukaryota; kingdom Viridiplantae; phylum Streptophyta; class Magnoliopsida; order Malvales; family Malvaceae; genus Gossypium; species Gossypium rotundifolium. The sequence continues at coordinate 75,415,874 of CP106723.1, forward strand.
GGATTAATTTATTGCACGAACGGCGCCGCTTTCTCTTGCTCCATATAGAATGGCACCAAGGAGTTAGTTGAGCTTAAGGCTCGATTCAGGAGTTGCTTGATCGTGGATTCATCGACCTAGTGTGTCTCCATGGGGCACCGATTTTATTCGTGAAGAAGAAGGATTGATCGATGAGGATGTGTATAGATTACCGCGGTTAAATAAGTGACCATCAAGAATAAGTATCCTTTGCCAAGGATCGACGACTTGTTCGATCGACAAGGAGTCATGGTATTCTCAAAGATTGATCTAAGGCGGGTATCATCAGCTTAAAGTGAAGGAAGTGGATATCCATAAGACGGCTTCCTGAACTAGATATAGGCATTATGAATTTTTGGTAATGCCATTCGGATTGACGAATAACCCAGCTGCGTTCATGGATATGATGAATCGAATTTTCCAGCCCTACTTGGATCAATTCGTCGTGGTATTCATAGACGACATCCTGGTGTATTCTAAGTCCGAAGTTGAGCATGATAAGCATCTCTGGATTGTGTTACAAGTTTTAAGGGAGAAGAAACTTTATGCCAAATTTAGCAAGTGTGAATTTTGGTGAAAGAAGTTGCATTTTAGGCCATGTGGTATCTGCGGAAGGATAAGCGTGGATCCTCGGAAGATTGAGGTCATGCTAGATTGGAAACCACCTAAGTCCATAACTCAAGTTCGCGGCTTGGGGTTAGCAAGCTACTATAGAAGATTCATCAAGGATTCTCATCGATAGTGCACCTTTAACGAAATTGCCGAGAAAGGAAGTACCTTTCGTGTGGGGATAAGCGAAGAGAGTTTTGAAAGCTCAAGAAAGTTTTGATCAAGCTCGATTTTGATTCAACCGAGGCGAAAGGATTTTGTCGTGTATTGTGACGCTTCTCACACGGGATTAGGATGTGTTCGATGCAAGACGGAAGGTAGTTGCGTGTCGTCTCTTGGCAGCTTAAGACCTCACGAGGTTAATTACCCGACGCATGATTTGGAGTTGGCAGCTGTAGTCTTTGCTCTTAAAGTTTGGAGACATTACTTATATGGAGAGAAGTCAGTGATATATACGGACCACAAAAGTATGAAATATCTACTGACTCAGAAAGAACTGAATTTGAGGCAACGAAGGTGGATAGAGTTATTGAAAGACTACGACTGTTCTATCGAGTACCACCCGGGCAAGGCAAATGTTGTGGCAGACGCTTTAAGTCGAAAAGTGGTATCAGATTTAAGGGCGATGTTTGCACATCTTAGTCTTTACGATGACGGAAGCTTGTTGGTAGAACTTCAAGTTAAGCTGACATGGTTAAGTCAAGTGAGAGAGAGGCAGTTGGTAGACGAAGATCTGAGTGTAAAGCTTCGGCAGGTGCAGAATAGAGAAATAGGAGATTTTGGTATTAACAGTGATGGGGTATTGTGTTTTAAAGGTAAAGTCTATATGCCGAGGGATCAGGAATTGAGGCAAAAGATTCTTCAGGAGTCGCATGGTAGCCCTTATGCTATGCATCCTGGAGGAAGTAAGTTATACCGAGATTTGCGAGGTCAGTTTTGGTGGCCTGGACTTAAGCGAAGTTATAGAATTTGTAGGAAAGTGTTTGACGTGTCGACAAGTCAAAATTTGAACATCAAGTACCTTCGGATTGCTTCACCGATAAAGATTCCGCATGGAAGTGGGAGAGAATCACCATGGACTTTGTTAGTGGGCTTCCTCTTACGCCTACTAAGAAAGACTCCATTTGGGTGATAGTGGACCGATTGACAAAATCTACACATTTTATCCCAGTTCGGGTTGATTACTCTTTGCAGAAATTGGCAAAGTTATATGTGGTTGAGATTGTGAGATTGCATGGAGTGCCGTTGTCGATTATTTCGGATAGAGATCCGAGGTTTACGTCGCGATTTTGGAAAGCATTGCATCAGGCTTTGGGCACTAGATTGGACTTCAGTACGACATTTCATCCACAATTTGACGGCCAGTCTGAACGAGTAATCCAAATCTTAGAAGATATGTTAAGGGGATGTGTGATAGATTTCAAGGGAAGTTGGGAGGAATTCTTATCGTTAGCAGAATTTGCGTACAACAACAGTTACCAAGCCAGTATACGGATGGCACCGTATGAAGCACTATATGGACGGAAGTGTCGCACTCCTACGTGTTGGACAGAATTAGGGGAACGTCAGATTTTGGGTCCAGAAATAGTGGCTAAATCTGAAGAAAAGGTTAAGGTAATTCGAGCTCGGTTAAAGGAAGCATCTGACAGACAGAAATCGTAGCAGATCTAAAGCGGAAAGAAATAGAGTTTGCTGTGGGGGGCCAAGTTTTCCTAAAGGTTTCACCTTGGAAAAAGGTGATGAGATTTGGTCGCAAAGGGAAGCTAAGTCCCAGGTTCATTGGACCTTATTAGATTGTGAAGCGGCCTGATCTGTGGCATATCGCTTAGATTTGCCTTCGGAATTGAAGCAAATGCATGATGTGTTCCATGTTTCAATGTTACGCCGTTACCGGTCGGATCCATCTCATGTAGTGCCAGTTGAGGAGGTGGAATTAAGACCAGATTTGTCTTATGAAGAGGAGCCAATTCAAATTCTGGAGCGAGATGTAAAGGTTTTACGGAGAAAGTCAGCTCCTCTCGTCAAAGTATTATGGCGTAATCATGGATCGAGGCGAAGCTTCGTGGAACAGGAGGAAGCGATGTGACAGCAATACCCTCACTTATTCCAAATGGTAATTTCGAGGACGAAATTATTTTAAGGGTAGAAGCGTAACATCCTGATAATTAGGGGTTATGCATCTTACTTAATTGAATGATGTTGCATGCTTAATTATTAATGAGTGTATTTTGGAAGTTATTTTAGCTTCATTAATTAAGTGAATGCTTAGTGAAACTTTTAATTTCTAATAATTAAGAGAGAGCTAAGCAAGTTAGGCCTTAAGAATTAATGACAAGGAGTTTTAAGCATAAGATGAGCTAGTAGCAAGGTGGTGATGGCGCATGTATGTTTACTTGAGGGAAAAGGTTCGAATCCCCTAGCTAGCAAATGGGAAAAATTTTAATTTTTATGTTTTCCTTCCCTTTAGTGTCGGCCAAGAATATTCTAGAGTGGATGAGTATTCTTTTATTTTTTGCCATTTGACCATATGAAAAAGGAAGCTAAGAACTTATGGTATGAAATCATGAAGAATGATAAGATGAAGGGGGACAAAAGGCATGATATTGGGCAATGTTTTGGGAGCTTGTTCATGGTCATTTGACCATGAACCTAGACGGTTTTAGGGCTAAAGGGAGTGGTTAATGGTGATAGCAAAATTAAGGTTGATAGGGAAGAAATGTGGAGCAAAAGGGGAGTATGTTGGCTTCCTTGTTGGCGAATTTTGGTATGGGATTGGGGAGGTTTTAGTTAACCAAAAGGTTGTCAATTATGCATTTTCCTTTGTCCAATATTCTTCTTCTCTTAGCCGAAATTGTCTAGTGACATTTGGTACAAGTTTGCTTTGTTTTGGCCTTTGTATTTTTGACCAAAATAGGTACCTTTATTTCATCTTTTCCTCTCAAAATTTTACCTTCTTTTGATACCAAATTATTGTCACTTTTGAAGACACTTTCTTTTCTTCCTCTCTAGTGCCGAATTCAACTTTCACCAAAAGCTTTCTCTCTCATTTTCTTTTTCTTTCTTTTTCATTCTATTTCTCTCTTCTCTTTCCCTCTCATTGCCGAAACTACAAAAGTTCAAGAACCAATTTTTCTTCATTTCTTCTCTTTGGCCGAATGTGCATGGGTTCCAAAACCAATCTCTTTTCTTTTTGAGAAACAACATCACCATCATCATCTTCTTCCTTTAATCTCTCTCTTTCTCTTTCTCTTTTCTTCCTTCTCTCTTTCCTTCTCTTTTCATACTTCTTTCTTCTTTCTCTCAAAACCGAAACCATCATATTTGAAACCACCATCTTTTCTCTTCTCTTTTGTTAAAGCCGAATCATCAATTCTTTTCTTCTTTTTTTTTGTTCGAGGTCAATCTTCAAGTGCTCAAAGTAAGGTTTTTGTTTGTCAATAGTTTTCATTATTCCTTTTTACTATAATTGATCTAGAAAAATAAATCTTTTATTTTTCTCTCTAAGTCAATCCTTGGAAAGGATTTTTAAAGATCTTTGTTGAAGCCAACTTTTAAGAAGTGACCTTTCAAATCATCCAAGGTAAGATCATCCTTTTGGTTATATCGATTTCTTTAGATAGACTACTAATCGATCATATTTTTAGGGCGATTTGAGACTAACAAGATAGGTAAGAAAAGGCGATTCGAGTGTTTGGAAAAGAGGAGGTATTCCTTTACCATCAAACTTCAAACGAAGGGTCAGATCGCAGCTTAGAGACTTTCCACCGGTTGTGGACCCTCTGCTAACGAGGATTGGTTATTTGAAGTAGTACGGACAACCGAACCACTTTATGTTGGTGGAATATCGCCGGTTTTGATCCATCTAGTGGAGAAAACCACAAATAACTGTCTGCTCGAGAATCTGAGGGTAAGGATTTAGATCCTCATCAATAAACATAGTTTTATTAGTTAAAGTTTATACTAATCAAGTGTGAAAATTAATTAGGTGTTGACGAGCGAGAGAGTATTGTTCTCACTGTCACGAGGTGTGTAACCTTACATTAAAAATCTCATAGATTTACATATATTTAAATGTGATTATATGACCATGTGTATGATTGTGATTTTGGATACCATTCAAGTGGTATACGATATTCGTGTATGTTTACCCCAATATTTTGTTCATTTTGCTATATGCATAAATGTGAGATAAGTATGACTATATTATGATCGTGGGGTAAATAGCATGAAAATTTATTGATATGTATGTGCATGGGCATATGGGTATATTTGATAAAGGAGGAAGTATTCGGTGGTTTTACCACATTTACGGTGACTTCGGTCACATATGTGAATCTGGTGACTTGGTCACGTATATTTGAATCTGGTGACTTGGTCACGTATATGTGAATCTGGTGACTTGGTCACATATTTGAAATCCGTGACTTGATCACATATTTGAAATCTGGTGACTTGGTTTACAATTTTGTCTGGTGGCCTTGCCACAAAATTATAAAGGCGATGTGCATGTTGATCGCAAAGAATCGCCTTGATGGTGTGTAGCGGATGGAGGGTCGATTTAGTAATCCCCACGGTGTGATGGTTGGTGCGGGTGGTGTGTAGCGGATGGATATTTAGGTGGGCGGGCTTGCATTTCATTTCATGTACATAATCATGTAATATTGAATGATTATTATTTGATCTGCTATGAAAATGGGCTTTTGGGCTAAATGTGAGCTAAACGGGCTTTTAAGCTAAATATGAGCTAAATGGGCTTTCGGGCCAAATATGACTTAAATGGGCCTATGAATAAATGTGATATGAAAATGGGCTTTTTAATGTATGTGTTATACATTGAGTTTATGACTCACCCTTTTACGGGATAAACTTTTCAGATGATTCAGAAGCGATGGATCGAATCGACAAGGATTTCGAGGTGGCCAATGCTCAAACAATGAAGTTTGGAAATTTTCCTACTTAAACTTATTAAGTTAATTTTTATTATTTAGACTTTATTATGGGTTTGCCAATTTTTTGTAATAAGGCCACTATAAACTATCTTTAATTTTGTGTTTGGAATTATTTTATTTTGCCATGAACAATAACTATTAAATAACTAAATGGTTTTCGATAAATAATAATTCAAAATGTTTTTGTCACTAACATATATGTATATGTTTTAAAGTAATTTCCTTAAATGTGGTTTTCTTTTGATTTATCAATTCCTCCTACAAGAAATGATTTTCTTTTAAAAGCTATAAATTTTTCTTTACAAAATGTTAAGTTAACTGCTTTCTACAAAATCATCAAGTTTTCTTAAACAAAAATGAGAATTAGCTATAGTTTTACTCGAGGAACATACCAAATCCGGTTAGGCTTTTTGGGCTGGGTTTGGGGTGTTTCAATCTTGGCCTACAAGGCCTTAAACATACCTCCGAGAGGTTTTGGAACTAATCTCGAAAACTTTTACGAACTTGAGAAACTTTTCCACAAAATAAAGGTGGCACGCCCATGTGATTTGGGACACGCTCGTGTACCATTATTACACGCCCGTGCCTCCCACCCATGGTCGACAGTGACTAAACACACATGGCCTTGGAACGCCCGTGGGCATAGACCGTGTGCTAAACCTTGATATACTGACTTGATCACACGGCCTAAGGCACACGCCCATGTTCTAACTATGTGTCATACACGGCTTATACAAACGGTCGTGGGATTTGCCCGTAGCCTATCCTGACTTTAATTATAAAGGTGCAGGGTACGTACGGCCTAGACACACGCCCGTGTGTCTAACCGTATGGGCACTTAGAGGCTATTTACCAAGCCAATTGCCACCATGAAATCAAGATCAAACTCATGCTCAATTCAATACATTTCATACCTCATCACATAACTACACATAGCATCGATATTACTCTTGAATTAAAGACATTTAATCATAAAAGAAATAAAGTCTTCATCCCATACATTAGGGAGAACTATTTCCCATGTAATTACAAACAACTTAGGCCATCATCTATGGCTACATCAACAACATCTTAATCAACCTTAAATACTAGTCCTATACATGCCATAACTCATGGGGATTTGATACCTCACACCGAGTGTCTGCTCGATAGTGTTAAAATATCTCCAGCAATCTCTAACCCGAGCTAGCTAAATTAACCTATAAGATATGAGAAAAATAAAAAGAGTAAGCAAAAATGCTTAGTAAGTCCATCTGCATACAACTGATAAACACTGATATTCATTGAATATACATGACTGCAATTTATTATGATGAGCTTTTCTCATGAACTCATAGTTACTTACTCAATCATCCTTAAAGCTTACTCATTTTACATCTTACCATATTCTTACCATGACACAAGCCAAATGCTCGTTTAATTAGCATACATTCCTGCACTGATCATCACAAGATCATATAAAACAACACATCAAGCATTTTCAATAAGCCACTCATATTACTAATCTCTCGGTGGTTACGCACTTAGCCCACCATTGAATCTCTTATAGGGTGGTATCGCACACGACCCACCAATCAATTATACTTATGGTGATTTCACAGTTAGCTCACCAATCATTTATAAGCGATGGTATCTCTTATATTACTAATTTATCGCAACATACAACCCACCAATCAATTATACTTGTGGTGATTTCTCACTTAGCTCACCAATCATTTATAAGCGATGGTATTGCACACAGCCCATCGATTACTAATTAATCAGGTGGTAATGCACACGGCCCACCAATAGTAATATAGTTGATGGTATCGCACACAGCCCATCAATTAATGATATATCAGGCGATATCGCACATAGCCCACCGATAGTATACATTCGCAAATATCTATCCACATACATTTCTCTAATTCAAATGTTCATTCATAAACATCCTCACTCACTATCATTCTTGCTTAACTTCCTACGACACTTGTTCGTAGTCACACAATTTATCAATAAATCTATCTCACGCAACTAAGGTGCATTAATTACACATATCCCACTAAAGTTCATCATATATTGAATTTAAATCAATTCAGTTCTAACACATACTTACGCTTTCGTGGTACAACCACATACATTCAACATATTTGTTGAATCATTCAAATTGTTAAATAACTCTCTTAAGTCTCATACACGTAGTTCTCATTAACATCATACCCCAACAAGGTCTTACATACATTAACATGTCGATTCCATGTCTCTGACATGGTCTTATACGAACTCTTACACCAAGGCCATATTCCAATATGGTCTTACTCAAGACTTTAACCATCATCATATCATGCTATACACATTTCCCATTACTCTTAGATTCAATTCTATTGACATTTCATCAAAAGATATTTCATACATTTATATAGAAAATATACATTCCATACCACATTGGAATGTTAAATTAACTCATATGTAATTACAACATTTACACGTGAACTTACCTCGATGACGAAAAGGCCAGAAAGGATTTTTTGCCCACATTTCTCTTTTCACCCATTCTAGGTATGAAACTCATTTTCTTTGATCTAGAACAATGAAATTTAGTGATTTAATCACTTATAAATCATAATATCATAATATACACTCTAGGCAAAAATAACTATTTTGCCCCTACACTTTGGCAAAATTACGATTTTGCCTCTAGGCTCGTAAATAATTTTTTATCAAATTTTCTTATTAAAAAAGCCTAGCTGATACAACTATTATTCATTTTAGTCCTAATTAGTGTTTACATGGCAACACATTTCACAAAACTTGTTTCTCATCATCCTATCATTCATTTTCTTCCATAAAAATTCAGCAACCAGCATAAAATCTCTCATAGGAAGCCCCTATACTCTCAACCATGTTACAAATTAGTCCCCTCATTAGCTAGCTTAAGCTTTGGGGACTCCAAAAGTACAAAAATTATCAAGAAATATTATCAAATTCACTTACTTGTGAGAAGAAATGCTTGCTGAAATTTTGAGCTTCAAAAACCCCCATTCTTGTTGGTATTTTCGGTGGAAGAAGAGAAGAAATAAAAAGATGATAGCTTTTTGATTAATCCATCTTATTTTATTTCTTTTTAATACCTAACATGACAACATTTAATGCCCTTGTCGCCTTTGTCATCCTTTGACCGGCCAAGCCACTTAACAAGGCCAAATTGCACATTTTGGGCCTCCAATTAATATTCTATAGCTATTTAGTACTTCTAGGAATTACAATGGAACTTTCACACTTTATGCGATTTAGTCCTTTTTCACAATTTAGCTAGAAATTGCTAAAATTAAGGCACCAAAATTTTCATGCATCCTTATAAACATGTTATAACACATAACATAACATGAAAATAATTTTATCAAACCTTGAATTAGAGATTCCAAGATCACTGTTTCGATTAGCCCCTAAATCGGGCTGTTACAGTCACACGGCCGTGTAACACACACGGACTGGCAATATGACCGTGTGTCATCTGAGAATTTCTTAAGGTTCCAAGTCAGTGAGTTACACGGCCTGGCACACGGGCGTGTGGGGTATCTCAGTAAGTTACATGGATGAGGACACGGGCTAGGACACGGCCATGTGTCTCTTGTTCGAAATTTATACGACCTAGGGTGATGTCAAGCCGTGTGACCCCTATTTTCAAATTTTTGCAACTTTTTCTTAAAACTTCTAATTTGATTCAAATTAGTCTCAAATTGTTTCTAAGTTATTTTTAGGGCGACAAAGGCTCGTTTTAGGGACAAAATGCATGTGATTGAATGACTTATGATATGTTTAAGATATTTTATGTTATGATGTTGTATGATTTTTTATTAATCGGTAATACTTTGTAACCCTAATCAGGCAATGAATACGAGTTAGGGGTGTTATAGTTAACTTTCCACAGAATGATTGAGGTAGGGTTGAGAGGCTTACCTCTTCCTTTATGTCTTGACGTTGTTTTTCCGTGTACTGTTGTCTTAACAAGAAAGCCCAAGACGACAATTGATTATGACTACCAAAGTGAGCTAATCACCCATGCCCAGATTTGATACATATTTGATTATTTGATTTCTCGTTTCTCATTTATTTACTTTTCTTTTATTTCCTTTCTTATTATTTTTAGTATAGTTGATCAAAAAACCTTTCTTTTGATTCTTCGTACTATAATTCGATTAAACGTACTAATTAGTTCCATATATGTTTAGATTAGAATTAATTTAGTGCTCGCCTCCCTTGGGTACGATCCTTGGAGTATTTACCTACTCCGTTGTAACTATATTACAACCTAACCTGTATACTTGTGAATATCGCTTTTCACATCTTCTATAATGCCCCAAATTTTGGGCCTAGAAGTATTGGGCCTTGTGTATGGATCAGTAAGGAGGCTGTACATAAGCATTTAATTATGCAAGGAAATGACACAATTAAATGTCTGCTTCAATGGCTAAGTGATTTGGGTGTGTATGGAGGTGTGTGAGAAGCCTAGGTTCAAGTCTTGGCTCTTGCAAAATATTTAGTTTTCTCTTAAATGAACCTGGACACTGGCACTTAGGCCTTATTAGTATTAGTGCTTGTTTTATGACACAAGAGGAGCTTGTGGCTTAGTGGCAAGTGGCATGAAATGGCAGATGTGAGAACTTGGGTTCGAATCCCTTGGCATACAAATGAGTATTTATGTATATCCTTGTGGTGTTAGAGGTAGAGTTTGACTGAAACTTTGTTGAGGTGGTAGTGGAATTGGTCAAGGGAGGAGATCAAGGGATATGATAATGTTGGTAATCTTATGGAGGAAATTTAGGAGGAGAAAATCAAGGAAATTCAAAAGTTGGTGTGGTGTAGCCTAACAAGGAGTCTTGGGCATGCAAATTTGGCTAGGGGGTTTCTAAGTGCTTTTCTCTACTCTTTGTTCAGTTTTGGGGCATTTTTGTGTTGTTTTTGGGTGTGCCAAATTGTGACTTTTGGAAACCTTTAGCACGTTTTCTTTCTTTTTCCTTTTCGAGTAGCCGAATATTGCATTTCAAGCATTTCTCCTTTCGAGTTTTGTTCTGTCCATTCTGGTGCTGTCTCCTCCTATTCACAACCTAGTTGAGTTGTTCTCTTTCTCATCTTTTCTTTCCTCTTACTATTCAGTTAAGCCTTTGTCAAATTACTTGTTGCTTTCACCCTCTTCTTTGACCTACTATAGCTTCATCTCTCCCTCTCTATTTGATTTTCTCTTGGTTTCTTTTCTAGCTGAATACTCTCTTCATCTTTTAGCTTCATTCCTTTTTCTGTTTTCTTGCGATAAACTCATATTGGTTAGGCCGAATACCCTTTACCTTTTTTGGCTAGCCATTTTCTATTACTCTTTGATAAACCTTGATTTATACATATTTTTACCCCATGCTTGGCTTATTTTTGGATGAATTTTCATTAGATTTGATGGATTTGATGCTCCTAATCCTTTAATTTCATGTTTTACACTCAGGAGAGCTTAGGGAGTCGAAAAGAATGATGAACGGGCCAAAAAGGGAAAAATGGGCCTACCTCAAAAATCAACACGGCCTGGGCTATAGCACATGGGCAGACCACATGATCATGTGTGACGAGTAAAATTGAGCACGGCATAATCTATTGAATACGCAGGTGTGTCACACGGGCATGTCCCTACCGAACCCAAGTCTAATTCTATTCGAAAAAGACCACTTGTGGGCCAAGAAAGGTGTTCCAAAGCCTATCTAAACACCCTAGGGGAGGACCTAAACGGAGACACGGAGTAGGAAGTAGAAAATACTCGAAGACAACCATTGGGAGTAGCTTGGAAGAAGGATCTCCATCAAGACTGAAGATCTCCTATCAATTTCTCTTGAAGTTTTTGGGTTTTCTTATGTTTTGTAGTTTTCCTTATTTTAAGATGTTTTCCTTTATCAGTATGAACTAAATCCCTTAAATACCTGAGGGGATGATACCTAGATGAATCTTATTACTATTTGATTTATAAGATAAATACTTGTTCTTATTCTTAATTGTGAGTTCTTATTCTTGTTTTAATAATTCAGGTTATTGATTCAAGTTGAATATGCTTATGCAGAGGAGCAAAAGTCCCTGTTTAAGAGTAGATCAACACAATTAAGCGGAGTTGAATGCAATTCTAGATATAGGATGACGTAAATCTGCCGGATTAGAGTCAAATCTAATAAGGGAATTCATAGATCGAGTTAATGCGACAATAGGGGTTTTAATTAGAAAGAGATTTCAATTAATCAACCTAAAGTTAGTTGTTTTTAGTCTTGAAAGAGATATTAACATAAATCAAGGATTTCTACGGATTAAGTCAAGTGAATAAATCATATGAATCAGAAGTAATAAGTGAAGTCTAGGTGGATTCTTCCTTGGGTATTGCCTCTCTCATATAGTTGTCTAAAAGTAATGTAACATCCCGAAATTGGGCCTAGTAGGATTGGGCCCATTGGCCCTTGGGCATAGGAGTGTTTAAAATTTTGAGAAAAAGAGAATGGCATTAATTCAAGTTGGACTTATTAAGAAAGTAATTTTGGAAAGTTACGAGGTTTCTATGAAGTTTCGGGTTCAAGTTGGGCCTTAGTAAAATTTTGTGTTTAAGCCTATTAAAGAGAGATAGTAAGTGACCTCAAAGCTTATCGAAATAAATGAGTAAATTGCTAGCATAAGTGAGCAATTAGTAAAGAGGTTATGGCGCCACATGAAGTACCTTGAGGGAAGAGAAATCCCATTGTGTACAAATTTTGACTTTTATTTTTGCATTCTTTCCCTAAGTGTCAGCCAAGGTGTATATATGGCAAGGTGGACTTCTTTATTTTTGGTAAGGTGGCTAAGGAAATAAGGAAAAGTTGAGGTTGGGAAAAGAAATCAAAAGAAAAGGCAAGTGTGGGGGACATGTTGACACAAAAAGGGGAGAGTGTTATGGAAAGTATGGTTGGCCAATTTTGACCATTAAGGCCATGTATGTGGACGATTTTGTGGGTAAGAGAGGTAGCCGAAATTTCCTTGGTGTTTTGGTAAAGGTTTAGTGCTTATTTTGGTCAAATTTTTTATTTGCAACTTTGGTGTCAATTTTTGTTTTCTCTCCAAAATTCATTCTCTTCTCTTTGCCAAATTTTCAAGCCTTTAGTGTGCATTCTTGTTTCTTCTTTTCTTCCTTGTTGCCGAAAGTACCTAGGCCTTGGAGACCAAATTGTTTCACTCGTTTTCCTTGAAAAGTCGAATTCTCATAAACACTCATTTGTATCTTCTTTTCCTTTTTACAAAATTTCTAGCCCTTTCTTCTTCTTCTCAAATCCATATCCTCCATAGCCGAATATCATTGTTCATTTTCCTCTATAACCGAACCCTTCATTTCTTCTTTATCGTTCTTCTCATCCATATTAACACTCACTCATTTGATCAATCGTGTTCTAAGTGGGAAGGCCGAATCATCACATTTGATTCACCCATAGCCATAAGTACAATTGGACTTTCAACAAGGTGAAGGAGCACAAGTGATTTGTATTAACCAAATCATTATAGTCGACTCGTGAAGAAAGTGGGGTAAGAACGTTGTTATAAGATTTGTTTTAGCCAAAGGTGGGATAATTGCTAACAACTTGTTCGCTCACCGAATGTTGTTAGGACGGGATTTCAATAGCCAAAGGGTAGGATCGAGGGAGATCACATTCGTGGTAAGTGGACTTAGCCTAATAAAATGTCTCTAGTTATGATTATCAAAGTAGAGACTAACCTTCTATCAACTATCATTATAGGTGTTGAAATCGGTAGAAAGCACAACTCGTAATCAAGGTGTAATCCCGTACTTTCTGAATACATGTTTGAAATGGTGTGTAATCTCACACTTCTATGAAATTTTGCAAGAATGTTCTATGATTTGGTCAAAATACAAAAGAAAATCAGAAATCAGCATCCGGGATCACTCAGGCGCGCATAGGTTCATAGTTGTAACCATGTTTTTGTTTTGGTCAGTGGCAGTGATGTGTTTTTGAAAAATCACGAAAAATAGGAGAAAGGGAATTAGAAAGTGAATAAGATATAAAATTAAATCTTACTGTATCTATTTTGATATGGAAGAAACGGAGAAGGAAAAGAAATTTTGTAATCTGAGATATCTTAATTTTAGTGAGACTGGTTCTAATTAACTTTGTGGTTCCCTGATCTGATTTGGAAAAATTGTATAAAATTGTACAAAGTGATTTATGGGTTATAATTTATATGTATGGAATCCTTAGTGAGCCTATTTTCATTATAAGCAAGTGGGAGAAATATATGAAAACCGTACAGTGAGATATTTGAAATTAAGGTAAGAGAGGTTAGAATCGTTGGATAGTGTAACAAGGGAAATTTTAAGGAATAAACTGTACTAAATGGTTAAGACAAAAATTCTGGAAAAATTATAGTAAGAAGATATATGAGTTAGTTTTAAGGAAAATTTACGGATTTAGATTTTGAGTTTCCTAACCCAAGTTATTGTCAATTTAGTTAGTATGACGCAGATGGACAGTTTCAAGTTTTATGTCCCAAATTAGTAATTTAGCCTTGGGTTGCGAGATTACTGAATTACTATTGGTGGGTAAAATTGTTGAATTACAAAATTGCCTTTATGTGTCAAATTATGAAAATACCCTTATGGGTCAAATTACGAAAATGCCCCTAATGGGCCGATTTGATAGATTGCTTTAATGGGCCGATTTTGATATATTTCTTAATGGGCCAATTTGATATATGGCTAAATGGGCTAAATTTGATATATGGCATAATGGGCCGATTTTGTAAAGTGTTAATAGGCTAATTTGTTTGTAATAAATCTCTGATGTTATTTATTATCGTTGTTATATTGTAAATATCATAATTTGCTATGAATGTTGCATTCACATAATTCTGCATGGGTTTGGGATATTGATGATTGGAGGAAGCTATTTGGTAGCTCTGCCACATATTTTGGTGACTCTGTCACAATCTGTCTGGTGGCTATGCCACGTATATTCTATTATTCTGGTGGCTTCGCCACAAATTATGATATTATAAATGGCTAAATGCATGCAATTATAAATGGCCACTAGCCTGCGAATTATTACTATAAATGGCAATTTGCCTGCGTTTTGGTGTGTTGGCGGGGTGGGTTGACTTGATCCCCACAGGTGTGTTGGTTGGTGCGGGTGGTGTGTAGCAGATGGATTATTAGGTTGGTTTGGGATTGCATTACATTCATTTGATTCATTTGATATATTTTGTTTTGTAAATGGGCTTTGGCCCAAGATTATGCTTAATGGGCTTCGGCCCAAGTTATTGTTAGATGGGCTCAGGCCCAAATTTTTGCTAAATGGGTTCAAGCCCAGTGAACAACAATAAGGGGATTTCACACTGAGTTCTTGTAACTCACCCCCCCTTTTTTCTTTCTTAATCCTTTCAAGTAATGCTCAGTGATGTGGACTTGGGCCATGGATGACTTGCTGGAGGCCATACTTCAGAAATGGTTTTTATTGAACTTTAGTTTCCTAATTTCGTTCACTTTATTATTCTTACTATTTTGGGTTTATTTTATGTTGTAATAAGGCCTCTGGAGTATTTTATTATTTTCTTTATGTTTGATATACTTATTATTTTGCTTAAATTGTTTTAAAGGGAATTTTCTAAAAATTAAATAAAAGTTTTCCAAAATCGATTAACAAATGGATTTCAAAATAAACTTTTACAAATATTTTTAGCACGAAAATTTTCTTTCGAATTATCAACGAAATTTTCAAAAGACTCAGATTCTCTTTCAAATTTTCAAACGTCATTTTCAAAAGTCACGGTTTTATAAGAGCATTAGTTCAAATTTATCGATTTATCAATCAATCTTCGAGGTCAGTAGTATTTTATCAAATATTTCAAATCAAACTTGTTTTCTTGATTTTAATGAAGAAATACCTATTTTTACGTACGAAAGAAAAGGACTTAAATGTATTTTTCTCATGTGACATGTCAAATCTGGCCTTAACGCCTGGGCCGGGTTTGGGGTGTTACAAGTAATTTCCCAATTCATTCTCTGTCGTGCTTTTAATTAATCTTAGTTTAAAAGAAATCACTCCAAATTTTAGGCTAGATAATATGATACAAATTACTAGTACTCTTGGTCCTTGTGGATATGATATTTCCGATCTTACCATAAGTATACTATTAAACGATAGGTGCGCTTGCCTTTATTGTGGTCATAGTTAGTTAGAGACACATCGCTCTTCTATTAGGGGATTGGCCGAGTACTCTTCTGCTTCTGCTATTGCTTGGCTATTTCGGTCTTCATAAGATTTCCTAACAAGCGATAAGGGTTTAAGTTATGGTACCTTTCATTCATCTAAGCCGAATGTTTTCCTTTTATTTTTGGGTACCAATTTATGATTCCTTCCTTACTTCTAGGGCTTCCTCAAGGAGTGGTGGTGTACAAGTGGTTTTTGAAGCAACCACAGCCTTTTTCCTCAAGTATCCAATTAAGGTATATGCTACCTCATTTTTCTGGGGTTAAGACGAATGTTGTCTTTATGTTGATGAGATAGTAGTTTATCCTATCTAACAAGATCTATTTATAATTCAGATTCTCGGCAAGGCATGTGATCAATTTTGGGTTAGCGATCTTAGGGATTAAGCCACCCTCATTCAATCAAGGTAAGGTGGTGTATTTTGGGCTAAAAGTTAAGAAGTGGTAACTTGAATCATCATTTAATTAACTGAAGGTCGTGTTGAGTGTAGGTTCAATATATGTGGAATTCTTCGCGCATCTTGTTAAACAGGTGTGTAATCACACTATCGTTTCTATGAGCCGGCAAAAGTTGAAAAATCGAAAAGCCAAAACTTCGGCATTTGAGGCCTCACGAGCGTGCAATCGCTCGTGTGGTAAACCAAGCCCACAATCATGGGCAATAAACTGTAGAGGCCACCACGAGCGTTCTCGTGTTATTGGGCCGTTATGGGCCTCGTTTGGCTAAAATGGGCCGTGTAGGCTCAATGGGCTCGTGGGCCCCACACGAAATAAATTCACGATAAGTGGCAAATACTAAACTGGGCTATAACGTTCACATAGCTGTGCAACTAAATTTGGGCTAAATGGGCCACATGAGCATGTGGGCCCACTTGGGTCGATATTGGGCATTGGGCCCATTTATACCGTTTTGATCATATATGTTATCTGTGTCCCTCGAAGTGGCTGTAACCTTCAAAAAAGTTGTTATATGACCGTAATACCCCTAAAGGGTAAAATGACCATAATATCCTTGTAAGGTAAAATGACCGTAATACCCTTGTAGGGTAAAATGGCCATAATGCCCTTATAGGGTAAAATGACCGTAATACCCCTGTAGGATAAAATGACCGTAATACCCCTATAGGGTAAAATGACCGTAATGCCCCTGTAGGCAAAATGACTGTAATACCTCTGTTAGGTGAATTGACCGATATACCCTCAAAAGGTAAAATGACTATTTTTCCCCTCGAGGGTAAATGATTGATTGGTCTGCAATGTAAATGATTGATTTGTCTGTGATGTAAATGACTAATATATCTGTGATTTAAATGACTACTTTGTCTGTGATTTGTATGACTAATTCTGAGCATGGCATTTTGCATACACGACATACTGCATGGGGTTGGGATACTGTTATGGAGGAAATCTTGTCTTAGTGGCTCGCCACAATCACTTATTCTTGGTGGTTTTGCCATATATCTTTATTCTTGGCCGCTTTCTTTGCGATCTCATTCTTGGCGACTTCAACGCGATCTTGTTGATGGTAGCTTTGCTGCGATGCTATAGATGGATGTGTGCCAATCATATCACTGTTACTGATGGCTTTGTGCCGATCATATTACTATTGCTGATGGCTATGTGGCTGTCATATTACCGTTACAAATGGCTGTGTGCCGATCATATTACTACTACCGATGGCTTTGTGCCAATCATGTTACTGTACTCATGGCATTATAGATATCCTGTTTACGGCTCTTAGCCATTCTGAATATTGGTAGCTTTGCTGCGATACTGATTAGTGTTGCAACCGGTGATGATATTGGTGTGTTGGTGGGTGCGTGGGTCAATTTTTTCCTTACATGGTGTGTTGGTTGGTACGGGTGGTGTGTTGGTTAGATTGGGATGGGTTGCATGATTGCATTGTTGCATTTTTGTTACTGATACTATCACTGTATTGGGCTTAGGCCCACATGTATTCTATTTCTAATTCTGGTACTGTAATGGGCTAAGGCCCACACTACACTATTACTGTTTTGGGTTAAAGCCCACAGTGTTCTGTTACTGAAAAGGGCTCAGGCCCAGACTATTATTGCACATATTACTGACTAAATGATAGGGATTACATACTAATTTTTCATAAACTCACTCTTTCTTTTAACTGTACAGGTAATCTCCAACCTTAGACGATTTGGATTTGTGAGGGACTCGAAGGTGGCCACACATTCGCTGATGGTTGTTTTAGACTTATATATTTCTTTTATATTGGGCTATTGATTTTGGTAATAAGACCTTTGGCGGATTTAATTTTCTTTTTGATTGGGTTTTTAATTTCTTATTTTGAACTGCAAACTTGATACAAACAAGTTTAAAAAAAATAATAATTGTTTTGAAGACAAACATGCATTTTCAAATTGCAAGATGATTTTAATTAGAGTTGCTTCCGTGAATTTTAATTAACTAAGAAATAAACGGTAACAAACATGGCAATTTTTTTAATAAGCGATTTTTCAAACTTAATAACTTAATTTGCCAAAATTTTTCTCAAGCAATAAAAACTAAATGGGTTTTTACTTAAAAATAGTTTTCTATCAACAAGCCTTGATTTTGAAAGACTTCGATGTGACACGTCAAATTCGGTCGAAGTGTCTAGGCTGGGCTTGGGGTGTTACATCTTCTATGCAGGATTTCTACTCTAGATGTTGGTACGTCTGGAAGCGGTCAACCTCAGGGTTCAAATAACTGAAATTTTATTAAAGTGTTTAAATTCCAAATCGTTGTATATATAAATACACATATACATTTTTAATAAGGCAAATTAATTGGAAGAATCTTAGAAATTGTAAAAAGTTTATTTATAGTTATATTTTGAAATCTGTTGATAATTAAAGAGATTAGAGAATAGTTATGTGATAAATATGAACTAATCCTGGCAATATTTAAGTTGTAAATAATTCAAGTTAGAATTGTTGTTAAGTAACTCAGGCTATTTGTGACACATGGTATCTGGACCCGACGATCAGGTCAGGTATAGGGTGTTATAGTTGTATTGTATTGTGAGAGTGTTTAATTGTTCTATATCTACTTTCTAAAGGTCTTAATCAATTATCCACTTTATTTCTCTTTTTTGTGAGAATTTACTTTAAGGCTTTGGGTAGAAAACCTTAAGGGGAAGTGACCCGATCTTACCTTTCAAAAAGATAGAGATTCTAAAGGTTAAACCTTGTCCTTGAAAAGTTCAAATTAGTGAATTTGGTAAATCCTTAGTTGTGGTTCATGATACATGCACAGGAATGATTAAAGTGCATTCGAGTTTATTAAGTGGATGAAACTCCAAGTTGTCCGTTTCAAGAGAGGATCCAATTGAAATTTTCATCGGCTTTATAACACGTGCTAGATCAAAGAAGTTTAAAGAGGCGATGATGGGCCTGATTCAGCAAGTTTGGGCTGAACATGAGATGTTCAACCCTTATTGAACCCAAAATAACGTCCCAAGTCCATTCAATGTTTTGTATGTGGCTGTTTGTTTAGTTTAATTAATTCTACAGCTTTTAATTATGTCTTGTTTATTATATGCATCTTTAATTATGTCTTGCATTATTAATCTACATCTTTTAATTATGACATGCACTATGTGTTTATATAACTCTCATGTTAGGTAAGTTTGGATCATAAATTATGACATGCATTGTGTAACTCCCATGTTAGTTAAAGTTTGAATCATTAAATTAAGTCATGCATTAAGTAACTTATTTGTTCATTTAGTTTGCATCTTAAACCATGCATTTAAGCATCTTAGTTGTTAAATATGTTTGAGTTTGTTTATATGAGTATGTTATTTAATTTGAATGTTACTTTTTAATGCATAAATTAAAGTCTGTTTATTTTCATTTTAAATAAGGTGATTTAAGTTGCATGTTCAATTAATTCGTGTGCATGAGTGTTATTAAATATGTTGTTTTTATGAGTGTTTTAAGTTATTGTTTAATGCTTAATTATCTATTTTTCCAGGTGACATTTCATATGACTAAAGACTCTTCAAGTTGGATGGTTTCAAAGCCTTTTAAAGAACATTATGGAGGTTGTTTAATGAACCAAAGGAAACTCTTCAAGTCTAAATTTTTTGAAGTCTTAAACCTTCATCATGATGCCATTTAAGAGGATGTTACACAAGCTTTTATAATTTGGTTTCAAGGGAGCCGAAGGGACATCAATTAAACACGTTAAGGATACATTAAGTTCTAATTAAAGAGAATTGGCATGCCTTTTCAACTACATCAGATTCCAATGAAGAGACATGACTCATTGGCTTCCCTACAAGAGTTAAAAGCGAAATTAGTGCTTGTAATAATACTAGTTAATGGCCAAATATGAAAAGTCTAACATAGGCATTTGAATAGTCACAAAAGTGCCTATAAATATCATGTAAATAGAACTTTGATTAGACAATGTTGAATGAATTTTTCTGAGTTTTGTGTGAGAATTCTATCTCTTTGTTCTTGTGTCACGGGTCAAAGTTCAAAGCCCGTGACCATCGCACCAAATGCATCGATGGAGGTCTATTGCTTAGATGGGATCATTTGGCCCACGAACTGGCAGATTCAAGGCTATTGGAGAAGCTTTGTCGATTGAAGCTGGTTGGCACGATAGCGAAGATATGGCAACTTAGGCTGATATGGTAACTAATCTTAAAGATATAGGGAATCTTATCTTGTAAAGATTAGATAGGATTTGATTAGGCATAAATCATGTAAATCCCTTAAATTGGGGGATATGGTTAATCTCATCCGTCGATGTAAATGTATCGTGTCCGTCGGTTGTGAGGGAGCTCAACTATAAATAGAAAGCCTCTCCCTCATTTGTACTCACTCGAATTCCATTCATTGTTTCATATTCTTTATGAATAAGAATAGAGACATTTACTCAAATACTTTGAGGCGTTCTTTACATTGTTCTTTTGGTTTACTTCTTTTGGCATAAGTTTGCTTAGCTCTTTCGTTGGTGCCTTGGAGGAGTTCTTAACGAATCCTCATTCGAGTTAAAGGCTGACTTAGGCGAGTTTGGACGAGGAAATCGCCTAAGGCCGCACGGATTGCTGGTGGAATCTCTAGCCCCGTGACACTTGGTATAACTTACTTGGACTTATCAAGGTTCTCCTTGTGGCGTCAAACCCTTTCTTTTTGAACTTATCACTTCCATTCTTTTCTTGTTTTCTGAAGTGTGGCGTTCTAACATACTGTTGGTTCCTATTTTGCTAAATAGCAGGTCACAGTTTACTTCTTCTTCTTCAAAGACTTGTTTGTTATTTCACTATATAGAAATTGGGTCACGATCATTTATATCAATGGTTCTTTTCTAAGTATCTGATTCCTGCAAGGCATCCTTCCAAAACCTTCAACCTATTTTCTATTACTCACAATTTCACTTTGAATACCAACTTGAAAAGATACTGAAACTAGACGATCGGAAATTCAGCGTCTTGTAATCAAATTCACGAATACAAGTACGCATTATTTAGTATCAGAGCTACAAAATCTAATCCAGGTATCGCATTAGAAGTTTCGAAATAGAGAAAAAATTTGAAGAAATAATACAAAGTAAAATTTCATGAAAAAAATTTAAAGTTGAAAAAATTGATTCATATCCTGGAGTATATCTTATATTTTCCGACAAGTTGTCGCACTACTGAAATCTTTTGATTAAAAAAAATTGTTACCTTTTTCTTTCCTTTTTGAACCTATCCTACCACATATCAACTGTTTGTTGCTAACCGACTGTTGCAAGTGTTCTTTGATTAGGTCCTAACTAGTTTGATCCAGAACTTTGAGAAGAACTTGAGAGGAAAAAGGCACGAGTGGTGAGATTAAAAGAGTGAGAAAAAGCCAAAATTGCATGAAACACGAGCGGAGTGATTTTTTTCTTTTGAGAGGATTTGTGAGGATTTTGAATTTAGTGAGGTTCATATTCTATTTAATACTTATTTTGTTTTCTAATCCTTTGCTGAAATCATGTCCCAAGAACTTTTTGATTTGGAATTGCAAATGTTGTTGAAAGAAATGAGAAGCATTATGCGATCTGAAGCCGAGCAAATACAAAAAAAAAAAAATAGATCATATAGAAGCAAGATTGTCAAGGAGTCAATCATCCTATGATTTCTTGAGAAGAGATCCATGTCATGATTCCTATTCGTCAAGGAATTCGAGTCGGAGTAAAGCAAATCATGACTTTGAAGCCTTTCGAGGTAACAAACGAGAAGGCACAAGTATCTCTTCGACTACACCAAAGTACTCATCCACGGAGGTTCAATCACGAAGAGTTGATCGTGCCACATATGTAAATCCTTCCACTCTTACCCAACGAAAATCTTCTCATTTTGATTCTTTCATGTCAACCTTATCTTGTAACGAAAGAATGAGAGAAATGGAAATTGAAAGAAAAGAAAGACAAGAGTTAATAGTGAGAGAAAATAAGCGAAAAATAAAAGAAATTGAGAGAAGAAAAAAAATGAGAGAAAAAGAAATTGAAAGAAGAAAAGAGAAAGAAAAAGAATGCAAGCGGGAAAAGAACCTTGAAAAAGAGTTTGAGAATGGAAAAGAAAAAAAAATTGAAAAGAGGAAAAAGAGAGCGAAAGAAAAGAAAATTTGAAAGATGAGTGTTTCATTGAGATTAGAGAAATAAAAGAAAATGTGAATAAAAGGAGTGACATTGTTGAAAAAGAAAGTGAAATGAAAAGTGATAGTGAGTTTTCAAAAATAGAAGAGAGTGTAACAGCCAGATTTTGGGCCTAATCGAAACAATGGTTTCGGGACCACAAATCTAAAGTAGTAAAGTTCATTTTTATTATATTTTTATGGTCTACAATTTCATAGAATGATTTCATGAAAATTTTGTTCGAAAATTTTGACGTTTGGGTACTCAATTTAGTCAAAAGGATTAAATTGTAAAAAGTGCAAAAGCTGAATTCTACATACTAGAGGTGTCTAATTGCTATGAAATTTTAAATTGAAGGTCCTTAGATGGTAATTAGACCATTGGTTAAGTTAGTGGACAAAAATGGTGTAACACCCTAAAATCGGCCAAAAAGTTAGGCCCGAATCCAGAATGTCACATTAAAGGCACAATTCAAAATGGTTTTGTTAATTAAAATTTAAGGCCCAAAAGCCCAAAATCTAATAGACTTATTAATTAAAGATAAAAAAAACCCATTTTATTATTTTAAGCGTTTAGTAAACCAAGTTTGAACATAAGGGCTTGCTTAGGTTTAATAATTAAATAAACATTTAATCTCAAAACCCAAATTAAATCTGAAGTCAAAATGGAGTACAAGGCCTTATTACGTCCACTGAAAATTAAGTAAATAAAAACATATATTTTGAAACATATAAATGAAAATTCAAGCCTCTTGTAGTGTGGCCGCCTCCGCGTCCTCCCCCACATCGAGTCATCTATTCGGGATTACCTGAAACATTAAATTAAAGGGTTGTGAGTTTCGAAACTCAGTGTGCACAACCCTTGGCAAACAAATCACTTACAAATATTCACGTTGGGTTTTTTTTATCTTTAATTAATAAGTCTATTAGATTTTTGGCTTTTGGGCTTTAATTTCTTAATTAGCAAAATCATTTTAAATTGTGCCTTTAATGTGACATTTTGAATTCGGGCCTAACTTCTAGGCCGAGTTTGGGGTGTTACAAATGGACATGGAGAAAGAGGATTTTCATGTTTTAAGTTAGGGCATTTTGGTCATTTGGCTAATTAAATGAATTAATAATCAAATTAAAAGCCAATTTTGCTCATCTTCAACCCCTTGGCCGAAATTTACAATAGGGAGACATATCTATGGTTTTTCAAGCTTCCAAGCTCGATTGTAAGTCCGTTCTAGCCCCGTTTTTAATGATTTTCATGTTTTTGAGATCCTTGTAACTTGATCTATCTATTTTTACCATTAATTTAAGGAATAATCAAGGTCTAGGGTTTGTCCCATATTGGATATTTGTGTATTTTAATGTCTAATGGTAGAAAATGCATGTTTGGTGTATGATAAACGATTTTTGCTAAGTGATTTTCATTGAAAATGCGTAAAAGGACTTATTTGTAAAAGTTATAAAATTTGGTGTAAAAATGTGAATAAATGAAAATTTTGGGCTTTTATAAGCATGTATAAAGTTCGGCTAGGCATGGTTATTGAAGAAATTGAGTACATTTCATTTACGAGCCTAGGGACTAAATTATAAAAATGTCAAACTTTAGGGGTAAAAATGTAATTTTTCCATAATGTGATTTTGGGCTAATTTGAATTGTATAATGATTGAATAAGTTAAATTTGATATTATAGATCAAGAGAAATGAGGTTCGGACCTATATCAAGGGAAAAACAAAGTATTTGACGATTAGGTCCCATTCCTACTATTTTTATACCAAGGCAAGTTCGTATGTAAATAATGTATTATTTTATTTATGTTCTAAATGCTTTAATATTGTATGAATTATGATTGAATCTTTGAACGTAATTGAAAAAGTTTGACAAGCAAGAAAATCCCAGTTGAACCTTAGGAATAGTTAAGATACAAATGTCATGACATTAGGGTTATTGAGATTTCGCGTAAGACCATATCTGGGATATGGCATCGATATGAGACTTCGTGTAAGACCATAGCTGGGCTATTGGCATTGATATGAGATCTCATGTAAGACCATGTAACACCCCAAACCTGACCTAGAAGTTAGGCCCAAATCTAGAGTGTCACATGAAAGTGTTTTTTTTTTTAAAACCATCTTTGCAGTTATTAAAAACTTGTTTGAGAATTACAACCTCTTTGTTAAAACCCAAAATACTTAAGCAATTGTTATCTACTTGAAAACATAATTATCTTTAAAAACCTTTTGGTTGCAAAGGCATATTTGAAACAACAATTTACCAAAATAGGACGTTTGGAAGTAGAGTTGCAGAAGCATTTTGAAAACATTACGGAAACGTAGATAAAATACAATATTTTTGAGAGGTAGATTGATGAGTCGAAAATCGAAGTGGTGGACTTTAAAATCAGGACTTTTGAAAATGACGTTGAAATTTTGAAAGAGAATCCGAGTTAAATTATTTGTAAATGTTTGTTATAAAATCCATTTATTAATCAATTTTGAAAACAATTATTTATATTTTAGAAAATTCCTTTTAAACAATGTAAGAAGAATAATAAAAACATTCCAAACATAAAGCAAAATAAAAATAGTCCAGAGGCCTTATCACAACTTTAAAACCCAAAACAATAAAAGTAATTAAATAAAACGAAAAGGTAGTTTACTAATATTCAAAAATGTTATTTCTGAAGCATGACCTCCACCGAGTCATCCATGGCTCTAAGTCCTCATCACTGAGCATTACCTACAAGGGTTAAGAGGAGGGGGTGAGTTACAAGAACTCGATGTGAAATCCCTTACCATCATCCACCTGGGTGAACACACATAGCAATATTTTGGGCCTAAGCCCATTTACAATAACAATAATGTATCAAATATAACATGTGTATGAAATGCAATTTCCCAACCAAACCTAGTTTTCCATTCGCTACACACCACCCGTACCAACCAACACACACTGGGGAGCTTTAGTCACCCACCCGCCAACACACCAAAAGCGGGCATTAAGCCATATATCAAATCGGGCATTAAGCCATATATCAAATGGGCATATAGCCATAAGAATTTTGTAGCAAAGCTACGAACTTCTCTTCGTTAAATATCTCAACCCATGCAAATCATGTATGCATATTCATTTACAATAATTCATTCATATAATTATTAAAACAAATTACCCATTATAAAATTTAAACAATCTGGCCCATATCACATTTTGGCCCATATAGCAAATATCACATTTGGCCCATATATCAAATATCACATTTGGCCCATATAACAAATATCACAATTGGCCCATATAGCAAATATCACATTTGGCCCATATAGCAAATATCACATTTGGCCCATATAGAAAATATCACATTTGGCCCATATATCAAATATCACATTTGGCTCATATATCAAATATCACATTTGGCCCATATATCACTTTTATCGATTTAGTCCATTGTGGGCAATTCCGTAATTCAGCCCATAAGGGCATTTTCGTAATTCGACCCATAAGGGCATTTTTGTAATTTTACCTGTTGAGGGTAATTCGGTAATCTCGCAACCCAGGGGTATTTCGGTAATTTACCCTCTAAGGGTATTATGGTAATTTCGTAACATAGGCTTAACTACTAATTTGGGGCAAAAAAGTTTGAAATTGTCCATCTGCGTCATACTGACTAAATTGACCATAACTCGAGTGAAGAATCTCGAAATCTAAATCCGTAAATTTTCCTTAAAACTAGACTCATATGTCTTCTTACTACAATTTTTCCAGAATTTTTTTACCTTAACCATTTAGTACAGTTTATTCCTTAATTTTTCCCTTGTTTCACTGTCCAACGATTCTAACCTCTCTTACCCAAAATCCAAATATCTCATTGTAAAGTTTTCATATACTTCTCCCACTTGTCTCTATTAATAATAGGCTTACTAAGGAATCCATACATATCAATTACATCCCATAATTCATTTTTTACAATTTTATATGATTTTTCCAAGACAGAACAGAATACCCCAAAGTCATTCAGAACCAGTCTCACTAAAATTAACATATCTTAGAATCTAATATTCTTTTTCCTTCTCCATTTATTCCATATTAAATTATACACAGTAAGCTTTAATCTGATATCTTACTCACTTTGTAATTCCTTTTATTCAATTTTTGTGATTTTCAAATACACATCACTTGCTTTCGATCGAAATTATTTTATTACAAAACATGATTACCACTACGAGCATACGCATGTCCGAGTGATCATGGATGCTAGTTATCGATTTTCTTCGGTATTTCTACCGAATCACAGAATATTTCATGTAAACTTTCAAAGATATGTGAGACTTACTCACCATTTCAAACATATATTCAGAAGGGCAAGGGATTACACACCTTGATTATGAGTTGTGCTTTCTACCGATTTCAACACCTATATTGATAGTTGATAGAAGGTTAGTCTCAACTTCGATAATCGTAACTAGAGACACTTTATTAGGCTAACTCCACTTACCATGATTTTGATCTCCCTCGATGCACCAAGAATCGATCCTACCAACAATATCAATTAGCCAACCTTCAATCCGATTAACTCAATAACCAAATGGAGATATCGAATGGACTATGAAAGATCTTCCTTACCTTAATCGATTATAATCTCATTTCTCACGATCGTCCTATGACTAGAGATGATTAGGCGATGTTGTGGTATTCGACCTCCCTCTATATCACTACGAAGAAGAAAACGATCTCGTATGAGAGAAAGTAAGGTGATAGTCTCGGTCAAAATGACCATCCAAAAACCAAAGAATGGATTAGGTCATAAGAGAAGAAAATAAAACATTGGAAAGAATACTTACCGATTGCTTAAGGAATGAGAAAGAAAGAATGATGGAAAGGTTTTGGTTATGGAGGAGAATGAACAATGATATTCGACTATCAAGGAGATTAGACAAAAGATGAATATGTGACCAATTCAAGAGAAGAGAAAATGCACTATTGTGCTAATATGTTTCGGCAAGAAGAGTTGCAAAATGGGAGAGATGACACAAAGTTGTCAAAGGGAAATTTTGCCAAAACAAAACCAAGATCTTACCAAATTCCAAGGTAAAATTCAGCTATCACTCTAGCCCCAAACCTTCCACATTCATCCCCCTAGGATAAGAGTTGGCCACCCAAGCTTTCCAAAACATCACCCACGAATTAAGCCTCATGTCCCCCTTTCATTCCTATTTCTCTTGATTCCTTTCCCAAACTTCAACCTTGCCTTATTCTTATAGCCACCTTACTAAAAATAATGAAGTCAAACTTGCCATATTTACTCATTGGCTGACACTTAAGGAAAGAGTGCAAAAATAAAAGTCAAAATTGCACACAAAGGGATTTGAACCTCCTCCCTCAAAGTACTTCACTTGATGCCATAACCTCTTTACCAATATCTCATTTATGCTAGCCATTTATTCATTTATTTCAATAAGCATTGAAGCTACTTACCATCTCTCCTTAAAGTGCTAAAATACCAAAATTTTCCTAAGGCCCAATTAAACCCGAGACTTCATAGAAACCTTGTAACCTTCCAAATTCACTTAGCTAAAAAGTCCAATTTGCAATAATGCCATTCTCTTGTTCTCAATATTTTAAACATCCCTACGCCCAAGGCCCATTGGGACCAATCCTACTAGGCCCAATTTTGGGATGTTATAGACCATATCTAGGATATGGCATTGGTATGGTACTATCAATGTGAGATGTCCCGAGTATCCTTTAGTATTCCAAATGGTTCAACAGGTAGTTTGACAAAAATGTTAAAGTTGTGAAAGACTGTGGTATTACACTTCGGTACAGGTATGTACATAAGACTCATGCTTAATGAGCTCAATATGTGTTGAACCCTCGGTAAGTTTGTGATTGAGTAAGTTTGACTATGAAATTATAATGACATTTATGTTAATTTACATCATGTTAATTATGTGTTAAATGTGTGTTATAATGCTTATTATTTGCATAAGAACTTACTAAGCTTTAAAGCTTACTCCCTTTCTCTTCCCTTGTCTTATAGTGTCACCAAGATCGCTCGGGGACTGGATACTGTCAGAGATTCACTCACACTATCAACATATCATTTTGGGTACCGATGAATTTAACATTTTGAGTTATGGCATGTATAGGGACTTGGTCATTTTGTTATGTGTCATAGTTGATTTGGCCAAATGTGTTGGCTTTTGATGGTTGATAATTCATTTTGTAAATAGCCATTGATATTGGCTTATATTGTTTAAATGTATTTATACATGATGATGCTTATCATGGATGTGGGAATTTGCATGCTTGAGTTGATAACTATGTGATGGTCATATGTGATAGATGGTAGTATATGAATGAGTGTTGCTGCCTTGGTTGTGGCTAATTTGGTCGAATGTATATGATTGGATTGGTGTTATGTTTTGTTGTGTAGGTATGTGCATGGAAGGGTGACAAAATGTCTTGGTAAATAGCCTTGTTTTTGTCCACACGGGTAGACACACGGGCGTGTGTCTAGTCCGTGTGTGACACGCAGCTTGCCCCATGGGCATGTGTTCTGGCCGTGTGTCCCCTGCACCTTAATTGTTGCAAAATAGAATGCTCAGTAATGAGCACATGGGAAAAGACACAGGCGTGTGCCTCAGCCGTGTGGATGGCACAGCCTCGAGCAAGGGCATGTGCCCTGGCCGTGTGAAGTCTGCACCTACTTTATGAAAAATTATGAAAATTTAATCGATCATACGGCCTAAGCGCACGGGCGTGTGACTTGGCCGTGTGACCTCAATTTGATGATGACATCATAAACAGAAAGCTCACTAATTTAAACATGGCCTAAATCACGGATATGTCTTAGGGTCACACGAGCTTGTTCCAAACCCACACAGGCGTGTGACCCCTTTTACATGAAAAATTTTCTAAGTTTCCCAAAAGTTTCCAAAATTCTTATTTTAGTCCCGAACCACTTCCAATGCATGTTTGGGTGTTTTAGGCTCATGATAGGGACGATATGAATGTATGTAAAAGGTTTTAAACTTGGATGGAAATTTATGTCTCAGTTTTGTATGTTTGCTTGTGTTTATGTCCAGTAATGCCTCGTACCCTGTTCTTGCATTGAATATGGGTAAGAGGTGTTACAGAGAGTGTGGAAAAAGAGAGATTGAAAAAGAAACGAGTGAAAAAGAATAGAGTATTCAAACAAAGGTGAGGACTATTTTTACTAACCCACATTTGAGTTTGCCTTTTGTTTTCTCTTCATTTCAGGTTTATAAAATTCCACCCATGGATGAGTTCCAACTTCATTACCTTTTCAATGAGAGAGGTTCTAATTGATCGAAAAAGGTAAGTTGGAGAGTAAAATGTTTGGTCAAATCTTTGAAGGCAAGTAAGGTAAGAAACCTCTTGAGATTCAATCAAATTGGTATATTTTGAATTTCATTGACAAGTTTGCCAATGTTTTTTATCTAAAAAAATTCTTTACAATAACCTATTTTGTTCTTATTCATTGAATAAAGTTGCTGATTTTGTCCCGAATAGTGTTTTAAAATGTTTCTCTCATGATTTGTTTCGTGTTGATTCAAATAACATTAAATTGCAAGATGATTTGGATATTGATGTCTTTATTCCAACTATATGTCAACAAAATTTGATTGTCGTATGTTGATCGCTGCAAAATAGTCTAGTTTTAATATTTATAAAAGAGTGATCAAACCTGTAGACTGACTGCGACAACGATAGAGGCAAGCGCACCTATCGAACAGTAGTATAGCTCAGGCGAGAATATCTTTATCGAACCCAAGGAACCTAAAAGTACTATTACTCACTTTCTTTCTATTATTTAGCCTAAAATATGGAGTGTTTGGTTTATTAAATCTAAAACAAATGAAATACTTAAACTTAAATGCAAAGATAAAAGACCAAAACTTAGGGAAAAGACTTTGAAGAAAACTCAATTGATAAAGACGATACCCTTGGGAAGAATCCACCTATGACTTCACTTATTATCTAACTTCCAATTCATATGATTTCTTTTACTTAGCTTGATTTGTGAGACTCCCTAACCTATATTAAACCTTCTCTCAAAGCGAATAACGTCTAACCTTAGGTTATTTAGTGGAACTCTCGTTCTCTTATAATAACCCCCTAAGGAGGTAGTAAATCAATTAATGGACTCCCATATTAGGTTTCACCCTAATCTGGCAAAATCTCGTAACCCTATCTCTAGCGCCTGATCAACTCCTCTTAATTATGCTAGATCTACTCTTAGGCAGGGTCTATTCCTCCTCCAAAAAAACACATCAGATAAATTTAAGCAACATAATTAAGAACAAACTAAGTATTATCATATAAACTGAAAGAATTAAATAACAAATTCCATCATAGGTTTCATCCCCTTCAGGTATCTGAGGGGTTTAGTTCATGATTAAACAATAAAACATCTCAAGAGAAAAGATAAAACAAAACAGAAGAAATCCCTAAAACCCCCTGAAGGAATTGAAGAGGAGATCCTCCGTCTTGAGTAGAATTTTGACTCTTCGAGATGGATCAACTGGCTATCTTTGACTAATTCCCTAAATGAGTAAAGCTCTGGCAGAAAACTCTACTAAAACCTACAGCCCTGTTTTGGCTTCTGTCGACTCCCCTTCCAAGTTGCCTCCTAAGGTGTTTATATAGACTTTTTGATGCCTTACTTGGCCCTTAAGTATCCTAATTTAAGTTTAATTCCTAATGGGGTGTTTGAGTAGGATTTAGAATGTGTTTCTTTGCCTCTAAGTATCCTTTCCCGAATAAAATTGCTCTTTCCTGTGGCAGGGGCATGGTCAAGGTACGCCCGTGTAAGTCGTGGTCCAACCCGTGTCTTGATTCTATTGATTGAGGCACGGCCTTGGCACGCCCATGCTAGTCGAGGTTCAGGTCGTGCTTCGGGTCTATCGATTGGGGCACGGCCATGCAAATCGGGAATAGGCCGTGTTAAGCTTTTTGTCGACGAGGAACGGTTGTGTAAATCAGGGTGTGACCATGTGCAATCTAAATATTGGGGCACGGCCATGTGGCATGAAGTCCAGGCCGTGCTAACTTCTTAGGTTGGCCCACTTTGGTCCGTTTTAAACCTCTTTTGCATCCTTTTTATCCTTGGGTGCTTTCCTGAGTATAAGACATGAAAAGAAAGGATTAAGAGCACCTTTTTACATAAATTAAGGATAAATTCATCCAAAAGCATACTAAATGTGGGATTAAATTATGTTACTTTTACGGTTTATCATATGTGATAAAGAATTTTCAAGTAAAAAGCTTAATCTATTTGATTTAGATTGTTATGTGAATTCTTTAAATCAATTTGAGAAAATTTTGTGGATATCTCTGCCTGTTCGAAGAAATTTTGAGAGTTTTGATTGTTTGAACATACCTATGCCTAAATCTTGTTTGTTTCACATGTGCGAATTGTTGTTGAAAGAAAAGTTTTTTGTATTCGAAAGTAAGTGATCAAAACCATTGTTTAAACCCGAGCATGTTTTCCTAAGTTATTTTTGAAAGAAGGTGACCATCATAATTTTATTTTGTATAAATGTGTTGGCCACTTTCATTTGCTCCATGTTTGATCATTATTTTTGAAAACAAAATATGTGAATTCCAATGACTTACAAAGTCAAAATAAAATCTTTGATCTCGAAGATTATTTTTCTATATTATGGTTGAAAGCATTTGAGCATGTTTTGCATGATTCTAACTTTCAATTGCTTCATGTTTCTTCTATGTTGCTAGCCATGAAACATTTTGAGTCAGATTGAAATGGTAAGACAAAAATTTGTTTTTAATCCTGGAGTTAACTTGAGTTTACAACATTTGGAAGGAACGTTTGATATTCATTTTGTTTATATGAATTGCAAAATCTTTGAATTTTTCCAAGATTGTGGAAGAGATGGATTGAAAGAAATCATTCATTCTGACTTTCTTTGTGAAATTATTTTTTATTTTTAGGTTCCGGAAAGAGTTGTGCTCAACCCAATGGAAGAAAGATATAATTCAAGGAACTATAATCAACAAAGATTTTTTTTAAGCAAATGGCCCAATTTGAGGACAAATCGTTTTGAAGAGGGAGGGGATGATACATGCACGGGAAAGATTAAAGTGCATTTGACATTATTAAGTTGACCAAATTCCAAGTTCCCCATTTCAAGAGAGGATGCAATTGAAATTCTCATCAAGTTTATAACACGTGCTACATCAAAGAAGTTTAAAGAGGGGATGATGGGCCTGATTCAGCAAGTTTGGTCTGAACATGAGATGTCCAACCCTTATTGGACCCAAAATAACATCCCAAGTCCATGAAATGTATTGCATGTGGCTGGTTGTTTAGTTTAATTAATTCTATAGCTTTTAATTATGTCTTGTTTATTATATGCATCTTTAATTAATGTCTTGCATTATTAATCTACATCTTTTAATTGTGACATGCACTATGTGTTCTGCATTTAATAAAGTCATGCATTATGTAACTCTCATGTTAGTTAAGTTTGGATCATAAATTATGACATGCATTGTGTAACTCCCATGTTAGTTAAAGTTTGAATCATTAAATTATGTCATGCATTAAGTAACTCATTTGTTCATTTAGTTTGCATCTTAAACCATGCATTTAAACATCTTAGTTGTTAAATATGTTTGAGTTTATTTATATAAGTATTTGTTTAATTTGGCTGTTACTTTTTAATGCATAAATTAAAGTGTGTTTATTTTCATTTTAAATAAGGTGATTTAAGTTGCATGTTCAATTAATTCGTGTGCATGAGTGTTATTAAATATGTTGTTTTTATGAGTGCTTTTGTAACACCTCTTACCCCTATTTAATGCCAGAACAGGGCTTGAGGCATTACTGGACTTATAACACAAGCATTCATACAATTATGAGTCATAAATTTGCGTCCAAATTAAAATCATTTACATTCAATCATAAAGTCCCTTATATGAACCTATGAGGCCCAAATCATGCTTTAGAAGTGGTTCAGGACTAAACCAAGGACTTTAGAAAATTTTACAAAACTGTAACGCCTTGGTTTTCCATTATTTTTGGCTTCTTTAGTTTCAAGACACAAATTGCTTATTTGCTTTAATGTCTAAGTGATTTGGGTGTGCATGGGAGTGTGTGAAAGGTCCCAAGTTCAAGCCTCAACTTGGGTGAATTTTGCTATTTTTATGAATAAAGCCCAAACTCTGGTTAATAGGTGATCGTTTGTCTATCGAGTCTTAAAAATTTATAAAAAGAATGATTGAACCTGAAAACTAACTAAGACAACAATGGAGGAAAGTGCACCTATCAAACAGTAGTATAGTTAGCGGCAAGACCGGATTGTCGAACCCAAAGGAACCAAAAGTACTAATATTAACTCTCTTTTTATTTTTTAGCCTAAGAATTAAGGGAATTTTTATCTAATCTAAAATTAACTATTTAACTAGACTAAAGATGCTAAGACAAAGAATAAATTGGGGAAAAGACTTGAGAGAAACCGATTGATTTGGACAATACTCGAGGAAGAATCCACCTAGACTTCACTTGTTATCTAACCCTAAACCAGACGATTTATTCATTTGACTTGATCCGTAGGATTCCCTAATTTATATCAATCCTCTCTTCAAGGCTACTAACATCTAACCCTAGGTTGATTAATTGAAATCTCTTTCTAATTAAAAACCCTAGAATTGCATTTACTCGATCTATGGACTCCCATATTAGGTTTGACCCTAATCCGACAGATTTTTGTCACCCTATCTCTAGGCGCGCGAGCAACTCTGCTTAACTATGCTAGATCTACTCTTAGACAGGGTCTCTTCCTCCTCTACCTAAGCACATCGCATTTGAATCAATATCCCAGAAATACCAAAACAAGAATTAAGAACACATAGTTAATAACAAATCAAATATTTATCATACAGTTCAGATAACAATAACAAGATTCGTCTTAGGTTTCTTCCCCCTCAAGTATTTGAGGGTTTAGTTCATAATTATAAAAGAAGACATCTCAAAATAAAATATAAAACAAAACATAAGAAATCCCTAAAACCCCCTGAAAGAATTAAAGGAGAGATCCTCCGTCTTGAGTATAATTTTGGCTTCTTCAGATGAATCAACTAGATTTCTTCGAGTAAATCCCTAAATTTAACTACTTTGGCTCGGCTCCTTGGCCTAGCTGAACGCCCCCTTAAAGGTTGGCCTCTAGGGTCTTTATATAGGCTTTTGGAATATGTTTCTTTGCCTCTAACTACCCTAATCCGAATAGAATTCTTATTTCCTGCGACAGAGACATGCCCATGGCACACGCCCGTGTAAATCGTGGCCAGGCCATGGTCAATCCTGTTGATGAGGCATGGCCATGTATTTCGGGGTCCAGGCAGTGGTCGACTTTTCTTGCGAGGCACGACCATTTGTTCTTGGGCCCAGGCCATGTGGATTTCATGCTTTGGCCCATTTTCTCTGGTTTCGGCCCGTTATTCATTCTTTTCATCCTCTGGTGCTCTACTGAGTATAAAGCATGAAAACAAAGGATTAGGAGCACCTATTTCCATAATTAAAGGGATAAATATACAAAAGTATGCTAAATGTCGAATTAAAATATGTTACTATTTCAGTTTATCAAATACCCCCACACTTAAGCTTTTGCTTGTCCTCAAGCAAAATTCTCACCTCATAATTAAAATGAACTTCCTCAATTCATAATATTCATTGATAATGCCTCATCATAATTCATAGATATTTATACATGGATAATTCAACTTAAAGAGTCCTAAAGATTCAAACAATCAAAGTCATGAGTTTTTAGCATGAAAACATAGGTGTTTCCCCTTACCTAAATAATCACCTTTAATTCAAAATCGACAAAAGTTGACATCCTCACTAAAGATTCACTCAAATCACTCAAGGTGTTTAAGGTTCAAAAATTAAGCAATCAAAAGTCAAACATGAAAAGTTATTACCATAGGCTTGCTTGAAAATCAAATCTCCACCACTATAAAATGAGATGATACACAAATCAAAAGGTCTTTAAAAGGGTTGTAACGGGGCTAGGTTAAAGCTGCGGATAAAGGCTGAATTCGAAGGGTTAGGATCAAGATTGAATTGATAAATTACCTAACTAGAAAAATGACTAATAACTTGAATAATAATATCACTTGAAAACTTGTAGTACTAATAATACAAGCTTCTTTTTCACAATGTTGAAATTAAATGTATAGGCTCGCTTAAATCTCATAACTAATAATGAATATACTTCAATTTTTTGAATTTTTTTTAAGAACAAATAAAATATTTAATGGAACTTTAACAACTGAAATAATCTATTTAGGCAACTAATCAAAACAAATCTCGATAGAAGGGTAATCAAAAGGAATGGTGATAACAAATACGAGATGGGTTTTGGGTTAATATTAGTGGGTTGAGTCAATAAAATGGTTGTTAGGATCAAAAGGGGTTCACTAGGGGTCAATTATGAGGTAGGCTTTTAGTGGAATAAATGGGTTAAATCCTAGCTGCCTTAATCATCTCTGTATATCAACTCAATAGTGTGGTCTTGACATGTATAATCGAGGCATGTTCTTGAATAAAAAATCAATGTTGACACACTCATAATCAATAAAATGAGCACGAAAAGAATGTATGCTCTAAAAGCTCAAAATCTCACAAAAACTATGGGTATTTTGATGTCAACCTCATAAATTTCAAACTTCAAGGTAACAATTTAGATTCAAGTAGACAACCTAACAGAATTTTAATTTTTGAAAATAGACACATCATGCTTGATTCTCTAATATCTTAAAGTTTAAATCATCATTGCACAATTATCAATTACTTAATCTAAAACACATTAATAAAAATCATGAATCAACAAGAATTTCATTCTAATTAGTGATATGAGAAAATTATTTTAAGACAGAATATTATTCAGGTGTTTGAGAATAATGCAAAAAGTTAGGCACTTTTTCTACTAAACTTTCATCCCCTCCCCCACACTTAAGATGTACATTGCCCTTAATGTACAAAGATAGATAATAATCATATAGTAAGAAAATCAAAAGAGAGGTAGAGAAGTGAAACTTCTTGAATTTTGGATGGAGTCCATGAAAAGAAATGGGGGAGCACCTCAAACCATTTGAAATTGGATCCTTGAAGCAGCCGGTCGAATTTTATTGTATCCTAAGCTAAATCTAAATGTCATAAAGAATAAGAAGAAAAAAATAATAAAAAATAAAAGTAAAAGTAAATAATGTAAAATAAAAGAGGAAAGACAACTAGAAAAGAAAAAGGAAGAAAGGGGTATAAATAGAGATGCAGCCTGTGTTTTGGAAAAAATTTTGTCCTACTGCCACACGTCTACAGCCATGCCCTTTTACCTAATTGGGGTACCCACACGGCCATGGCCATGGCCGTGTGCAAGACCATGTGAGTATAGAAACCTGCGCCTAAAAATGGAAATAAATAAAACTAGACTAATTAGTAGGGTTAGTGCTCGGGTTGCCTCCCGAGAAGCGCTCATTTAAAGTCTTAAGCTAAACTTACCTCTTATTCGCACAATCATAGTGGTTTGAGGAGGTGGAAATCCTTTCTCATGTGATCAATTCAGTTATTGATATATAGTTAGAGTCGAGTAGTGTTTACCTTAAACGTGTTGAATTTAGGATTAGTTACCTCGACTGTTCCATCTGGGAAGATTTTGAGTACCTGATCTCCTATCTTAAGCTGGGTTGTCTCATCATTAAGTTTTTCATGGAGTTGCCTTGTTTTTGCTTCATGTATTTTTAATTTTTTTTGAAGTGTGTCTTCCACTCATCTAGTTCATCAATCAAAAGCCTTCGTTTCTCACGAATTTCTTCTTTACCGACACGAGGTCTAAGATCTGGCATCTGCAAAGAGCTTCAAGAAACGGCAAGTTAATATGTAATTTCTTTGGAGGTTTAAGAAATTTACCGAATTGTTCCTCTGTGTGGTCCTTCTTTATTGCATTGGGGGATGACACACGTGGTTGGTGCTCTATAATTACTGGGTTTGGTTTATCATGGCTTACCTCAACCTTACCTTCCTCTACCATATTCTCTTCCGTCAATGTTGGTACATCTAACCCTTCACTATCGTGAGTAGTTATTGCTTGAGGTTGCTCTCTAGGGTTAGTTTCGGTGTTGCTAGGCAAGATACCTTGTGGTCTTTCTGAGATTAGCTTAGCAAGTTGCCCTAATTGGTTTTCGATCTCTTGAAACGATGCTTCTTGATTTTTGAATGCTATTTCGGTGTTTTGGAAACGAGTTTCTAACACCGTTATAAATTTTATTAGCATCTCTTCAAGGTTAGACTCCTATTCCTGTTGGTGAGGTGGTTGTAGAAAAACCTTGAGGAAG
The DNA here is from genome assembly GCA_025506655.1 of Gossypium rotundifolium. Lineage (NCBI taxonomy): Eukaryota > Viridiplantae > Streptophyta > Magnoliopsida > Malvales > Malvaceae > Gossypium > Gossypium rotundifolium. Next base: position 75,453,696 of record CP106723.1, read on the forward strand.
TTTCGGTCTTTGACTACTTTGATCATCCCACGAGAAATTGGGATGGTACCTCCAACCTGCATTATAAGTGTCACTATAAAAATTATTTTGAGGTTTAGAATAGTTACCCATGTAGTAGACTTGCTCGTTCTCTGTGCTATGGTTGTAGGATAGATATTCTATATTGTTCACCCCTCTTCCATTCATATCATACTGTATTACCGGATGTACATGCAAAAAATTACATACGCCATCAATCTTTTTATTCATCATCTCTACCTGATTTGATAGCATGGTGACCGCGTCAAGGTTGAAGACACTGGCTACTTCAGTAGGCTTTGTCCTCATGAATTGCCACTGATAATTATTCAATGCCATCTCCTCTATAAACTAAAATTATCTGCCAAAAGCAAATAAGGGAAAATTAGCAAAGTAAAAACAAATAAAAAATAATAATGAAAATAAATTTCAATAATAAAAAAAATGGCTAAAGTAATAAAAATTGAGCGTTCTTAATATTTCAGTTCCCCGGCAACGGCGCCAAAAACTTGATCGTTTGTCTGTCGAGTCTTAAAAATTTATAAAAAGAATGATTGAACCTAGAAACTAACTAAGAAAATGATGGAGGCAAGTGCACCTATTGAACAGTAGTATAGTTAGCAGCAAGACCGGATTGTCGAACCCAAAGGAACCAAAAGTACTAATATTAACTCTCTTTCTATTATTTAGCCTAAGAATTAAGGGAATTTTTATCTAATCTAAAATTAATTATTTAACTAGACTAAAGATGCTAAGACAAATAAGAAATTTGGGAAAAGACTTGAGAGAAAACCGATTGATTTGGACAATACTCGAGGAAGAATCCACCTAGACTTCACTTGTTATCTAACTCTGAACCAGACAATTTATTCATTTGACTTGATCCGTAGGATTCCCTAATTTATATTAATCTCTCTCTTCAAGGCTACTAACGTCTAACCCTAGGTTGATTAATTGAAATCTCTTTCTAATTAAAAACCCTAGAATTGCATTAACTCGATCTATGGACTCCCATATTAGGTTTGACCCTAATCCGACAGATATTCGTCACCCTATCTCTAGGCGCGCAAGCAACTCTGCTTAACTATTCTAGATCTACTCTTAGACAGGGTCTCTTCTTCCTCTACCTAAGCACATCGCATTTGAATCAATATCCCGTAAATACCAAAACAAGAATTAAAAACACATAGTTAATAACAAATCAAATATTTATCATACAGCTCAGATAACAATAACAAGATTCATCTTAGGTTTCATCCCCCTCAAGTATTTGAGGGTTTAGTTCATAATTGTAAAGGAATACATCTCAGAAGAAAAGATAAAACAAAACATAAGAAATCCCTAAAACCCCCTGAAGGAATTGAAGGAGAGATCCTCTGCCTTGAGTATAATTCTAGCTTCTTGAGATGAATCAACTAGCTTTCTTCGAGTAAATCCCTAAATTTAACTGCTCTGGCTCGGCTCCTTACCCTAGATGAACGCCCCCTTAAAGGTACCCTAAGTACCCTAATCCGAATAGAATTCTTATTTCCTGCGACAGAGACACGCCCATGGCACACGCTCGTGTAAATCGTTGCCAAGCCGTGGTCAATTCTGTTGATGAGGTACGGCCATGTATTTCAGGGTCCAGGCCGTGGTTGACTTTTCTTGAGAGGCACGGCCGTGTGCTCTTGGGCCCAGGCCATGTGGATTCATGCTTTGGCCCATTTTCTCCGTTTTCAGCCCATTATTTGTTCTTTTCATCCTCCGATGCTCTACTGAGTAAAACATGAAAACAAAGGATTAGAAGCACCTATTTCCATAATTAAAGGGATAAATCATCAAAAGTATGCTAAATGTGGGATTAAAATATGTTACTATTTCGGTTTATCAATAGGCTTATAAATAAAAGTGTGTAAGTAGTTAATAGAATGGGCCTGTTGGTTTGGTGGTTAAGTGGTATGTTATTGGGGTAGAGGTCCTGAGTTCGAATCCCTGTGCAAAAAAGGGATTTATTTTACTACTCGGGGAGTTACAAAGTTTGTGTTTTACTGAAAAACTGAGTAGTGGGCAGTGGGTGGTGTAACATCCCGAATTAGGGCCTAGTCGAATAGTGGTTTAGGGACCACAAATTCGACGTAAGAAAATTTATTTTTATTATATTTTTATGGTCTACAATTTCACAGAATGATTTTTTGAAATTTCGTTCGAAAATTTTGACGTTTGGCCACTCAATTTAGTCAAAAGGACTAAATTGTAAAAAGTGAAAAACTTGAGTTCTAGAAGTTAGAGGTGTCAAATTGCTATGAAATTTTAAATTAGAGGTTCTTAAATGGTAATTATTCCATTTGTTAAATTTTTGGACAAAAATGGATATGGTATATGTTAGATAAGATATTTTTTTAAGGGCATTTTGGTCCTTTTGTAAATTAAATGAATTAAAAACAAAATTAAAATGCCAAATTTGTCCATCTTCTCCATATGGACGAAATTTACCAAGAGAAGACGTGGCTTGGGTTTTCTCAACTTTCCAAGCTCATGGTAAGTCCGTTCTAGCCCTGTTTTTCAAGTTATTTACGGTTTTGGAGTCCCGACAATTCAATTTAGCTTATGCTACCAATAATTCATGCTAGGGTTCATCTTTGGAAAATTACCCATAGGTGAAAAGTTTTTATTTTTATGTTTTATGGTAGAATATGAAGCTTGAAATTATATTAAACAACTTTTACTAAGTGATTTTAAGTGAAAACGAGTAAAACAACATAATCGGTAAAAACACCTAATGTTCAAAAGTGTATGTTAGAGTAAGAATTTGATGTTGCCATAGAAGGGAAAAATGATCAGCATGTTATAAAACATAAGAATAAGGGCTGAATTTTAATTTTCGAGTATTGGGGCAAAAGTGTAAATATGTAAAAGCTTAGAGGCAAAATTGTAATTTTAAAAAAGTTGAGTTAAGGACTGTTTTGAATAGTAAATTAATTAAATAAGTGAAATATGTTGTTATAGATCAAGGAAAACGAGGTTTGGAACTAGAACGAGAAATTAACGAATAAGTCATTTTCACCGATTTTGCTTTCGAGGTAAGTTTGTATGTAAATAATACACTATTTTTATTTCTGTTTTAATATTTTGGTTATATTATATGAGATATAGTTGAATATGGAGTAATTACTTGATGCAAATTATGAACTGTGATTGATTATGGATGAATTGGAAAAATGTTGAAAAGTGAGAATTCCTGGTTGAACCTTCAGAATAGAAAAGATACGAATGAGGTACCTAGGTCACATGTGCGGTACTAAGTGTAGGCCACTATGTGTACAAGAGAGCTATGATATGGTTTTAGGTCACGTGTGTAGTACTAAGTGAAGGCTACTACGTGTACTAGACGGATAGGTCGCATGTGTAGTACTAAGTGCAGACTACTATGCATACCCGATAGTTTCGATCACATGTGTGGTACTAAGTGTAGGCCACTATGTGTAAGTGATGGTTTTGGTCACATCTGTAGTACTAAGTGCAGGCTACTATGTGTACCATATAGCTTCGGCTACAAGGGTGGTACTATGTGCAGGTCCACTGTGTATCTATTATTATTCCGATGAGTTCAACGAGAAATTGTCTAAGTGAAAATACATGTGATTATGTAACGACTAAGTGTAATTGAATACGACTAAGTGATGGATAAGTGCAGTATAAGTGTGAAAACTTATGAACAATGTGCTCGATATTTGAGCAAACTTTCGGTAAGATGAAATGGAGTAAGTGAAATTATGAAAGAGTAAATTTAGAAATAAAACAGTTTTGGACAGCAGCAGTAGAGTAATTTTGAAAAATCACCAAAAATGGTAGAAATTAAATTAGTAGTTGAATGAGATATTAAATTAAATCTTATTGAGTTTATTTTAATATGAAAGAAACAAATAAAGAAAAGAAATTCTTTATTTTGAGATATTTATATTTTTGTGAGACTGGTTCAGAGTGATTTTGAGATCCCCTATTCTGACTTGGAAAAATCATTAAAAATTGTAAAAAAAAATTTTAGGACATAATTTATATTTTTAGATTCCTTAATTAGTATATTTTATAAGACAAAATTATAACATCATTTGAATTATGTACAAATAGATAATTAAATTTTAGCAAAGACCGGTTGGAACTGTTAGACAGTAGAAAAGGGGAGAATTTGAAGAATAAACTGTACTAATTGGATAAACAAAAAATTATGAAAATTTATGGTAACAAGATAAGTGAGTCTAGTTTCATGGAAAATTTACTAATCTTAATTTGGATTTTTGTAGCTCCAGATAAAAATAATTTAGTGACTATGACTCGAATAGGTGGCTTGCTCCGAACTTGAATAAATAATGAATTTGAATGTAGATATGATTGTGTTTTTTTGTAAACATGTTAAATCCATTTCTTGTTATTTATATACTTACTTACTAACATTTTTAGCTTACTTCCCTTCGTTTCCCATATCTTATAAGGTTGTATGCTAACTCGAGTTGGAGATCACCGGAGATGTAATCACACTATCAAGCTATCATCGTGGGGCAACAGTGAATACAAACCTCTTAAGTTTATGGCATGTATAGGTACTTAGTCATTTGTATATGTCATAATTGGTTTGGCCTAAAGTGTTGACCTTTAATATTTAGCAGTTCATTTTGTATAATTTGGATGAAATTTTATGACTCAGTTTAATACGTTTACAAGTGTATGTGTTTTGGTAATGCCTCGTACCCTATTTCGGCGTTGAATACGGGTAAGAGATGTTACAGGTGGAGAGAATTAAGGAAACTGGAGTTGGGGTTTATCAAAAAAATCTAATTCTGGTTTTGCTGCTTTCTCTTTTTGAAAAATTCGGCAGTCCTCTTCCTTTCCTCTCCATTTTGCTACCGATTTCCCCACTTTTCCCTGCCGTTTCGGTTCTCTATTCTTGTGTTCTTGGTAAGTACAGTAGTATAGTATTGATTGGGATAGTGAATCATTGCTTATTTGGTTTTGATTGGTGTTTAGGAGATAAATAGAGGGTTGGAGATCGTTAATCGACATTATAAGTGTACGGAACCCCGATTGTTCTATTGAAGGTAACATTTTTGTGAGTTTGGCATTTGGTCATCTCGTGCGTTTTCATTTGAGTATAGCCTTAAGTGACCAAAATGGTGTTATAATGATCAAATTTAGGTTCTAGAAGGCTCGAGTGACTACTCACAACGAATCGACATTAGGTGTGTACCAATAAACACAGAAAAAGAGGTTTCAGTGAAGGCCAAAATGTAATATCCTGGATTAGGGCTTTGCACTATTGCTAAATCATATGAAATAGCATGTCTTATGAATGTGTTATGTGAATTTTAGAATCTTGAAACATAAGGAAAATGCCTTAGAAAAATATTGAGTTTTAAGTCTAAAAGAGGGAACTGAAGCAAGGTGGCCTTAAGAAAATAAATAAGGGAAATATGACATATAATTGGGCTCAGGTTTGGACTTTAAAACCTGGGATTAAGTGGATGATAAATAAGTGTTAGTAAGTAATTGATGTTGGATTATTAAATTAGTAGCAAGTTGGCTTGCGACCCAAAAATTTAGTAATGCTAAATTGGGCATGAGGGTGGCGTTACTTAGGGGGATAACTTGGGCCTAGTAAGGCCACATGAAGCCCAAAATAATGGGTTAAAATTTGGCACTCCTAAGGTAAGGAGATGGACGGCATAGGGAGACTGAGGAAGGAGTTTAAGTTTAGGTCAAATTCTTTTGGAATTTCGGCTAAGGTAGGAAAATAAGGATATGAGAGTGATGGCCAAGAAGGGGACTCTAGGCTTAGTAATTTCGGAAAAGGAGGAAAACTAAGGCCATCCAACATTCTTTCTTCTCCTCTTCTCTCTGTCGAATTCTCTTCTCTTCCTCTCTTCTTTTGTCAAAAGCCGAAAACAATTTCCTCCTAAGCCATTGCCGAATTTCCTATCATCTTTCTTACCTTCTCTCAAATTCTTCTTTCAACTCTTCCTCTAGCCGAATCTTCATCATCAACTCTCTTCTTCTTTTTAAAACTCACCAAAAGCCGAAGATAAGCCTTTTTCTAGCAATAGCCGATTGTTAACCAAAAACCACCATAGCCAAATTTCCTAAGCTTCAAAGCCGAATCTACAAGGGGTGGTTTAGTTTCCCGAAGGTACACCATAGGCCGCATGTTCCTTAGTGATTCGGTAAGTTTCGGGATTTCTTTTCTTTGCAATTTCTTCCTTTCTTTTCATCAAGATCTAATCCGAATCAATTGTCTAAACCAATCAATCTCCTCTTTAGCACTAGAAGCCAAATCCTACTTTACAATAGCCAGAGGAGCCGATTTTGGAAAAGCCGAAAGTGAGTGGTTGATGGTAGGTGGCCGAATGGCCCTTTCCTATTTTTTTCTTTTCGGTCGAATGCCATATGGGCTAAGTTAGTGGTGATTTTCGGTTTATTGAATATATGAAGGATGACCGAATGTAGGTAAAATTGAGGTGACTTTGGCTTTTGGGAAGAAAGTCGATAATGGTATACAAGGATTTGAGTTTCAAGGATTTAAGGTAAGTGAACATACTAATCACCAAGGGCCATTTGTTGTGATTAAATGTTAGAAATTGATCTAACATGTGCCATAGGATTTTGACAATTACTACAAAGAAGTGATAGTTTCGGGATCTAAGATTTACAAGGTAAGTCATGCATGATATTCGCGAGGCCTATTTAGTAATTTGGCTATGTTTCTTATTTATTCAAAAGCGAAACTAACTAGTTAAGGAATTTGGTGGCTAATGATTGCTAGGGTGAACATCACAAAGTTTGGGATTTGATTTTTAATCCAATCGACAAACAAGGTAAGAATTTGATTACAATAATCCTACTAGGATTTGGATTCTGATAGAATGGCTTTTTACTAACATGTTAGGGTTGGTAGAATATAGGAACTAAAGGATCTAAAGCTTAGATCGAGATTTTTGGGATTTGGGGTAAATTTGCTAAGTATATCAAGTGTGTACCCCACACTAAATCTTGATATATTTACAGTTTTAATTTACTATATGTGCTAATATAAAAGTGTAAGATTATGGCTAAGGTACCATGTAATGGTACAAAGTACTCAGGTATGTTTTCCTACTCCCACTATGAGTATGATAAGTTTTGCTATGGCATATACATGAAATTATAAGAATGTGAATAAAGAATATGATATGGTTAATGCATAATTGTATGACATGGGGCATATGGGTGATATGTAAAGGGGAAGTGAATTGGTGGTTTTATACCCCAATATAAGTATGTGGTGACTTATGTCACAATATAAGAATGTGGTGACTTTTGTCACAATATAAGAATGTGGTGACTTATGTCATGAATTTATATATGGTGGCTATGCCACGAAATCATAAGGGCGATGAGCACATCATTGCAATGACGACCTTCGATGGTGTGTAGCGGATAGAGGGTTGACTTAGTAGTCCCCACGGTGTGATGGTTCGTACGGGAGACATGTAGCGGATGGCATTTAGGTTTGGGTTCGGGTTTGCATCATTATTTATGTTTTTGTAATTGTATGTATGATTTTGTATGCCATAATCTGTTGGGCCTTAGTGTTGTGGTTACACATTGAGTCTGTTTGACTCACCCCGTTGTGGAAATATTTTTTAGGTGATGATCATTGATGGACCGGCCCACGAAGCTCGATGGTGGCCATGCAAAGCTCAGAAACTGTTTGCATTTTATTAGTTCTATTTAAGTTTTGAATTATTTCGGGCTTTTATTTGATGTAATAAGGCCAAAGAGTTAAATTGTTTATGCATGCTTTCAAATTAGTTAGTATGATACGATTATTATCGAATTTAAGTTAAAAGTCAAATTTTCTTAAAGTATAAATATCAAGTGTTTTGACACCTAATCAACACGAAAATTAATTTCAAGCCCAACCCAAATCAACTATTTTCGAAAACACACAAGTTTTTGGCAAAGCCCAAATAGAATTCGAAAGGTTTTTCTTTAGAAGCATGCCAGATTCGGTCAGGGCTTGTGGGTCGGGTTTGGGGTGTTTTAGTTTGGTATCAGAACCCGATTCAAAACTCAGCCTTGAGGGCTTTTAGGGCCCAAAATGTTTTCTGTCTTTTGAAAATAGACTTTTATAAGAAATAAACAGGCTTTCTAGCATGGCACCTAAGACTCCGACCTGAAGTCCACCAGGTAAGTACTCCTAACCTCTTTTTGATTTGTATGTAGGGATATATAGGGACGTAGACTAGTGGATTAGGAATTAAACCCTAGGACTAGTTTACCCCAATAAATACATAAAACTCTAAGGCACAATTAAACAAACCTATGTCTAAGTCGTCGAGTTAGGGTGTGGCAACCATTGTGCGCATGTCTAGGATTGGTTTGGTGGAAGCTTGGTATTTAAGCAGTCCGCGTGACTCACCTCCTCTCCACTCGAATCCTACCTGGTGTGTAGCTTCAGTTCACCCTAACCAAGAGGACTTAGCCACGGGCTAAACCCAATAACTAAAACCCGAAAGGGACTAGCCACATTTTTATGGAAACCCTAGTTTTAAAAAGTCAACAAACTACCCTTTTGAAATTATGAAAATTATTATTTTGGAAAAACTTTCTAAGAATTTTTAATTTACAAACTACCTAAATACCCTTAGTGGTAAAAATTACTAAAATGCCCTTGATTTTCCAAAATTACCATACTACCCCCAATTTCAATAACAATTTCTGATTTTGCACAAGTATTCAAAAACTTTACAAAATATCAAAGACATCTTGATTTGGAAAAAAGATTTACGAAATTACCCCTGATTTGCAAAATGACCAAAATACCCTCAGTAAGGAAAACTACCAAAGTACCCTCAACTTACAAATTTTTAACAATGCCCTTGTTTTGAAAAGTCACCAGGAACCATACTTTACGAAAATTTACCAAAATGACCCTGGCTTATAAAATTACAAAAATACCCCTCGTGTATAAATTACCATTTTACCCTTGAAATTTTTCCAGCAAAGTAATTTTAATCTTGTAAAATATCAACAACCTCTATTTTACGACATTTTCAAATACTCTAATTTGAAAATTACCAAAATACCCCTATAGGTCAAAATTACGAAAATACCCCTGGGTAGTGGAAAACAACAAACAACGACAATTACAACATTTCTCTGTAATGAACGCAAGTTCATGTGTGTGACTAAATGAATGATGTGAGACTGCATGTGTATGAATCGAAAGAACAACTTCTTAAAACTATTGAACATAAAACTGTTCGTGATAAATCAGTGGGACAAAACTAATGTATAAAACTCTTTAATCAGATAAATGCAAGTATGAATTCAAGGGGATGTGGTCGTAACGTACGAGGCCGTGGTAGAGGCAGAATGACTGTGTTTGAACCCGTTAGATCGAGCCAAGGATCTGAGAATGAAATGCCACCACCACCACCCCCAGCCGATGATGTGGAATATCAGGACCAGACGGGGGATGACGCAGTGTCACAAGCAATGCTACGGGTTTTAGAAAGGGTGGCTGGAGTAGGTGGAGGCATGGGAGCTCAAAAGTCGGTACCTGAGCGACTCCAAGCCAACGGAGCTGAAGTGTTCCATGGTGTATCAGGTGTAGCACCCAATACCGCTGAGTATTGGTTGGAGGCGACTGAGCGGATTATGGATGAGCTCGACTTAACTGACGAGGAAAAGTTGAAAGGACTGGTGTCACTTCTCCGCGATGAGTCATATCATTGGTGGCTCACGATGCGGGATGGTGCTACAAACGAGGAACTTCACGTGGGAGTATGCTAAGCGAAGATACCGTAAGAAGTATGTTGGCACTCATTATATTGATGCCCGGAGAAAGGCTTTCCTAGATCGGTTTAAGGAAACAAGTCCGTGGTAGTCTGAGGCTAAATTCCTAAAATCGAGCCATTATGCTCGAGGCGTAGTATCTACTGAGCATGAGCGGTGTGTCTGGTTTGAAGACAGACTAATGGATGACATGAGGTTATTGATAGCCCCGCAACAGGAGCGAGAGTTTATTGTGTTGGTGGAAAAGGCCAAAGTGGCCGAGGGTATCAAGGATTCTATAAGACAGAACTCCGATCAAAATAGGCAGAATAGAGGATTTGAATCATCAAGGCCATCTAGGAATGAGCAAAAGAGGCCTAGAGTTGAAGGGTCATGAGATCAACAAGCTACTCTTTGGCGATACCCTTACTTGTGATCAATGTGGGAAAAAGCACTTAGGCGAATCTTTGGAAGAAGACAGGGGATGTTTCAAGTGTGGGTCAAAGGACCATATGATTAAGGGTCATCGATGAGACCGGATGGGAATCGGCCAGTAGCTCGTAATGTTAATCAGTGGTAGAAGGGGACAATGACCTTAAGCGGGTCGTGATCTGAACCATGGAGGAAATGATTTGATTCGAGGTCATAGAGCACCAAGCGGAGGTGTTGAAGGTTCGATGCGAGGCAACCAAGGTTGGTTTATGCAAATACCGTCATGAGGAGAGTGATGTGCGGATGTGGCAACGTAAGTTCTTATTTTTGGAATATCCTTCATTGCCTTGTTTGTTATAGAGTTAGTTCATTCTTGTAATGCTAGTGAAGTGTATGAAACCTTGGATGTGAATTTTGTAGGAAATGTGTTATTTTTAAGATCGAGTGTGCAGATAGTGTAGTGTGGTGAGTTAGGATGTACGATTTTTAGTTAGTAAGCAATTTCGAGGACGAAATTATTTTAAGGGGGTAGAATTGTAATATCCCAGATTAGGGCTTATACACTATTGCTAAATTATATGAAATAGCATGTCTTATGAATGTGTTATGTGAATTTTAGAATCTCAAACATAAGGAAAATGCCTTAGAAAAATATCAAGTTTTAAGTCTAAAAGAGGAATGAAGCAAGGTGGCCTTAAGAAAATAAATAAGGTAAATATGACATATAATTGGGCTCAGTTTGGACTTTAAAACACAGGATTAAGTGGTGATAAATAAGTGTTAGTAAGTAATTGATGTTGGATTATTAAATTAGTAGCAAGTTGGGCTTACGACCCAAAAATTTAGTAATGCTAAATTGGGCATGAGGGTGGCATTACTTAGGGGGATAACTTGGGCCTAGTAAGGCCACATGAAGCCCAAAATAATGGGTTAAAATTCGGCACTCCTAAGGTAAGGAGATGGGCGGTATAGCGAGACTGAGGAAGGAGTTTAAGCTGAGGTCAAATTCTTTTGGAATTTCGGCTAATGTAGGAAAATAAGGATCTGAGAGTGATGGCCAAAAAGGGGACTCTAGGCTTAGTAATTTCGACAAAATGAGGAAAAATAAGGCCATTCAACATTCTTTCTTCTCCTTTTCTCTCTGCCGAATTCTCTTCTCTTCCTCTCTTCTTTTGTCAAAAGCCGAAAACAATTTCCTCCTAAGCCATTGCCGAATTTCCTATCATCTTTCTTATCTTCTCTCAAATTCTTCTTTCAACTCTTCCTCTAGCCGAATCTTCATCATCAACTCTCTTCTTCTTTTTAAAACTCACCGAAAGCCGAAGATAAGCCTTTTTCTAGCAATAGCCGATTGTTAACCAAAAACCACCATAGCCAAATTTTCTAAGCTTCAAAGTCGAATCTACAAGGGGTGGTTTAGTTTCCCGAAGGTGCACCATAGGCCGCATGTTCCTTAGTGATTCGGTAAGTTTGGTTTCTTTTCTTTGTGATTTCTTCCTTTCTTTTCATCAAGATCTAATCCGAATCAATTGTCTAAACCAATCACCATATCCTCTTTAGCACTAGAAGTTGAATCCTACTTTACAATAGCCAGATGAGCCAATTTTGGAAAAGCCGAAGGTGAGTGGTTGATGGTAGGTGGCCGAATGGCCCTTTCCTATTCTTTTCTTTTTGGCCGAATGCCATATGGGCTAAGTTAGTGGTGATTTTCGGTTTATTGAATATATGAAGGATGACCGAATGTAGGTAAAAATTGAGGTGACTTTGTCTTTTGGGAAGAAAGTCGACAATGGTATACAAGGATTTCGAGATTTCAAGGATTTAAGGTAAGTGAACATACTAATCAGCCAAGGGCCATTTGTTATGCTTAAATGTTAGAAATTGATCTAACATGTGCCATAGGGATTTCGACAGTACTACAAAGAAGTGACAGTTTTCGGGATCTAAGATTTACAAGGTAAGTCATGTATGATATTTGGCCAGGGCCTATTTAGTAATTTGGCTATGTTTCTTATTTATTCAAAAGCCAAAAACTAACTAGTTAAGGAATTTGGTGGCTAGCCGATTGCTAGGGTGAACATCACAAAGTTTTGGGATTTAATTTTTAATCCAATCGGCAACAAGGTAAGAATTTGATTACAATAATCCTACTAGGATTTGGATTTACAGCCGAGTGGCTTTTTACTAACATGTTAGGGTTGGCCGAATATAGGAACTAGAGGATATAAAGCTTAGATCGGGATTTATCGGGATTTGGAGTAAATTTGCTAAGTATATCAGGTGTGTACCCCACACTAAATCTTGATATATTTATGGCTTTAATTTACTATATGTGCTAATATAAAAGTGTAAGATTATGGCTAAGGTACCATGTAATGGTACAAAGTACTCAGGTACGTTTTCCTACTCCCACTATGAGTATGATAAGTTTTGCTATGGCATATACATGAAATTATAAGAATGTGAATAAGGAATATGATATGGTTAATGCATAATTGTATGACATGGGGCATATAGGTGATATGTAAAGGGGAAGTGAATTAGTGGTTTTATACCCTAATATAAGTATGTGGTGACTTATTTCACAATATAAGAATGTGGTGACTTTTGTCACAATATAAGAATGTGGTGACTTATGTCACGAATTTATATATGGTGGTTATGCCACGAAATCATAAGGACGATGAGCACATCGACTGCAGCGATAGCCTTTGATGGTGTGTAGCGGATGGAGGGTTGACTTAGTAGTCCCCACGGTGTGATGGTTGGTATGGGAGACGTGTAGTGGATGGCATTTAGGTTTGGGTTCGGGTTTGCATCATTATTTATGTTTTTGTAATTGTATGTATGATTTTGTATGCCATAATCTATTGGGCCTTAGTGTTGTGGTTACACATTGAGTCTGTTTGACTCACCCCGTTGTGGGAATATTTTTTAGATGATGATCATTGATGGACCGGGTCGACAGGAGCTCAGTGGTGGCCATGCAAAGCTCAGAAACTATTTTCATTTTATTAGTTCTATTTAAGTTTTGAATTATTTTGGGTTTTTATTTGATGTAATAAGGCCAAAGAGTTAAATTGTTTATGCATGCTTTCAAATTACTTAGTATGATATGATTATTATCGAATTTAAGTTAAAAGTCAAATTTTCTTAAAGTATAAATATCAAGTGTTTTGACACCTAATCAATACGGAAATTAATTTCGAGCCCAACCCAAATCAACTATTTTTGAAAACACACAAGTTTTTGGCAAAGCCCAAATAGAATTTGAAAGGTTTTTCTTTAGAAGCATGCCAGATCCGGTCAGGGCTTGTGGGCCGAGTTTGGGGTGTTTCACGAAAACCATTCTGTCGACACCACACGGGCATGTGGTCGCCTGTGTGGTCGGCCGTGTGCAAGACTATTAGTCACCACTCGGCCATGTGATCGACAAGCCAAGCCATACGCGAGCAACACGGCCGTGTGATGCTGGGCAGGGCCGTGTACGACACACGGCCTCGACCAATTGGGTAGTGTGGGCCACACCGGACAGGCCACATGGAGTGTGGGCCCTCACGGGCAGGCCACATAGGCGTGTAAGCCCACTTTTTTGGAAAACTCTGTAAGGTTGCACGAGTCACCCAAGTCGACTGTGGACCTACCGTAGGGTCGGTAAGCAATGCTTGGACCCTTAAATAAATAATTGATCTGACTGTTTGATTTCTGTATTAAGCATGTATGCTGATCTGAATGTATGAACTACTATCTGCATATTAGCATGGCATTTTATGGATGTTGCATTGCATCGGGCTGGGATTGATGATATTCGGAGAAAGTATCTGAGAGGCTTTTAAGCCTGTTATCTAGTAGCTCAGCTGTAAATTTTTTATTATGTGCCGCTTTCGGTACAACCTGGTGTGTAGGGTTGGGTGGGTCGATTTTATCCCCACATGGTGTGTAGGGTTGGACGGAGTTGGTGTGTAGAGGCTGGTGGGTAGGATTCTACTATTCTGTTCTAATCTGCATATTATGTCTGAAATGGGCCAAGGCCTGAGAATATGTCTGATTCTGTATCTGAGTGGGTTGAGGTCCACATCGTTTCTATAATGGGCTAAGACCCGAATTATGAATTGATGTCTGTTATGTGTGTGTATGTTTTTTGTGGGATTACACACTGAGTTTGGGAAAACTTACCTTTTTCTATTTAATATGTTCAGGTAATCCCTAGCAGTAGATGGATCGGTGCGGCAGAGGACTCGACGGTGACCACAGTTCTAGTCCTTTTTTTGGCTTTGATTTTATTTATGGTTTTGGTTATATTTCGGTAACTTTTATGTAACATGGCCTTTACGGATTTTTGGTTAAATTGTGGGATTACTATTTTATAAACTGCTAGAAATAGGATAAGACGCGGATTTTCAAAATAAATAAATGTTTTATTAAAATACACGTACTAGCAAATTATGTTAAAAGCTTCTGCAACGTATAATGTTTTGAAAATGGATAATAATGGACACCAGTGACACGTTTTGAAAGTGTCATAAGACAACGAAAAAAAGGGGGTTTTATTGTATTTATGTTTTCTAAAACACTGTCATGTGACACTGCCAGATTCGGCCATAACGTCTAGGCCGGTTTGGGGTATTACATTTAGTGATATCAGAGCCAGGTTACAAAACTCAACTGTGGTTTGGGTTTTTAAATGGGTTTTCTGGAATGATTTTTTTAAATGATTCAAAATCTCTTTGGAATAAGTATGTGGTACACCGAGTCACCGGCGCCGATCCTATAAGTGTTTTGATCCTTGTTTAAGATTTGTTTGAAATACTACTTGCATGCTTGAAACACCTTAGGTAGTATACTGTACAGAAACACTTTAGGTAGTGTAAACTGAAAACTGTAGCGAAACTGAAAATCGTAGTAAAATTGTGATTCGCGATAACAAACTCTAAACTTCTGATACTATTCTGCATAAGATATCTGTTAACAAATATTGGAACTGTAACTAATGCATAAAATTGTTAATACAAATAAATTTTAAAATTTGCAATGAGCGCACGAGGTATCTACGGACGGGGTACTAGAGGCCGTGGTAGAGGCCGTAAGGGGGCTCGAGCTGGGTCCTCCGTATCTGAGAATCTCCCCACCTGGATACGAGTGAGACACCGATCTCACCTGCTATAGAGACTGAGTCTCTAGATAGAATGGCTGGGGATGACGCATTATCCCAGGCTATGCTGAGGATATTAGACAAGGTTACTGGACCCAACACTGGATCTAGGGGCTGAGGGTCCTTTACAACACAACTCTGGTCCAATGGGACTGAGTTATTCAGAGGTGTCAGTGGATTCGTCCCTAATGTGGCTGATTATTAGATAGAGGCTACGGAAAGAATCATGAACGATTTGGACTTCACGGCTAAGCAAAAGCTTAAAGGGTCAAGCTTCCCTACTTGTGACGAGGCCTACCAAAGGTGGTATTTCATTAAGGAGGGCACTCAACCCGACCATTTGACTTGGGATTATTTTAAACGACTTTTTAGGGTAAATATGTGGGAGCCAGCTACATTGATGTTAGGAGCATGATTTCCTCAATCTTACCTGAAAAGACCGTTCTATGGTCGAGTTCTTGAGATTGAGCCGGTATGCCTAGGGCATGGTGGCGATGGAATATGAGTGTTGCATCCATTTTGAGGACAAACTTAGGGACAGCCTACGATTCTGATAGCTCCACAAAAGGGGCGCGATTTTTTTGCACTAGTGGATAAGGCAAAGATCGCCGAGGAGGTTAAGCGTGCTGAGCACCAGAACCGTGAGAAAGAAAAGAATAAGAGGGAATTAAAGCCCTCGAATTCTGGGATGAGGCCTAAGAAAAAAGCCAGATCTAATGGGCCAGTAAGAGTTGGGCCTCCTATTGCACCTGTTGGGGGGCGTTGTGTGGGCACTATGGTAGACGCCATTCGGGTGAGTGTTGGAGGACAACTGAGGCATGTTTGAGATGTGGGTCGACTGAGTATCGTATTCGGGATTATCCACTAATGGTTGATCAAATGCAAACTACGGGTACTGGTACTGTGCAGCCACTGAGAGTAGCTCAATAGCCACTTAGAGGCCGGGGTCAGGCCAGGGGTGGAAACTACATGGGACAAGGACAAAGAGCACCGGGCAAAGGTGCAAAATCGAATGAGGCGAGGCAGCCTGCACTGGTTTATGTTGCACATCGCCGAAAGAATGGTGATGCTCCAGACATCATTACTGGTGCGTTCTTAATTTTTGATGTACCATACAATGCATTGATAGATATAGGCTCTACACACTCTTACGTAGCTAGCTCAGTGTTTGAAATTTTAGGGATTCCAGTTGAGAGTACTTTGAGCGAGATAACTATTGTGAGTCCGTTGGGGCAAGCTATTCGGGTTAGTAAATTGTTTAGAGATGTTCCACTAGACGTTCAAGGAACAGTATTTTTGGCTGATCTGATGGAGCTTCCATTTGGGGAGTTCGATTTGATTCTAGAAATGGACTGGCTGGTCAAGCATCGGGTGAGTCTAGACTATGCTACAAAAAGGGTTATTCTGAGAACTGAAGAGGATAACGAGGTAGTGGTGATTGAGAACGTCAAGATTATCTGGCGAATGTAATTTCTGCGTTGGTGGCAAAAAAGTTGGTACGAAAGGATGTAAGGCATTCTTGGCCTACATTAGTGTTTTAAATTCTTGAGACTCTTCAGTTAAGGACATCAGAACCATAAGAGACTCTTCAGATGTTTTCCCGAGGAACTATCAGGTCTGCCTCCAAGCTGAGAGGTACAGTTTGGAATTGAGCTATTTCCTGGTACCGCTTCGGTGTCATCGCCCCTTATAGAATGGCATCGAAGGAGCTTGTAGAGCTTAATGCTCAGATTCAAGAGTTACTGGATCGTGGGTTCATCCTCCCTAGTGTGTCTCTATGGGGAGCACCTATTCTGTTTGTGAAAAGGAAGGATGGATCCATGCGTATGTGTATTGACTACCACCAATTGAATAAGCTGACCGTTAAGAACAAGTACCCACTACCGAGAATAGATGATTTATTTGACCAGTTCAGAGAGGCTTCTGTGTTCTCTAAGATTGATCTGCGATCGAGATACCATCAACTGAAGGTTAAGGAGGCTGATATGCATAAGACGGCATTTAGGACTCGGTACGGCCATTACGAGTTTTTAGTAATGCCATTTGGACTGTCGAATGCACCAGCAGCTTTTATGGATCTGATGAACCGAGTGTTCTAGCCCTATCTGGATCGATTCGTGGTAGTCTTCATTGACAATATTTTGGTGTATTCGAAGACTAAGGACGAACATGATGAGCACCTCCGAGTGGTATTACAGACACTTCGCGAGAAACAATTATATACGAAGTTTAGTAAGTGCGAGTTTTGGCTCCAAGAGGTAATCTTTCTAGGGCATGTGGTCTCTGTGATTGGGATTCGTGTTGATTCTCATAAGATTGAAGCTGTGTTGGAGAGGAAACAACCAAAGAATATGTCAAAAATCTGTAGCTTTTTGGGGTTAGCGGGTTACTATCGACGCTTCATAGAAGGGTTCTCTTTGATCGCAGCGCCATTGACCAAGCTTCTGTATAAGGGAGTTCCCTTTGTCTGGACCAATAAGAAACAAGAGAGCTTCGAGAAGCTCAAATTCGTTTTGACAAAGGCTCTAGTTCTGATACAGCCTGAATCTGGGAAGAATTTCGCCGTATACAGTGATGCGTCAAATGTGGGTCTGGGTTGCGTTCTGATGCAGGATGGTAAAGTGGTAACTTATGCGTCTCGTCAGCACAAGACACATGAGGCTAACTATCTGACGCATGATCTGGAACTGGATACTGTTGTCTTCGCTCTAAAAATCTGGAGGTACTATCTGTATGGTGAGAAGTATACTATTTACACTGATCACAAGAGCCTCAAGTATCTCCTCACTCAGAAAGAGTTAAATCTTAGGCAATGTAGATGGGTTGAACTTCTTAAGGATTATGACTACACCATCAACTACCACGCAGATGCTTTGAGTCGTAAGGCAATGACTGCTCTGAGAGTGATGTTCGCTCAACTCAGTTTATTCGATATTGGGAATCTGTTAGCAGAGCTTCAGGTTAAGCCTATGTGGATTGATCAAATTAGAGGTAAACAGATGGGGATAAGTCTCTTGAGTTGAGGTTCTGTCAGGTTACTACAGATTTTGGAATTAACAATGATAGGGTACTTTGTTTTCGTGGTCGAATCTGTGTGCCGAATGAGGAGGATTTGAGACTGTTGATTCTGAGGGAGGCGCATAATAGCCCTTACGCTATGCATCCCGACGGGAATAAGATGTATAGAGATCTGCGAGACTTGTATTGGTGGTTAGTGTTGAAGCATGAGGTTACTGACTTTGTTGCTCATTGTCTGACTTGTCACCAGGTTAAGGCTAAGCATCAGTTGCCTTCGAGGTTGCTGCAATTGGTAAAGATTCCGAGGTAGAAATGGGAGCGAGTAACTATGGATTTTGTTAGTGGGTTTCCTTTAACAAAAAGATTTTGTCTGGGTCATCGTAGATCGATTGACCAAATCTACTCACTTATTTCGGTCAGGACGGACTTTTCACTCTAAAAATTGGCTAAGCTCTATGTATCTGAAATAGTGAGACTGCATGGGGTTCCTGTCTCGATCATTTTCGATAGGGATCCTTGCTTCACGCCTCGATTCTAGAAGAAATTGCATGAAGCTCTAGGTTCGAGGTTAAGGCTGAGCATCAGTTGCCTTCGGGGTTACTACAGCTTGGTAAAGATTATGATGTGGAAATGGGAGCTAGTAACTATTTTGTTAGTGGGTTGTCTTTAACACCCATTAAAAAGGATTTTGTCTTGGTCATCATGGATCGATTAACCAAATCTACTCACTTCATTCCGGTCAGGACGGACTTTTCACTCCAGAAATTGGCTAAGCTCTATGTATTTGAAATAGTGAGACTGTATGAGGTTCCTGTCTCGATCATTTTCGATAGGGATCCTTGCTTCATGTCTCGGTTCTGGAGGAAATTGCATGAAGCTCTGGGTTCGAGGTTAGACTTTAGATCGCTTTCATCTTCGCATGGATGGTCGATTGGAGAGGTGATTCAAGCTTGGAGGATATGTTGAGGAACTGTGTTATAGATTTCTGAGGCAGTTGGGAGGAGTACTTACCGTTGGCAGAGTTTGCCTATAACAACAGCAATCAGTCTAGCATTTAGATGGCACCGAACAAAGCCCTGTATGGTCGTAGGTGTCGTACTCCCTTATGCTAGACTGAGTTGGGTGAGCAACGTGTTCTAGGTCTGGAATTGGTTTTAGAAACTGAAGATAAGGTCCAATTGATTCGAGATCATATGAAAGTGGCATCTGATAGGCAGAACTCCTTCGCGGATTTGAAAAGAAAGGATATTGAGTATTCTGTGGGGGACTTGGTTTTTCTCAAGGTCTCGCCATGGAAGAAGGTTCTGCGATTCGGTCGCAAGGGTAAACTGAGCCCTCGATTTATTGGGTCGTACATATTCTGAAGAGAGTGGGGCCAGTTGCATATTAGTTGGAGCTTCCTTCTGAGTTGGATTGTATTCACCATGTGTTCCACGTCTCAATGTTGAGACACTACCGCTCTGATCCCACACATGTTGTTCCTATTGAGGACATCGAGGTTAGACCATATCTAACTTTTGAGGAGGAGCCGGTTCAGATTTTGAAGCGCGACGTTAAAGTTCTATGAAGGAAATCTATCCCTTTAGTGAAGGTGCTGTGGCGGAATCATAGCACTGAAGAGGCCACTTGGGAGTCGGATGATTCGATGCATTAGCAGTATCCTCACCTCTTCTGATTAGGTAAAATTTTGAGGACGAAATTTTCTTTTAGGGGGTAGAGTTGTAACGCCCCAGTTTTCCATTATTTTCGGCTTCTGTAGTTTCAAGACACAAATTGCTTGTTTGCTTTAATGGCTAAGTGATTTTGGTGTGTATGGGAGTGTCTGAGAGGTCCCAAGTTCAAGCTTCAACATGGGTGAATTTTGGAATTTTTATGAATAAAGCCCAAACTATGGTCAATAGGCTTATAAATAAAAATGTGTAAGTAGTTAACAGAATGGGCCTGCTCGTCTGGTGGTTAAGTGGTGTGTTATTAGGGTAGAGGTCCTGATTTTTAATCTCTTTGTGAACAAGGGATTTATTTTGCTACTCGGGGTGTTACAAAGTTTGTGTTTTGCTAAAAAACTGAGTAGTGGGAAGTGGGTGGAGAGAATTAAGGAAATTGGAGTTGGGGTTTATCAGAAAAATCTAATTCTGGTTTCGCTACTTTCTCTTTTTGCAAAATTTGGTTGTGCCCATCATTTCCTCTCCATTTGCTATCGATTTCCCCTCTTTTCCTTGATCGCAACCGTTTTCGTTTATCACTTATTATTTGCAACCCACCATTTCAATTCTCTATTCTTATGTTCTTGGTAAGTACAGTAGTATAGTATTGATTGGGATAATGAATCATTTCTTATTGGGTTTTGATTGGTGTTTAGGAGATAAACAGAGGGTTGGAGATCGTTAATCGACATTCTAAGTGTACAGAACCCCGATTGTTCGACTGAAGGTAACATTTTTGTGAGTTTAGCATTCGGTTATCTCGTGCGTTTTTGTTTGAGTATAGCCTTAAGTGACTAAAATGGTGTTATAATGATCAAATTCAGGTTCTAGAAAGCTTGGGTGACTACTCAGAACGAATCAACATCAGGTGTGTACCCAAAACACAGAAAACAAGGTTTTACCGAAGGCCGAAAACCATTCTGTCGATGCCACACGAGTGTGTGGTCGCCCGTGTGGTAAGCTATGCGCAAGACTATTAGTCACCACACGACTGTGTGATCGATGAGCCAGGCCGTGTGACGAGCAACACGGCCGTGTGATGGCTGGGCAAGGCCGTGTCTGACACACGGGCTCGACCAACCGTGTGGGCCCACACGGGCATGAGGGATTCTGGGCCAAGTCGTGTGATCCACACAGTCAGGCCAATTTGGGTCGTGTGGGCCATATAGGCATGTGGGGCCCATACGGGTGAACCACACGGGCGTGTGGGATTCTGGGCTAGGCCATGTGATCCACACGATCAAGGCCAATTTGGGCCTTGTGGGCCCACACGGGCAGGCCACATAGGCGTGTGAGCCCACTTTTCTGGAAAATTCTGTAAGGTTGCACGGGTCGCCAAGTTGACTGTGGACCTACCGTAGGGTCGGTAAGCAATACTTAGACCCCTAACTAAATGATTGATCTGACTGTTTGATTTTTGTACTAAGCATGTATGCTGATCTGAATGTATGAACTACTATCTACATATTAGCATGGCATTTTATGGATATTGCATTGCATCGAGATGGGATTGGTGATATTCAGAGGAAGTATATGAGAGGATTTTAAGTCTGTTATCTAGCAGCTCAGCTGCAAATTTCTGATTATGTGTCGCTTTCGGTACAACCTGGTGTGTAGGGCTGGGTGGGTCGATTTTATCCCCACATGGTGTGTAGGGTTGGATGGAGTTGGTGTGTAGAGGCTGGTGGGTAGGATTCTACTATTCTGTTCTGATTTGCATATTATGTCTAAAATGGACCAAGGCCCGAGAATATGTTTGATTCTGTATCTGAGTGGGCTAAGGTCCACACCGATTCTGAATTATGAATTGATGTCTGTTATCTGACATTCTCTGTGTGTATGTTTTTTGTGGAGATTACACACTGAGTTTGTGAAAACTCACCCTTTTTATGTTTAATCTGTTCAGGTAATCCCCAGCAGTAGATGGATCGGTGCGGCGGAGGACTCGATGGTGACCACGGTTCTGGACCTTTTTTTGGAATTGATTTTATTTATGGTTTTGGTTATATTTGGGTAACTTTTATGTAACATGGCCATTACGGATTTTTGGTTAAATTGCAGGTTTACTATTTTATAAACAACTAGTAGTAGGATAAGATGCGGATTTTCAAAATAAATAAATGTTTT
Source organism: Gossypium rotundifolium (assembly GCA_025506655.1). Taxonomy (NCBI): domain Eukaryota; kingdom Viridiplantae; phylum Streptophyta; class Magnoliopsida; order Malvales; family Malvaceae; genus Gossypium; species Gossypium rotundifolium. Next base: position 75,475,935 of record CP106723.1, read on the forward strand.
ATTAAAAATACACGTACTAGCAAATTATGTTAAAAGCTTCTGCAACGTATAATGTTTTGAAAATGGATAATAATGGACACAAGTGACACGTTTTGAAAGTGTCATAAGACAACAAAAAAAAGGGTTTTATTGTATTTATGTTTTCTAAAACACTGTCATGTGACACCGCCAGATTCAGCCATAACGTCCAGGTGGGTTTGGGGTGTTACAAAAACTTAGAAAATTTTTCATGTTACAGGGGTTACATGCTCGTGTGGTTCAAGGGACACGCCCGTGTGACCCTAAGACACACCTGCTACAGGTCGTGTTCAATTTAGGGTGCTCTCTGACTTGTGCCACACGGCTACGCCACACGCCTGTGTGCTAGCCCGTGTGGTCAATTTAATTTTTATAATTTTTTATAAAATAGGTGTAGACTTCACATGCCGAGGGCACATGGCCGTGTTTAAGGCCATGTAGCATACATGGCCAAGACACACCCGTGTCTCTACCCGTGTGCTCAGTTCTGGACATTCTATTTTGCAATAATTAAGGTGCAGGGGACACACTACTGAACTACATGCCCGTGGGGCAGATCGTGTGTCATACACGGCTTAGACACACGCCCGTGTGTCTACTCGTGTGGACAAAAAGAAGGCTATTTACCAAGCCAATTGCCACCCTTTTAATGCACACACCCACATAACATAACATAGCACCAATTCAAGCTTATACATACAACCAAATCTTCCACAACCAAGACATCAACACATCATTCATATGCTAACATTTACCATACATAAACATCACATAACTTACCAACTCAAATCATGCAAGTTTCCATATTCATGAAAGGCATCATCATATGAATATACTTATACCAATGTTAGCCAATTTCAAATGGCCTTATACAAAATGAACTTCTAATCAATATAGGCCAATACATTTGGCCAAAACAATTATGACGCAACAAAATGATCAAGTCCCCTATACATGCCATAACTCAAAATGTTGAATTCATTGATACCAAAATAATTGTTGATAGTGTGTATGGATCTCCGACGAACTCTGCAACTCGAGCAAGCTTGGTGACACTATAAGATAAGGGAAAGGAAGGGGAGTAAGCTATATAGCTTAGTAAGCTCGTATACAAGAAATAAGCAACCTTACCATGCACATAATATTCAAATAATATAACATAATTAAATGTACAATTACCATGATTTCATAATCATAACTCATTTCATCAAAAAACTTACCTCATATTCATTGTAACACCCCGCACCCAAGACCGATACTGGGTCTGGATACTAGACATTACTATGCTTGAACTCACTGAAACATGTACTTACGGGCTATAAAATTTCGTTCCAACTTTAAAACTTCACTTTCTTAGTCAACACATATAACAAGGGCCTACGAGGCCTTTAACTCATGTCAGAAAACTCTCAGAATTAAAATCAAATAACTAATTTCTGAAGCAGGGTTCATGTAACACCCCAAACCCGGTCAACACACCACGACCGTATCTGGTATGTTACAGGGAAAAAGGACTTGAGAGGTTTAGGTTTAAGTCTAAAAGTTCGAGGAAAACACTTCGCTAAATTGTGTATTTGAAACACTTGAGTAGGTTTGACTGAAATCTGATGTATTTGAAAACCCAGAAATTTTTTTTTTTTTTAAAACTTACTCTGATGGGTAGACAAAACAGGTTTATCTCGTTATGAAGTTTGAGTTGTTTATCATTGTTACAAAAACATTTTGTATTTAGAAGAAAATCGTGTTTAAGTTAGAAAACATTTGAGTTCTTCTTTATTCCGAATCTTAGTGTGATACCCGATGGTATAGTTTAAAATATCGCTTTTGTAGTTTGAAATCGTTGTCTTTCCAAGTTTTAGCACATTTAACCCAATTAATTTGTTAAGGCATATTATAAATCTACTTTAATCATAAACAAAACATAATTTTTAGAAAGGCCATTTACAACCCCAAATAAAACCAAATAGTAATAAAACTTAAGTACCAAATTTCATAAAAGTCCGAGCAAATCTTTATTTGAGCATGGCATGAGCACCTCGAGTCCATCCCGGCTCCATGTCCGCGTCTAAGTGTCACCTGAAAAAGTCAAAGGAGAGAGTGAGTCGCAAGACTCAGTGTATAAATCCCTCTCCCGGTATAACATGCCAACACATATCATAACAAAATAATGCAAGTAGTGCACTCAGATCCTAGCCAACCATATCTCCTTTTCTACCCCGTGTGGTACCAAACCACCGGTGGTGCTAAACCACCGGTGACCCAAAGTCACGATATCCATAATGTGGTGCCAAACCACCGGTGACCCAAAGTCACATATAATCCAATGATGGGGCCAACCCATCGTGTGATACCAAATCACTAGCGACAATCCCAGTAACTCATAAGTGGGCCAACCCACGGTGGTGTCAAACCACGTGGACGAGTCGCAATGAGGTGCCAAACCTCCGTGTCCCAAAGACACAATGTGATACCAAATCACCGTGACCGCATCCAAATCCGATGATGGGGCCAACCCATCGTGTGATACCAAATCATCGGGCGTCAATCCCAGTATAATCAATCGTGGGGCCAACCCACCGTGGTACTAAGCCACTGGGACGAGACGCCGAGGTGCCAAACCTCCGTGACCCAAAGTCATAAAATACGTGGTACCAAACCACCGGAGGTGCCAAACCTCACGGTGTCCCAAAGACACAGTGTCCCAAAGACACGGATATCATACTCCCCTCCTCTCATATCACCCAATCACATATCATACTAGATGCAAAATCGCGCAATCATGCTATCATGCTCACATGCTCAATATGGCATCTCAATGAATATACACCCATAATCATGATATCGTAGATCATCACATATTTCATAATGAAACGGACTTACCGAATCCGTATCCATACCTCAATGGGTATCGAAATAGTCAACCACACTTTTTTCATTTATACAAACAAAGTTATCACATTACTTAGTTAAGATAGTGTGTTGGTTTACACACCTGGTATACCGAAAGCCTTAATTCCAAAGAACTTGATCCGAAACCCTCAATCCTCTTGCTCCTAAAACAATCAGCCAACCAAGGGTTAATCACTTAAACCATTCGGCCATAACCCCTTAAACCAAAGGGCTGCGTTAAGCCTTACCTTAACTTGATTTGGTTTTCCACCCAACTCGGATCCAACAATGGTTTCTCTTAAAACAATCGGCACACCCTTATAAAAGAGCAATTAATCTCTTAACAACTTGACTTAAAGAAAACTAAACGAAATCGAATACAAAGACTAGCTCTTACCACTACTTACCGCTTGACTTCTCCAATCTAATTGCTCCAAAATCCAAAGGCCCTAAATAAAACGATTACCAAAATAAGTGATTAACTCCTTTTAATAGATATCGCAATCGGCCTTAACCAAATCCAACTTGACATAGAACAAGGGAAGAAAAGAATAACATTCGGCCTTGCTTACCTTCTCTAATGATTGAGCAACCACCAAGATTCGGCCTTACACAAAGAAAGAAGCAAGAGAAAGTTGTAAAGAAGAAGGAGTTGCTATTCGACCACAACAGAAATGGGAAAAAGAAGAAGATGCTTTCGGTTTTTGAGAAGAAACGGAAATGGAGGAAGGTATTTTCGGTTTTGGAAGAAGGAAAAAGAGAAGGTGTTTTGAAAAACAACTTTCGGCTATCAAGGCTTCAAAGAAGGAAAGAAAATATATGAGAGAAAGAAAATACTAGTTTCGGCTTAGTGAAAATGGAAAAAGAAAGAGAGAGATAGGAGGGTATATGGTTCGGCCAAGGTTAGCAAAGAAATAATAGCTTGAGCACTCCAAGAACATTCGACTGCTACTAAAAAAAATGATTGAAATGACAAGCAAATTCGGCAACACTTGGGGTTTCGGTTTCAAGGGTGAATGGCAAAGAAATATGGTTTCGCTTAGGCTATTTGCAAGTGAAGAGCTTTGCTAGCTTTCGACTAAACGAAATCAGCTTGTTTGACAAAATGGAAGGCTTACCAAAAGACCAAAAGAGAGACTTGTTGACACTTAGCTAAAACCGAAAATGCACAACTTGCCAAAATGAAATTTCGGCACTCTCCTCCCCAACTTACCAACCGGCCAAGCTCCCCCAAACACTCCTCAAAACCGGCCAACCTCCCCCCATTCACTCCCAAACCATAAATTCAAATAACTATGACCAAGTCTTCCTCCTATTTTCACTCTCCACCCACCGTTTGAAAGAGTTGACAAAGTCCAAGGCAGAGTTTGAACTGCCTACAACTCTCCTCTCCTTGGCGTCAAAAAGTAAGACAAAAGGGTGGCCACTTCGCGGCTTGAACTCAAGACCTCATCCCCCTTGCACTTGACGCCAAACACATGCTCTAAGTGGCGCATGCTTTGCCACTCCACCAGCTCCTTTCTTATGCTCAAGAACACCAATTAAAATATATAAGACCCAGCTCCTTCAGCTCCTATCACCCAAAGCCCAAAACTAAAATTTTCCACCTACTCAGGCACACTCCTAGCCTACAACTAAGCCCCGAAACCTCACAAACAACAACATAGCAAGCCAATAACATGCAAGAAATGCCAAAATAAAATAGCCCTTAACCCGGGATATTACAGTTCACACGTCCGTGTGACTTGGAACATGCCCGTGTACCCTTAAGCATGCCTATGCCCTCAAACCGTGTAGAACTACTGACTATTTCCACACGGCTTAGACACGCCCATGTCTACCAACCGTGGGAGGTTACTGACTGATTTCACACGGCCATGACATGCCCGTGGGCTTAAACCGTGTGCTAATCCTTGATATCTTGACTAAATTAACATGGTGCAGGCACGCCCATGTCCAAATCGTGTGTCTTACATCGCATACACACACGGCCGTGGGATTTGCCCGTGGCCTATTATGATTAATAATACTAAGGTGCGGGTTAACACGGTCTTGACACACGCTTTGTGTGTCCAACCGTGTGGGCACTTACAAGCTATTTACCAAGCCGTTAGCCACCACGAAATGAAGATCATATCCATGCACAATTCAACGATGCAATAACAACCCAATTTTATGAATAATACTACATGCTTCATTGATCTCAATAAACATACATGCTTAGTCAAATTTGGCCAATCACTTAGCCATATACAAAAGAATAATAAACTTGATAGCCTTAAAAAGGCCCTTCTTAAAACATGTCCACAAAATGAATGTTTCCTATACATGCCATACTTAGTAAAGTAACTTGGCTATACCAAAATAAGAGTTGATAGTGTGTTGCGAGCTCCGACTTTCATGATCCACGAGTTAGCTTGGCAGGACTGCATAGAAAGAAAGAATCATAACGTAAGCATATAGCTTAGTAAGTTTGCATGTAACAACTCATAGCATCATCATTGCTTAATATAAACCATTTCACATAAACAATGGTATCATGAATTTCAGCTAAAGAGCTTACTTACTCATATAGATTCTTACATGTCTCATGACACTTACTATTATCATACTTGTAAGGTAACCATGATACAGTATCACTTGATCACATTGATCAAGATACTATAATAACAATAATCATGATATCTACTTTCTCATTCACAACATGAATAATACTCAACTTCATCTAACTTCATCTTGATGCTAACTTTACTTTCTTAGCTTTCTTGCTATCTTCTTTTAGCTTACTCATTTGCCCGATGAATTTCTGTGAATAACCGAGGATACTAAATCTCTTCCCACATAATATGATGCCAAAGCCATATCCTAGACATGGTCTTACATGAGTTATCTCATCTTGGTTTCACGGTCATGTCTTGACATGGACTTATATGGTCTTGCTCTTGATAACATACCCAATGCCAAGCTTGAGTCCTTAGACTTCCATGATAACTTGCTTTCTAACTTGATCAATGCCAAGCTTGCCTTGGACTTGCATGATATCTTGATCAATGCCAAGCTTGCCTTGGACTTACATGATAACTTGCTTGCTAACTTGATCAATGCCAAGCTTGCCTTGGACTTACATGATATCTTGATCAATGCCAAGCTTGCCTTGGACTTACATGATAACTTGCTTGCTAACTTGATCAATGCCAAGCTTGCCTTGGACTTACATGATATCTTGATCAATGCCAAGCTTGCTTTGGACTTACACGATATCTTGATCAATACCAAGCTTGCCTTGGACTTACATGATAACTTGCGTGGTAGATCAAGTATCTTGGGAAATTCATCTCCCATCGGGACTTGCTCGTACTTATCATCATGATTTCTTGCTTGAACATAACATGATCATTTCAAATAATTATTGTACATTATATTAAGCAATTTAATAATAATAATCATAAAGCTTAGAAATCATACAAACTTACCTCAATATACAAAATGTATGTAGATGTGCAATTTAGTATTCGACTTTATTCTTGCCTCGGTTTCGATCCGGGCTTCATTTTTCTTAATCTATAATCATAAATAGATCACTTAATAACCATATTGACTAAATTGACTCATAACTCATACTTTGGCAAAATTACTATTTTGCCCTTATACTTTCTAATATTTACACTTTTTCCCAATTCTCGTAAAATGATTTTCATGCAACTTTCTTAAACTTCATGCTCAACTGAATCATTTTCTCTTCTATAACAATCATCAGTTCTCACTATTTCTAGTAGGTATGACCAATTTTATAAGCTCATACAAAATGGTCCCTACTACCATTTTCATGAAATTCATTAAGGAAAAGATGTTTATCTAACATCAAACTCTCTTAAACTTCCATAAAACATCATTTAACAAGCATTTCATTCAAGGGTAGATTTTTGAACATGCATCTTAGCTCATTTTATAGCTAAAATTAGCTAATTCATAATACGGGAACTTCAAAAATACAAAGAATATTAAAAACGGGGCTAAGATGAACTTACTATGAGCTTGAAAAAAAAATGAAGAACCCTAGATATGGTGTCTCCCAATTTTTGGCAGCAATAAGGAAGAAGATGAGTGAATTTTTCTCATCTTTATCCTATTTTAATCACTAATGAGGCCAAATGACCAAAATGCCCTTCCTCTTAAAAATTTCCATAATAGTCTCTTAAGGCCAATTTTGTCCAAAAATTAAATTTTGGGTAAATTGCTATTTAAGGGCTCATAATTATTATTCTAAAGCTATTTCATGCAAAAAGCTTCTAGAAACTCATATATTGCAACTTTTGCAATTTAGTCCTTTTTGGACCAATTGACCTCAACTTAATAAAATTGCTTTACAAAACTTTCATACTAATGTGCAAACATGGCATAAACTTGAAAAACTCATAATTTCACCTCGGGTTCGTGGCCTCGCACCACTATCCCGACTAGGCCCTAAATCGAGCTATTACATTCATCATTTCAAGCATTTAATAGATATGAGCTTCAAGTACATACCTGTACCATCTCAAAATAAATTTACACATAATATCATCTTTGACATACCCGTGAACCACTCGAAATAGTACTGTCGGATACTCGGGATTCTTGCACACTAAGTGCCACAAATGTAGCCAATGCTACCTCAATCTCATATCACATAGTTGCTCGCTTCGAGCTATCAACTGCCTACCACACAAGTCGTCAACAAGACGTAGCTACGCTACAGGTCTTTCTCACACAAGTCATCAAGTATCCGCAACATATGTCGGTACGCTCAGCCACCAGTAGGACGTACGAGACAAGCACCCTGATCACATAATCACTTAACACATAATGACCCTAGTGACATATCACTTGTATCCTACCCTATTCCTAAGGTTCAAACGGGATTTATTGCTTGTCGATTCCTCTTCGGACTCATACGTAGGATTGTACTCATTCACAAAATCCAGCATACAATTCATGCAATATTAAAGCATTTAAATACAATTATTCTAAAGCTTATTTTTAACATACGAACTTACCTCGGTACAAAATGTCTAATAGTTTGATTTAGTCCACAACTTTGTTCTTTCCCCAATCTAGGTCAAAACCTTGTCTTTCTTGATCTATAATATCAAATTTAACTCATTTAATACTCACATTATTCAATTTAACCCAAAAATCACATTATGCCTAATTTTACGTTTTTACCCCTAACTTTTCAACTTTTTACATTTTAGTCCCTAGGCTCGTAAAATGATTTTCATTCGATTTATTCATTACCCAAGCCTAGAAGAATCTTTTTCATGCTCATCGCTGCCCACAATTTTCATTTATTCACATTTTTACTACATATTTTACAACTTTTATAAATAGGTCCTTTTAGGCATTTTTATCAACAATCACTTAGTAAAAGTTGTTTATCTAACCTCAAACATACATTTTCTACCATCAAACATCAAAATACACAAATATCTAACATGGGTAAAATTTTAGACTTTGACATCTCTTCAAATTAGTCCTTGAAATAGCTAGATTAGGTTGAAACAACTTCAAAAACGTAAAAATTATTAAAAATAGGGTAAGAACTGACTTACAATCGAGCTTGAAAGCTTGGCCAAAACCCTGGTTATGGTGACCCTTGAAATTCGGCTATGGGGGACTAAATTAATGAAGATGAAGACTTTTATTTAGTTAATTTGGCTTTATTTACTAGATTATCAAAATGCCCTTCACCTAAACTTTGAAATTTTTCACTAACCATGTCAATTTTTGTACATACTAAGCATAATGGTATAATTATCATCTAAGGACCTCCAATTTAAAATTTCATTGAAATTAGGTGCCTCTAGCTTCTAGAACACACATTTTGCACCTTTTACAATTTAGTCCTTTTAACTAAATTGAGTGCTCAAACATCAAATTTTTCGAATGAAATTTTCACGAAATCATTTCGTAAAACTGTAAAGCATAAAAATATAATAAAAATAATTTTTATACGTCGAATTTGTGGTCCCGAAACCACTGTTCCGACTAGACCCAAAATCGGGCTATTATAGTTTTAAGTTATTGTTTAATGCTTAATTTTCTATTTTTGCAGGTGACTTTTCATATGACTAAAGACTCTTCAAGTTGGATGGTTTCAAAGCTTTTTAAAGAACATTATGGAGGTTGTTTAATGGACAAAAGGAGACTCTTCAAGTCTAAACATTTTTGGAGTCTTAAACCTTCATCATGATGCCATTTAAGAGGATATTACACAAGCTTTTATAATTTGGTTTCAAGGGAGCCTAAGGGACACCAATTAAACACATTAAGATACATTAAGTCTTCATTAAGGAGAATTGGCATGCCTTTTCAACTACATGATTTTCCAATGAAGATACATGACTCATTGGCTTCCCTATAATAGTTAAAAATGAAATTAGTGCTTGTAATAATACTAGTTAATGGCCAAATATGAAAAGTCTCACATAGGCATTTGAATAGTCACAAAAGTGCCTATAAATATCATGTAAATAGAACTTTGATTAGACAATGTTGAATGAATTTTTCTGAATTTTGTGTGAGAATTCTATCTCTTTGTTCTTGGTCTAACTTACTTGGACTTATTAAGGTTCTCCTTGTGGCGTCAGACCCTTTCTTTTTGAACTTATCACTTCCATTCTTTCCTTATGTTCTGAAGTGTGGCGTTCTGACATACTATTGGTTCCTATTTTGCTAAATAGCGGGTCACTATTTACTTCTTCTTCTTCAAAGACTTGTTTGTTATTTCACTATATAGAAATTGGGTCATGATCATTTATATCGATGGTTCTTTTCTAAGTGCTTGATTTGTGCAAGTCATCCTTCCAAAACCTTCTTTGATATTTTTATTCAAACTATTTTCCATTACTTGCAATTTCACTTTGAATACCAACTTGAAACGATACTGAAATTAGACAATTGGGAAATTCAGCGTCATGTAATCGAATTCATGAATACGAGCATGCATCAGTTTGTTAAGGTAGTAAAGGTAGGTAATTGAGTCCGAACCACTATAAATACTCCTTTTTTATTGTCATCTTTGCTTTAAAATTTTAAAACACTAATTCAATCCCCCTCTTGGTATATATTGAGCTTAACAATAATTTCTCCACCCGTTTATAATAATAACTAGTATTAAAATTTATAATATATATCATTTCATTTTATTACCATTGCACAAAATAATTGGTTAAATTATGCTATTAGTCCATACTTTGTGAAACTTGTGAATTTAGTCCTTGTACTTTTAATTTGGTCACTTTTAGTCCTTGTAGTTTCAATTTTAAAATTTCAGTCCTCATTAAAGGGTATCTATTAAATTCATTCATTTAAGTTATGTTATTTTCAAAATCGATGAGGTAAACATATTATCATATGTGTAATGTCATGTCACTTATTATTTCCATACCTTACTATTAAAAATTCAATTAATGGATTAATGATTTTCATTTGCATTAAGATTGAAATTTTAAAATTCAATAAATATAAGGAACTAGAATGATCCTATTGAAGAATATAGACTAAATATACAATTGTATGCATATTACATGACTAGCAATTAAATTTAATAGAAAGGATTTAGTCACTCTTGCTTAGATCAAGATTAAAATTTTAAATTTTAAACATATAAAGATTAAAATTGATAATAATAAAATATAATAATTAAATTCATAACTTTTTTAAATTTTAAAGATTAATAATAAAATTTAACCAAATTAATTTTAGCGGATTTTAATAAACACAAGAAGAAAACAATAATAAAACTGAAAACTTTTCTGGTTGAAGAGAAGAAATTAATGGGATAAGATTAGAATAATGATTGCATGCAGCTGAGATGAGATGCTACCGCGGATTGTGACTGCAAAAAAATTTGAATGAAAGAATCTATTACAGAATATCTATCAACCCAAGTCCAACTGCATATATTGATAAATCAGTTTACATTATTCAAAGTGAGTAAACGAATTAATGAAATGAAATTAATGTAATATATAAATCTGTTAATGGGTTGGGTTTAAATTGTACCTATATAAAATATTTATATTTATTTTTAAGCTCAAATTAAGTTAGTTCGAAAAATGAACTTAAATTTTTATTCAAAACCGAGCTAAATTTAGAAGGATAAACGCGAGCCAACCCAGGTTACTTATATTTAAATTTTTTTTTAGATTAGCTCTTTATATAAAAATAAATTTTTAAAAATATAATATATTAAATATGTTAAAAACACTAAAATAAATGTTTCTCAATATTTTGATTGAGTCTTAACTCGATTAGTATTGGTATTGTTGCCAGTGCAGGAGGACGTAGCTTCAAGGGGGTTGAAGCGCATTATCCTCCTATTTAAAGGTTGAGAAGAAGTTATGAATAGTTTTAAGCATTGTATAAAAAAACAAATATAATAAAATTAATGTTAGAAAATATATTATTTCCCATTTGCAGGTTCGAAATTGGGGTATGATGAATATCTATGCCTATAGACTATGGCATAATATTATGAACAATGAAGGTCAAAGAAAAATAATAGCATAGAGATGAATCGGTGACCAAAACTTTTGTTATATTAAATATTAGTTTTAAAATTTTATACTTTCGTCTAAGTTATTTAGTTGGATTGGATTTTTTTTTTTGAATTTATGGTAATAAATTAAATTGATATTGAGTTAGTGATTTAATATAGATATATAATTATTATTTAAAATATATGATTAATATAATTATTTATTATAATAATATATTCGAGTTGAATTTAGGTTAAAAATTCTTATTCAATGTTTGGCTTATTTAGAAAATCAATCATAAGTTTTATATATACCTATTTTTCAATGAAATTTCAATTTAGATGAGTGATTTAGCTCATGAACAAATCTAGCCTAATCTACTCTTAAAATTTACAAATTTACACTATATAAAATAATTTAAAAAAACAATGTTCGCATATGCTTCATTTTTTATTAATGAATATATGCAATTGATTCATTTTAAATTCTCAATCGGTTTCGCTTATTCAATTTTAAAGTATTATTTGTGTATTTGAAAGAATATATAATAATAAAGATTTAAGAACAACTTATAAATAAATATTTATAGTAATATTTTATGATAAACATGTTAATATATAATTATTTTGATTAGATCTTTTAACAAGTTCAACAGTTGTAAACCCTAATAATAAATGAAGCAGTTAGAGAGAGAAAGGACAAAATTATATGCCAATTTCAAGAAGAAAGTTACGTATTTAGGACATTTTTATTATTTAAGAAAATTGGCTTTTCTTTACTGATGTGGTAAAATGGTCTTGTGTGAAGTGTTTTATACAGAAAATACTTTCTATTGACACGCTTTTAAATAATAAAATTTAATATAAATCCTTAATTTTTAAATAATAAAAATTCAATCTAAATTCCTAATTTTTTTCTTCTTGAAATTAACATACCGATAATTTTACCATGAGACAAGATATTAAATTAAAATACGTATATTAAGAAAAATAAATCCATTATAAATAATTGTGAATGTTCTGGATTAGAATGGATTGTAAAGTTTAAGATTTGGTATTAATGGGGTTGGTGAGGGTTGGCGGGCAGGAGGTTTCCAATCCAATATACTAGCAGACACCTTTCTTCCCTACAATTACACTTCCGACACCTGTTTCGGAGTTTCGACTTTCTACTTTCTTTTCATCATTTTCACTGTGAAAAGATTGTGCTCACCGGATGTTGAAATTTTTTTCCGACTCAATTCAATTTTACAAACAAAAAATAATGTTGAATTAATATTTATTTTTAGCCAAAGCAAAGTTGAACCATCCTAGAAAAAAAATACATCTATTACTGATATCATACAATATTGAATACCATACGATCATTTGATAGTCAAGAAAACATTATAGTTTACAAGTGATCACCAGAATATAAAAAGTAACTAAAAACATTATACAAACCCAACAGGAATGCATGATCATATCAAAATTTTTATAACATTAATTATTAATATTCAAAAATAGATAAATATAAAATAATTCAAATAAAATTCTGACTCAAAAATATACAATACCTAAAATTATCGGTTACTATAGTCCTCCCGCTGATTTCAGCCATCAAACTCTGGATTTTATTTTCCTTTACCCTAGTTGTAGCACTAAAGGTGAATATGATTACTAATGTAAATATTAATGATATGTTATACGATTTTAGCAGGCATAACCTGCTCCCACTATTCATTCATGACGATGATGATAATAATAAAAATAAAATCTTCATTTTCTCCTTTCGAAAAGAGTGATGGTTTAAAAAAGAAAACTATGGCTTCTATTTTTGACAATCAGATGACGATACAAATACATGGGTGAATACTAGATGCATCAATGAGGTACACAATAGCAAAACACAAAAGGAGTTGAATACTAAATTACAAAATTTTATGTAGAAGAAATAGGGTAATGCCCCCTAAAGAAGAATACAATGAGGGGGTTAGCCAATTTTACCTTTCACTTATACTCTGCAATGGTGAATGTCGAACCATCCATCTCATCTTAAACACGGACAATGAGCTGATTTCACGAGTCTCACCTTGTCATATTGCTTTTGCCAACACAGTTCCACTGCCAATCATCTAAACTAAAGACCCACAAATGCTTATTTACATGCTTCTCATGCTCAACCCGTATATATACACCACAATTTGGACTTAAACAACATTGGCATTGCTTCGAGCTATCCCCTGAGCTTCTTCTAAGTCCTTCAGAAACCTGCATTTTAAGAGCCCAAACCAAAACAAGTTCAAGAAGAGCTGGCTCGGCAATCATTAAACCAACATTTACTCGTTTTACAAAGCATTTTCATAAAATAACTTTACAGGGGCTACATAGAGATCACTAGGAAACCTATTTTATTCCAGATAAGCATGCATTTATTTGGTATAAGAATCAGTGAATATCCAAAGCCTACCTCTTAGAATTGAGAACTGCTGTTCCACCAAGTATAAAACGAATTCCAGAACTGCTGGCATTTAGCTGAGCAACAGAGCGTGATTCCTCATAAGTTGTTCCACCAACGATGAATATAACCACCTCCTGTGGCCTGTATACAGATGGAGCAAGCATCATTGAAATTTTATTAATTCGATCTTTATATATGTTTTTTTTCCTTGTATATGCTTTTATCATTAATAATATCATCTTTCACAAGGAATAGTCTTCCTAGAATTGTTATGTATTGAAAAAGTTCTACTCAAAAAGAGTGGTCCGCTAAAGAATGCTCTCAAGCAATTCTGACATCGTTTGATCAACAAGTAAGGCTAGTTTAAGCCTGCAAATGACCAATGGCCAAAGCCCATGTGCTTCAGCTCAGTTGGTGGTGTTGCTTGGTTCAGTATGGAAAAATGTACCCTAGAGATCTATACTGCATTGTGTGCTCACTGTAGCTCTCTCAAATAATTTCTGCATCATCTTACTTTTCATTCTCAGGAGTTCTAGATCATCTTGCAACAAGAAAAAACAGGCTCTACTACTCAAAGTTAGCAGCCACATATTACTCAAATGTTCAAGCATCAACTTCAGAGGATGCCAGCAAAGAACTAAATATGCAAGTTACAATATCAAAGGGCGTCACTTTAAAGCTTTAAATAGCTGATATTAAATTTATTGTAGCCATACAGTTATTCAGAAACCGAGATCTACTGCAAACTTTCCCAAAAAATTCAATAACTATATAAATAGTAACAAACCTGCCCTGCTGAAAATGATTTCCAACATATGGGTAGTCCACATCTCTCAGTCGTCCTTTGATTATGCTTTCCATAGTTTGGAAAAGAAGAGGCTGGTGCTGGGTGTACACATTCTCAACCCCCTAGTAAGAAAAGTTTGAAAATAATCCATGAGAAAATGAAGAAACAGTCTCCTAGCAACTAAATAAAATATTTTCCATCAAACCTTCAGTCCACGAGCCATGTTGCGAGCAATATTTAGAAAATCATGATTTCCATAAAGATCACCAGTACGCTTATCAGCCCCTGCTTGCTTTAGGAGAAATTGCACAAGCTGTTCCAGAATTGCCAACAAATTATAACCAGTTTCTCCCCCCCCCCAAAAAAAAAAAAATTGAAATGACAAGAAGAACAGACGAATAGTTATTAAAAATTATTGGCAACTTTTGGCCCAAAAAGAAAACATTATTGCTGACTGATTAAGCATCAGATAGAATTAACCAATGAGTAATGACACTGCATATTATATAAAATGCATGCAGCTTGAATAGATGGATAAGTTTTACCAATAAAAAGAATTTTTAATTAGAAAACTAGATTGCCAAAAGAGATATCTGGTTGTAACACAATTGATGAGCACTAAATTTTGGTCAAGGACAGTCGGTCACAAACAATTTAGCAATGGAATGTATGTTCACGAGAAAAAAAATATAAATCAAATGTGATGATACAGAAATTTCAAGCAAAAATATTTCAATGTTGGTTATATTACCCCTGGCTTGTATTTGGCAGACCGAGATGCCAGTTTGTTAAATAGCTGCATTAACTGGACAGGACTCTCTTTCTCGTAGCGCAAAGCATACAGCATTACCAGGCGAAGTCGGTCAATATCAGACACACTTTCATTATTTAAAAGATTTGTCACTGCCTAAAAAAGAAGCTTGTAAATAAGGTCATTAGAGCTTGTCAATTGTAACATGATAGTTTAAATGGAATTTCATCTATATCTCCAAACAATAAACTAAAAAAAACCACTACCGAATCAAATGACTAAAACAGATATTGAGGCCCACTTTTGATCTGTACATGGTAAGATAAGGTAGATTTAACTAAACGAAAACTTGATGAG
The DNA here is from genome assembly GCA_025506655.1 of Gossypium rotundifolium. Lineage (NCBI taxonomy): Eukaryota > Viridiplantae > Streptophyta > Magnoliopsida > Malvales > Malvaceae > Gossypium > Gossypium rotundifolium. The sequence continues at coordinate 75,491,698 of CP106723.1, forward strand.
TAATAACCAAGACAACTTAAACTGCAGCATAATATGTGTACAGCAAATAAATAATAGTCTCTATTCCACTATATAGTGTCATTACTGTTATCATAATCAGTTAGATATAAATTTGGTATTTGATTACACATCCCATTGATCATCTCCAACAAGAATTCAGAGTCAAAATATAAACTATATTTCTTCAATCTTTGTTCATCCTAATTCCTTTAGATATCTAATTGGAAAATTAACATTCTTTTATTTTGTTCCTACGAATTCTGGCCACTATTTCCTAATATGTCATGACTGAGTATCCCTTAGTGTAGCATCAGAAATAGAAATTAACAGGAAAACAGAATGGTAAACCTCATCAAAGAAGAGCTTCGCTTCTTAAACATTTCCAGGATTTTGAATCTTCAATCTTAATCATGCACATAGACAAATAGCAGCAGGTATTTTGGCTACAACCAAATATCATTTCTTCATTCTAATTTTTTTCTCCAAGAGTATATCATTTAATGTCTGTAGGAGGAAAAGAAAATTGCTGCTTAGATCTTCCACAAACCCTTTTGTCCCTTTTCTTAAAACAAGAACACTGTGAGAAACAAACATAAGCTCAATAGATACTGAACCAACAGTTACCCCTTGACAAAAGTTCCGATTTCACATAACAACAAGAAATCATCATCTATCCATTTCAACAGTAGTTTTTATCGATCAATCTCAAACATTCTAGGAAGCTTTTCACTTTCAACATCTCTAACAACAAATGCAACACCCCTATGCAACACCTAGGATCCAACCCTTGGTCCCTTGGTCTAAACCCTTGGTATATTTCAGATTCACCCTCTTGATGCTTCTACCTTGAAATCACCAATTGTAATAGCATTTATATCTTCGGTATCTTAATGGAATAACAGATTGTAATATGGAACCGACTGATATATATAAACTCATAAACAAATATGGAGCCAAAAACTTTGAAAAGTAGATAAAACAAACACATGAACACTACCTCAAAAGCAGCAACTTGCCCCCCATTGCAAGCCAAATCCTGCTCAGTTTCTGAAACCAACATAAGCTTTCTCTCCTCAACTATCTTGCTCATTTCTGTTACCAATGTGACATGCTTTGAAACATTCCCATGCATTTTTCTGTACTCTGGGTAATTCTCTACAAATTTGGCCATGTCTTCTGCATATTTCAAAGCATAATAACTTAATGACCTATCTCAACAACAAAGTAATAATGAACAAAAAGATTTACTAATAAATCTAAAATATTCAATTCTGTCTCATACGAACCTATTGTCTGTATATTTTGGTTGCTTTTAGCAACTTGCTGAAAATCATCCACCATCCGCTTGATATTCATTCCGATATCTCCAAAGTTTTCATACATGTTAGCTTTGAAGAAAGCATCTTGTTCTGATGAAAGCACGACTTCCTGAAAGCAAGAGACCACAAAAATAAAACCACTGTAATATTAAACAAATATGTCTAGCAGAGAGAAGATGCAATCAACCTGTTGATCTTTGGGAAATTTGCCAATGCTTCTCAAATCCACTTTGTTATCCTGAATGCCTATCAATTCATGAACCATTGCCTACAGAAAGTAATTCAGTAACTGTGATATTTCTACCATGTGAAAATAACAGGACGCATAGTTTGTATTTAAGAAATTGTTAAAAAAGAATCAGAACTACATGTACCTGATAGGTCCATTGATTCAGCAATGGAGTCACAGGATCATCCCTTCTGTCAACTATCAGCAGCAACGGAGACATTTCCATCCGCCTGAAGTCAAAAAGACCACTTTCTTGCTGGTACATTAGCTTCTATCAGACACACAGAAGACAACAAAAAGGAAAAAGAAGAAAATCAGTTCCTTTTCATGACTGCAGATTTCTGGAACAAACTAAAAGCTTCTTGCCCAAGACAAAACTTTAAAACCATTCTGAAATATGTAACGCATACATGTATTGGAGGACTCGGGACACAATAGATCAAGCCAAAGCTAGAACAGTTTTTATTAGTAAAATTCTTGTCAATTGTTTGTATAAATATTTGTAATCGTTTTAGGATTGCAATTTTACTTACTGCTGTTTCATGCGCAATCCTTTTTGCAATATCAGATGCCCTTGAATATCTAATAATTGGTCTCCGTTTTAATGCCAAGAAAACTGCACCAATACCATCAACAGCTCGGTCACAGAAATGCTGCAAATTAGAAGGGTCCACAACTGCTGGGAGAATATAATAGTGATTTGAGGGCATGTTTAAAGTGAAGTGATAAGGATCAACTGCAATGAAGTCTGCATAAAACTCCTGCAACATCAAGGCAGCAACTATATAAGGGTAAAAAGTAAACTTTCAAATTCTGATGTAAAATTATAGAGAGTCTCTGAAATATACAGCAATGCATGGAATAATGCTATTAAGGAAATTCAGGCTGACCCATATAAAGAGGTCAATTGGACTACAAATTTAAAAAAAAAAACCTTCAAGCTAGCATAAAGATGATTAGATCAACCCTGTCAATTTTGGTAATGCATCATTTCTAATATTGGCATAAAGAAAATATTCCCCCTTGATACTTAGATCAAACCACAAATGGAATGGTCTTCTTAGATGTTAAATATTTAGTTGCTCTTAGAAGGAAAAAAATAATACAATAAAAAAACAGTCCTCAATTTTTAATTAAGCAATGCGCTCTCTTGGCATCAGGAGATCTCACTTATGCACAGGATATGATTCTTTTCCTTTATTTTCTAGGATAGCTTATTAATCCAATTATGGATAAATTTTAGACTCAGTAGTTGTGATAATTTTACTGTTAAATAGAGAGCCAGATGATGTATTGCAAGCTATATGCACCAGTCAAAAACAAATTCAGCATATTAGATGTACCTGGACTTGCTGAACAACTTCCTGTTCATCTGAATCAGCTAAAAGATGAATCTGAGTATCCTTCAACATGTTTGAGAAAACTGCAAAAATCCAATGAGATGAAAAAGGACCAAAAAGAAAAAAAATATATAACTGGGTAATAAAACAATTTGCACATTTTCACAGTAAAATGAAATTACAGGCCACATCAAATACTGAAAGATGCAAAGAACTTACACAAGTGATACTCTCCAAACCTAGGGTTAGATAGTTGACGCCGCATATATTGAATATTTTCTGATGTAGGCCGAAGGAAATAAACTGCCTTGAGATGCGACATAGATTCTTTTGACTTGGAGATGGAGTCTATCAATTCTACCAAAAAGACTTCTTTCTGAAGTAGCTCTGATTGGGAATAAACAACGCTCACAATGCTAACCTATTACTCAGAAAGCAGAATAAGTTACCCATAATCAAAATCACATTTTTTTTCCTTTTAAAGATTCATTAGTATTAAGTATTATGCTAATCCATGAAAAAGCTACATATATTAGCCCAAAAAAATGCAAAATATAATCTTCGATTATCATACAAAAAAGTGATGCAAACATTACTGTCTCATCAAATATAAGAATGTAATACCACAGCATTTGATTGGTAACTTAAGCGGATGGTAATTGGCCTCAGAATCTGAAATTGTACCGTACAAAAAGGATCATAAAAGCTACACTAAGGCCTAAGCCACACCAACCGATCTCTTGCAGATTCCAGCATTCAAGAGACAACCAAACTGAAAAGCCATAACAATAAGCTCACCCTAATTAGCTAGAAGCAATTCGAGGCTTCATTGCCAATTAAATTACAAATCTGTTTGTATTAAATTGAAAATGATCGCTTCAGGTCCTAATTATCTAAAATCCCCTGATTTCTACCTCTCGGATCATAACAATTTCCAGCACTAATCTATTTCCAATTAAAATAACCTTACATTTGGAATTAATGATAAAATCGAAAACAATAAGTTAAAATTTATTTCGTATAAAATTAAGGTAAATACACATTAAATATCAGAAAAATTAATTACCGTTTGAGAATCAAGAATGAGGACTTTCATGCCGGAGATGTCTTGTAACATCCGGTAAACATAATCCCGTACGGCCGACACCAGCACCATCTTCGATCTTCTCTAAGCTTTGCCCTTTAGAACTGACAGCTGAGATTAATGATCAAGAAACGAGCTGTGATGTTCCCGGGAAGTTGAAACCGTTTTTAACGTGTTTTTTTTCTTTTCCTTTTTTTTTTTCTTTCAAAGAGAAGATCCAGATCTGCTTAAGGCTCAAGGATTAAGCGTAGGCCATGGACCGCAATAGAATTTCTAGAAATCTAAAATGCAAAAAGGGAAGGAGGATCCCAAAGCAGCGTTTCGCTCTAGCTTCAAACGCAGCGTTTTCATTTTTGGGAAAATATGTAAATGTTGGTAAAATAATGGAGGGATAAATCTGGTTAACCCCCACGCCTCCAAATATTTTTTTTTTTCCAAAGTAATAATTTTTTAAATTTTCTAAAATTTTATGTAGGTTGATTTAATTTTTACAAATATCTAATAACATTATCAACATAGAATTTTTATTTGTAAATTTTATATTGTATACACAAATAATTATATTAATTTAATATAAAAATAACAACATATTTATTTTTTAAATATGCACGATTGAATCAAAATCAAAGTATTATATGTTCATATGAACAACAAATAAAATTTTATGTGTGTAATTACACCAAATTGAAGCTCATATATTAAATTGCACATCAATTAAAATTTATGTGTAAAGTTAATTTATCCATATAATAAAAGAAATGCTCAAGGGTAAAAAAAAATCTTAGTAAAAAGGAAAAAGAAATCAATTGAACCCTTAAAAAAAGAGTGTATTCTATTGAGTCCTTAATAATAATAAAAAATCAACTAGACCCTTCTGTTAATGGAAATTATTAGTTGATTGAATTGACTATTAAAGGGTGTGATTGACGATAGCCATTAGAAGATAACATATGACATGTCACGTGAAAGGATGCTGATGTGACATGTCACGATAATATTTTTTTAAAAAAATTATAAAAATAATAATTAATAAAAATTACATCTTAAATGAATCTGACAAATGATTGTTCAAATTGGTTCTAGATGAGTTTAAAATTAAAAAATTAGAAATTACAAAAAATATTAAAATTTATTTAAAATTAATAAAAATAATAAAAATTATTTTAAAAAGGAAAAAATCAAATATATATTTATTTTTTATTAGTAATTTATATATATTCAATTTTAAAATTTTCAAAGTGAAAATTAAATTAATAATTTTATTTTGTATATATAAAAATCTATTATTTAACCCAAATGTATTTATAAAATTGAGATACTATATCATCTTATATCCCATTCCAATAATTGTATGCCATAACATTATTTTTTCATCTTAATGTGGGACAATCCCACCTAAGATAATATATATTATTAATAAAATTAATTTTTGAAGTATAAAAAATTAAGAAAATATGATAAATTTAATTAAAATAAACAAAATAATTGCTTCCGCCTTACAACCATCATAATATGAATTTTAGATTCATTATTTTGATTGAGAAATTATTTTATGGACTCTTTCCACCACATTATTTATGATCTCGTCTAATTAAAAGAGGACATATCATCATTTTTCCACTTTATATATATATATATATATATATATATATATATCTAAACTAAACTTCTAAATCAAAGATGATGTGTCTTTTTTAATTGAATGGGACCATGAATGATGTGGTGAAAATGGTCCATAAAATAATTCATCCTTTTGATTCAACTTCTTTTTACATCCATCTTTTTTATTTTTTGAAATTATAGAAATATTAGGTGATAATCATTTGGAGATAAATTGATACATTCATGGATGGGATAAAATTTATTAAAATTTATTTATCAAAATTGTCAATTTTCAAGTTTGGAAAATTAGTTGACTTGCAACCAATTTTTTTATGGGATCCAGGCATATTTTGTAACATCCAGCCCAGTGATGCCCTTATATTCGGGTTTTGTTTTAGAAGTAAGAATTTTGGAAGGACTTTTGAATAAGTAAAGTGATGGATTCATTTAAGAAATGGAAGGTTATGAGTATGCCTTTGGGCAAACTCCTAAAAGTTTGAAATATAGTCAATAGGAATAAGGCTTAAGAGGATAGTTTTAAGTTGTCTAACGATAGGTTTGGATTAAGTATAAGTTGTTTTCCGAGTGTGTTTGTAACGCCTTAATCTGGCGTATTATAAAAGAGCAAAATTATGGCGAAGTATGATGATTCGAAGAATAATGGTAAGAGTGTATAAGTCTTTGAATTAGGCATATAGTTATATAGAAAAATAATAGGCGAAGAAGTGTTCACCCAAAAAGGCCCATTTTGGCATATAGAATAGACGAATCAAGAATGTTCTTTTAGTACGACCCCTCTATAATAGGAACGGTTAAGGAACTATAGAGAGAAATATTTGACTAAGTAGTAATAGTTGCCCAAATGCATTTTTTGTAACAGCCCAGTTTTACCTAAATCGGAACAGTGATTTCGAAACCACAAATCTGATGTTAGAAAATTATTTTAATATTATTTTCGGTATTTACAACATGTTATTTGATCTATGTGAAAATTTCGTGAGCTGATTTTATCGTTTAATTGCTCAATTTGAGAAAAATGACTAAATCGTGTAAAGCGTAAAACGTGAGTTCTAATAGCTAAAGGTATTATATAGCTATGGAATATTAAATTAGAGGTCCTTATGTTGTAATTAGACCATAATTAAATTGAGTGGACAATAATGGGCATAATATCATGAAATTTGATGGTTTTTATTTAAGGTTAATATTGGTATTTGATAAATAATGTTATTATTAATAAAACAATTTTAATTAAAGTTTCATTTCCATCTTCTTGCACCGAAATTAAAGAAGAACATGAAGAAAAATAGGGTTCTTCATTCAGCTAAGAATAATTCAAGCAATTAGGTATGTTTTGAGCTCGATTTTTGATGATTTTTACGTTTTTGAGATCGTTGCTTCATATTCTAGCTAGCTCATACCTTTAATTTTGAAACTGTTAAAGATTTTGAGAGTTTCCATTGTTTAATCTATGAGTTCTTTGATGATTAATGTTGAAATATGAAAGCTTGATGATAGTTTTACATGTTTTGTTAAGTGATTTTTGATGAAAATGCATAATAGGGATTAAATTGTGAAATGTGAAAATTGTGTGGTTGAAATGTGAAATAAATGAAAGTTTTGGGCTGTAGGGACCTATATGTAATTCGGCCAAGCATGGGTTTTATTGAATTGTGTGAATTTTTTGTATTTGTGAAATAGGGACTAAATTGATTAAATGTTAAAGTTTAGGGGCTAATGTGTAAAAATGCCCAAATATGTATTTTTGGATTAATTGAATGAGTATATGAATAAATAAGTTAATTTTGAATTCATATAGATCAAGAAAGAAGAATTCAGACTTAGATCGGGGAAAAAGCAAAGTAATTAAATAGTCGATCCATTTCGTCATTTCCGTATACGAGGTAAGTTCGTATAATTGACCTTAATTGTGCATTTGTTTAATTGATGGATAGAATTGAGATTGTATGTATTCCATTAGTTAGAATTGGAGATGTAGAATTTAAATGTACGGTTTAAGCATACGAGTTGCTGAATAAGGCCATAGTTGGGCTATGGCAAATCAAATAATAAGACCATAACCGGGTTATGGCATATGAATGTAAGACCACAGTAGGGCCTTGGCAATGTATGTGTAAGACCATAGTTGGACTATGGCATCAAAAATCGATGTACTTATATCATAAGCATTTATAAACTCAAAGTGATTTGATAAGCGAATTGGTGAGAATAGATATGTATCAGTATAGGTATGTACAGAAAATTATTCGAATGATGAATTATAAGAAAATGAAAACTTATGAGTTGCTTTGTAGTTAAACTTTATTTTATCTCATTGATTGAGGTTTTAATTGCAAATTATGTATCTATTTGGAAGTGTTAATGAATGATGTTGATTATTTCATATATGCATACGAATTTACTAAGCTTTATAGCTTTCTTTGTTTATTTTCTTCTATATTTTATAGTAAATTGAAGCTAGATCAGAACCGGGATCGTCAGGAACTTCATCACACTATCGGACATCTATTTTGGTACTTTTGATTTGTGTATATATGGTATATGGCATGTATAGGCTTGAGTCATTTTGATATGTTTGATGAACATGTATTTTGGGCCATTTAAGTTGGCTTGTGTTGATGATTTGGTTAATGTATAAAGATGTGTGAATTGCTTTGTTTTGAATTAGGTAAATTGACCTATAATGAATGAATGAGGTTGAATTGATAATGCATATTTGGAATGGTTTTATTGAATGAATCATATATGTGAATTATGTCTAGTAAAACAAGATGAGTTGATAGGTCTTTGAATAGGTAAATGACATTGAATTGAGTATTGAAATGGTTGAAATGGATATAGTATCATTGTGTATTGGTTGATGACTTTTGGTTACATATTTGTGTATTAAATTGGTACCAATTGAGCTTATGTAGGTATGTTCAAAATGAGTGGCAAATGGCTTGGTAAATAGCCTATCTTTGTCCACACGGGCAGAGACATCGGCGTGTGTCTCACCCATGTGTGACACACGGCCATGTTACACGACCGTGTGTCCCCTGGTGTTGAAATTGAATTGAAGTCAGTATGCTCCACACGGTCTCACACACAGGCGTGTGACTGGCCGTGTGGTACAAGTCAGTATACCCCCTAATTGGCACAGGCCTGGCACACGGGCGTGTGTGGCCATTTCGAAGGGCACACGGGCTAGACACATGGGCGTGTGGTTGGCCGTGTGACCCAAGTTAGTATGTATGCCCTGTTTCCACACGGCCTGTGACAAGGGCGTGTATGGAGCCGTGTGAGGCACACAGGCTGTTCACATGGGCGTGTGACCTTTGTATGGTAGAAATTTTTTTAAGTTTCCAAAATTTTCATATGTTATCGGTTTAGTCTCGAACCACTTCTAAAGCATGTTTAAGGCCTCGTAGGCCCTTAGAAGGGACGATGTTTTTGTGATTAAATGATATTTGAGTATGAATGCATAAATGTATGAGTTATGTATGTTAAATGATATGTATTGATCGGTAATACCTCGTAACCCTACTCTGACTATGGATACGGGTTAGGGGTTTACATTTTATTAGTATCAGAGCTATGGTTTAGTCGATTCTAAGACTAACGTAGCATATGTGAGAGTCTAGCTATACATGCCATAAATAACCTGTGATAGTGTAATGAATTTTGACATTATAAATTATGTTTTCGTATGGTAATGGATCCCGAACGAGCTGTAGCGGATGATGTTGAGAGTAATGCGCCAGCTCCCGCTCAAGGGACAATGCCTTCCTAATCTAGACTCGTGTCAAGTAGTCACGGAGGTGAGGCTAAAGAAGCTTTTTTCTAGATGATGAATGAGTGGTTCACTCAATATGTTCAAACAAATCCAACTGCTCAACAACCTCTACCCCCTCCTATTCCCTAAACTATACCTATAGCTCCTCAAAGAGTCGAGATTTTAAGAATGAATAAGCCTCCAGTTGAAAAGATCCGTAAACATGGGGCTAAAAAGTTCAGGGATAATGTTGATGATGACCCTGAGAGAGCCGAGTTCTAGCTTGAACGTACTATCCGAGTGTTTGATGAACTTTCGTGTACACTAGCTAAATGCTTAAAGTGTGCTATTTCTCTTCTGAGAGACTCTGCGTATCATTGGTGGAATACTTTAGTGTCGGTTGTGCCAAAAGAGTGAGTGACCTGGGAATTCTTCCAGACTGGGTTCCGAAAGAAATACATCAGTCAACGATTCTTTGATCAAAAGCATAAAGAATTTCTAAAATTGAAACAAGGTCGGATGACCGTAACTGAATATGAAAGAGAATTTGTACGGTTGAGCAAGTATGCTCAAGAATATGTTTCTACCGAAGAGATAATGTGCAAGCGGTTTGTTGATGGGTTGAACGAAGACATTAAACTTCTGGTCGGGATATTGGATTTAAAAGAATTTTTTATGTTAGTTGAACGTGCTTGCAAAGCTGAAGAACTAGGCAAAGAAAAGAGAAAAGATGATTCGGAAGCTAGAGATTCGAGAAAGAGATTGATGAATAAACTCTATCATTCTTCATCAAAGAAATCCTAAGATTTGTATAGTCGATCAAATGCACCAGTGGAGTACTCTAATAGAGATCGTGGGAAGCAATTTATGGGTTTAAAAACTCCAGCTATGTCAGTGGCAAGTGTGGGTAATGTTAGACCAAACAAACCTAAATGTGGACGATATGGAAAATGACATTTTGGAGAGTGTAGACTGAATGATAAAGCCTATTTTAGATGTGGTTCACATGAACACTTCATTCGAGATTGTCATAAGTTAGATGAAAAAGATAAATCTCAGAGTGCAAGACAAAGCAACACGACTGCAAGAGGAAGACCATTTCGTAATGTTGGAAATGTGAGTGGTGGTAGAGGTGCGACAAGAGATACTGCTGTGAGATCCGAGGCCAAAGCACCTGCTAAAGCCTACGCTATTTGCACTCGCGAAGAAGCGTCATCTCCAGATGTTATCACTGGTACTTTCACTCTCTATGATACTAATGTGATTGCATTGATAGATCCAAGATCAACTCGTTCTTATATATGTATGAATTTAGTATCTAGTAAGACATTACATGTAGAGTCTACTGAATTTGTGATTAGAGTATCGAATCCCGTAGGCAAATGTGGTTTAGTTGACAAAGTTTGCAAGAATTGTCCTTTAATGAATCATAATTTCTGTTTTCTGGCTAATCTGATGTTGGTGCCATTCGATGAATTTAATGTGATTTTGGGTATGGATTGGCTAACGATGCATGATGTTATAGTGAATTGTAGACGAAAGACTATTGAACTAAAATATCATAATAATGAGACTATTAGAATTGAATCTGATGATCTGAATAGTTTTCTAGTTGTGATCTCGTCTATGTTAGCTCAGAGATTTGTGAGAAAGGGGTGTGAAGCTTATCTTGCTTATGTACTTGATACGAAAGTGACAGAAACAAAGATTGAATTACTACCATTTGTGTGCGAGTATCCAGATGTATTTCCTGAAGAGTTATCGGCTTTACCACCTATCAGAGAGGTTGAGTTTGGTATTGAATTAGTACCAGGAACAACACTGATATCGATAGCTCCATACAGAATGGCTCTAATAGAGTTAAAAGAATTGAAAGCTCAGTTGCAAGAGTTGACAGATAAAGGTTTTGCTAGACTGAGTTTCTATCCTTGGGGTGCACCAGTGTTATTTTTGAAAAAGAAAGATGGCACGATGAGAATGTGTATAGACTATCGACAGCTCAACAAAGTGACGATCAAGAATAAATACCCTTTGCCACGAATAGATGATTTGTTTGATCAGTTAAAAGAGGCAATAGTGTTTTTAAAAATTGATTTGAGATCGAGTTATTACCAGTTGCGAGTTAAAGACTCAGATGTGCCAAAGACTGCATTTGGAACAAGGTACAGACACTACGAATTTCTTGTTATGCATTTCAGACTAACAAATGCACTTGCTATTTTTATGGACTTGATGGACCAGATTTTCAGACCGTACTTAGACCGATTCATAGTTGTATTTATTGATGGCATTTTGATTTACTCTCGTGATGAATCTGAGCATGCCAAGAATTTGAGAATCGTGTTACAAACTTTGAAAGATAAACAGTTGTTTGCAAAGTTCAGCAAATGTGAGTTTTGGCTACGAAATGTTGGTTTTCTAGGACATATAGTTTCAGCCAAGGGTATCTGAGTTGACTCGAGCAAAATTTCTACGATTATAGATTGGAAGCCTTAGAGAAATGTATCCGAAGTTCATAGTTTTCTAGGACTAGCTGACTATTATAGAAGATTTGTGAAAGGCTTCTCGATGATTGCGACTCCAATGACATGATTGCTTCAAAAAGATGTTAATTTGAGTGGTTAGAAAAGTGTCAGCAAAGCTTTGAGCAGTTGAAAACATTATTGACAGAAGCACCAGTGTTAGTTCTGTAACAGCCCGGTTTAGACTTTAGTTGGAATTGTGGTTTCGAGACCACAAATTTGAGGTCAGAAAAATATTTTAATATTATTTTTTTGGTGTTTATAGTATGTGATTGAGCATGTGTGAAAATTTTGTGCAAAAATTTATCGATTGTCTGTCGAATTATGAAAAAGGACTTAATCGTATAAAATGTAAAAGCTGTGTGCTTATTGTTAAAGTGCTTAAATGGCATGGCTTATTAAATGAAAGGTCCGTATGTTGTTATTAAACCATTGAATGCTTTAAATGACAAGAATGGACATAGTTAGTGGAAATTTAAATGAAATAATAAAAGGGCAAAATGGTAAAAAGCCTATTAATGTGTATTAAATAAAAAAATGGATGAAATAATGCTCATCTTTAATGTTCTTCACCGAAAATAGAAAAGAAAAAGGGGGTTTGAAGCTCTTGAATATTCGGCTAACAACTAGGTTGATTCATGGTTAGTTTTTGTTCGGTTTTTGATAATTTCTACGTTTTTGTGATCTTTGCTTTATGTTCTATCAAACCCATACTTTAATTTTAGAATTTGATAAAGATTTTGAGATATTCCATTGATGAATATGTGAGCTTTGTGTTGATAGTTGGTGGAATATGAAAGTTTAATGTTTGGTTGACATAGTTTGTCTTTGAATTTTTGATGAAATTGGCTATTTTAGGCTAAATTGTGAAAATAAGAAATTGAAGGACTAAAATGTGAAATAAATGAAATATGTGGGCTTGTATGAACACAAGGAAAATGTAACATCCTGAAAAGGGCCTATGCATTTTTGGGTTAATTGTACGAAGTGACATGTTTTATGTGTTAAGAATAAATTTTGAACATTTTGGAATCCTGAAAAATGTATGGAAATGTATGGAAATGTAAGGAAATGTATGGAAATGTATGGAAATGTATGGAAATGTAAGGAAATGCATGGAAATGTATGGAAATGTATGGAAATGTAAAGAAATGTATGGAAATGTAAGGAAATGTATGGAAATGTATGGAAATGTAAAGAAATGTATGGAAATGTAAGGAAATGTAGGGAAATGTAAGAAATGATTTAGAAATGATTCAAAGAGGAAAGTGAACATTTCGAAACTTGGAAATGTAAGGAAATGTCAAGTTTAAAGAGCCAAACGAAAATTTTGGAAACTTAGAAATGACTTAGAAATGTTGAGTTTTAAAGTTTAAAAGAGGAAATTAAGGTAAGGTGGCCTTAAGAGAAAAAGTATGTGAAATTTGACACACAACAGGCTTGGAAAAGTGGCTCAAGATGCCACTTAGGGCCTCTGGAAATGGCACCACATGCAAGGGTGTTGGGTGCGAGTTCGAGTCACATGGGAATCAAATAAAAGAAGTTTTATTTTTGCTTCTAGAAGCACAAAGGTGGACGACACAAGGCTTGCAAAAGAGGAGTTTCATTCTCTTTTAAACTCGGCTAATTAGGGGATAAATAATGGATTTATTTTAGATTATTTTCAAGAGATAAATGAGGAATTATTCTTTAATTAGGAAAATAAGGGAGAAGTGATGGCCAAGTAAGGGACTTTGAGTTTAATAATTTCATTTAAGTAAGGATAGTTGCTAAATTATCTTTTATTTTAGGTGATAATTAAAGAGATAAAGCTATCAAAATAGAAGAGTGATGGCCAAGTAAGGGATTCTAAGTTAGTAATTTCATTATAAAAGGAAAAGAGAGGCCATTCGCATTATTTTACATTCTTTAAAAGCTCTCTTAAATTCTCTTCACCAAATCTTCTTCTTCTTTTATTTTTGCCAAGTCAAAATACCTTGTGTTCTAGCCGAATCCTCCATCTTTATTCTTCCTTCTCTTTTTTCTAATCCTCCAAAAGCCAAAAGTTGTGAGATCATCATCTAGCCATAACCAATCTCTCAAGGTTGAAGTGAAGGTGCAATCGATTTCTTCAAGTAAGGATAAGATCTCATTCGGTTTCATCCTTTTTTCTTTTAAGATTTGCCAAATCTAGGACTAACCCATTAATATCTTGTTACCAAACTTTGAAGAGATCTTTTCGGGATTTGTTTAAGTCAACTACAAGAAGGAGAAGTTCTTTTCCCGAAGGTACACCATAGGCCGCGTGTTCCCTAGTTATTCGGTGAATTTTGGGATTTAAAATCCACAAGGTAAGCACATAGGTATGTTCGACCAAGGCCTATTTTGGATATCTAGATCTATTTCATAATTGTTGAAAAGTCGAAACTAACCTATGTAGAGATCTAGTGTTTGGCCGAATACAAGGAGAAGAATAACAAAGTTTTTAGGATTTGAGTAATAAGCAAATTGATATTAAGGTGAGTTTTAGTACACAAATCCTACTAGGATTTGGTTTTATGGTAGAATGAGTTTTTCATTAAATATTTAATATGGGCGAATGTAGGGAGTTAAAGATCTAAGATCGAATTGAGATTTCAAGTGAAATCGTTAAGCGAATCAGTGTGTACCCTACCCTAAGTTTTAATATGTTCATGGCTATGTTTTAAATTAAATGTGTATGTTTATAAGAATGTGAATATGGCTAAGGTACCATAATATGTTCATGGCTATGTTTTAAATTAAATGTGTATGTTTATAAGAATGTGAATATGGCTAAGGTACCATACTATGGTACAAAGTACTAAGGTATGCGTTTCCTACTCCTACTAGGAATATGAATATATGTTATTTTAACATGTGAAAAGTGATAAGAATGTGAAGACCTAAGACCACAAACACGGTGACCTAAGATCGTGATATCTGAATGTGGTGACCTAAGACCACATGTCTAAATGTGGTGACCTAAGACCATAGAAATCTGAACGTGGTGACCTAAGACCACGAATCACGGTGACCTAAGACCGCGATATGGAGTGTAGCGGAAGGAGGGTTGACTTAGTAGTCCCTACGGTGTGCAGGATGGTACGGGTGGTGTGTAGCGGATGGCATATAGATTTGGGTTCGGGTTGCATCATATTGTTTAAATGCTTTGTGAACATGTGTGATACTTGTATGCCTAAAATATTAAATTTTAGTGTTGGTTACACATTGAGTCTGTTGACTCACCCGTTGTGGGATTACTTTTCGGTGACGACCGGTGATGGACCTAGTAACAGATGATTAGTGGAGGCCATGTGAAGTTCAATTTTCTTTTATTTGGACTATTTTACTTTAAGTATTTTGAATTTAAATTTTGGGAATTATTTGATGTAATAAGGCCTTAGTAGAATTATTTTATTCTTTTTATTTGTTAAGCTTACAAACCTTTATTTATTAAAAGATTAAGTAATCATTTTTTATAAAAACGAAGCCTAAATGTTTTGTCACCTAAAGTAAATGATTTTAATAATGAAATAAACTTGTTTTCAACTCAAGCCCAACCCCAAAACAATCGTTCTTTCAAAACCCAGATTTTCCAAAGTAACAAAAGAATTTGAAAAGGTTTACACCGGGAACATACCGATTCGGTCAAGGCTCGTGGGTCGGGTTTGGGGTGTTTTAGTTTGGCTAGGCATGTGAAATATGAATTTTTAAACTATGCTCAGGTTTTAAACTCTCGGCCTTGGGTTTAAGGCCCAAAATGTTTTCAAAGTTAAGCCCAAAAAGAATTTTTGTGAATTAAGCGAGATTTTCCGGCATGGCCCACTAAGTCTCAATTCAAGTCCACCGGTAAGTACTTGACTTCAAGTGATTTAATATGTGAAATGTATGGGCTTTTATGGCAACGTAGATTAGTGAACTAGGATCTGTTGAACCCTAGGACTAGTCTACTCAAAAACACAAGTTCATAAGACTTAAGGACCATTAGACAAACTTGTGATTAAGTCGTAGAGCTAGGTGTGGTAATAGCTGTTGTGCGCGTATACAGGAGTGGATTCATGAAGAGCTTGGTATTTAAGCAATCCTAGCGACTCACCTCCTCTTTACTCGAATCCTACTCAGTGCGTAGTAACTGCTCACCCTAACCAAGAGGACTTAGTCACGGGCTAAACTCAATAATTAAAACCCGAAAGGGACTAGCCACATTTTATGGAAACCCTAGTTTTAAAAGTCAACAAACTACCCTTTTGAAATTATGAAAATTATTATTTTGTAAAAACTTTCTAAGAATTTTTAATTTGCAAATTACCTAAGTACTCTTAGTGGTAAAATTACTAAAATGCCCTTGGTTTATGAAATTTCCAAATACCCACAGTTCTTATCAAAATTTCACTACTTTGCTTAAAGGAACCCTAAATTCACAAAATATCAAAATACCTTGATTATGAAAATTTTTTTTTTACGAAATTACCCTAACCTACAAATTACTGAAATACCCTCGAGTTACAAAATTACCAGAATGACCCCCGATCTTCAAAAATTTCTGCAACAACACTGATTTGGAAAACAAATTCTCAGAAACAACCTTCAAGTTTTGTAAATTCCAAAATATCATTGATTTATTAAGATTTATAAATTTACCACGGTTTATTACTTGAAATACCCTATAATTTCAAAATTTCCAAATACCCCGGATTTCAAAATTACCAAAATACCCTTATTGACAAAATCACCAAGGAACCTTATTTTGACAAATTACGAAAATACCCACAGGGGCAAATTACTGAAAATACCCTAGGTAGTGGAAAAACAACAACAATGAAAACTACAACATTTCTCTGAATGAGCGAAAGTTCATAATTGATTGATGGATGAATGTGAATATGAATGTGAATCTCTGAATTAGAATGGTGAACTTGAACTGAGACTTTGTTTGATCGAGAGAACCACTATTAAACTTCTTTTCATAAAACTGTCATGGATAAACAATGGAACAAAGAACTAATGCATAAAACTTTTAATCGATTAAATTGCGGCGTTAGTAATGAGTTCTAGTGGACGTGGTCGAGGTAGTATCTAAGAAATGTGTTAGTTTTGTTAAGAACAGTCTTGTGAAGAAAGGCGTAGTGTGATGAGTTAGGATTGAACGATAGTAAGTAATTTCGAGGACGAAATTATTTTTAAGGGGGTAGAACTGTAACATCCTGAAAATGGCCTATGCATTTTTGGGTTAATTGTACGAAGTGACATGTTTTATGTGTTAAGAATAAATTTTAAACATTTTTGGAAACCTGAAAAATGTATGGAGATGTATGGAAATGTAAGGAAATGTATGGAAATGTAAGGAAATGTATGGAAATGTATGGAAATGTAAGGAAATGTATGGAAATGTATGGAAATGTATGGAAATGTAAGGAAATGTATGGAAATGTAAGGAAATGTATGGAAATGTATGGAAATGTAAAGAAATGTATGGAAATGTAAGGAAATGTAGGAAATGTAAGAAATGATTTAGAAATGATTCAAAGAGGAAAGTGAACATTTCGAAACTTGAAATGTAAGGAAATGTCAAGTTTAAAGAGCCAAATGAAAATTTTGGAAACTTAGAAATGACTTAGAAATGTTGAGTTTTAAAGTTTAAAAGAGGAAATTAAGGCAAGGTGGCCTTAAGAGAAAAAGTATGTGAAATTTGACACACAAACAGGCTTGGAAAAGTGGCCTGAAGATGCCACTTAGGGCCTCCGGAAATGGCGCCACATGCAAGGGTGTTGGGCACGAGTTCGAGTCAAATGGGAAGCAAATAAAAGAAGTTTTATTTTTGCTTCTAGAAGCACAAAGGTGGACGACACAAGGCTTGCAAAAGAGGAGTTTCATTCTCTTTAAACTCGGCTAATTAGGGATAAATAATGGATTTATTTTAGATTATTTTCAAGAGATAAACGAGGAATTATTCTTTAATTAGGAAAATAAGGGAGAAGTGATGGCCAAGTAAGGGACTTTGAGTTTAATAATTTTGGCTAAGTAAGGATAGTTGCTGAATTATCTTTTATTTTAGGTGATAATTAAAGAGATAAAGCTATTAAAATAGAAGAGTGATGGCCAAGTAAGGGATTCTAAGTTAGTATTTTCACTATAAAAGGAAAAGAGAGGCCATTACGCATTATTTTACGTTCTTTGAAAGCCTCTGCTAATTCTCTTCACCAAATCTTCTTCTTCTTTTATTTTTGCCAAGTCAAATACCTTGTGTTCTAGCCAAATCCTCCATCTTTATTCTTCCTTCTCTTTCTTTCTAATCCTCCAAAAGCCAAAGTTGTGAGATCATCATCTAGCCATAACCGAATCTCTGAAGGTTGAAGTGAAGGTGCAATCGATTTCTTCAAGTAAGGATAAGATCTCATTCGGTTTCATCCTTTTTTTCTTTTAAGATTTGTCGAAATCTAGGACTAACCCCATTAATATCTTGTTGCAAAACTTTGAAGAGATCTTTTCGGATTTTTTAAGTCAACTACAAGAAGGAGAAGTTCTTTTCCCGAAGGTCCACCAAGGGCCGCGTGTTCTCTAGTTATTCGGTGAATTTCGGGATTTAAAATCCACAAGGTAAGCACATAGGTATGTTCGGCCAAGGCCTATTTTGGATATCTAGATCTATTTCATAATTGTTAAAAAGCCGAAACTAACCTATGTAGAGATCCAGTGTTTGGCCGAATACAAGGAAAAGAATAACAAAGTTTTCGGGATTTGAGTAATAAGCAAATTGATATTAAGGTAAGTTTTAGTACACAAATCCTACTAGGATTTGGTTTTATGGTCGAATGAGTTTTTCATTAAATATTTAATATGGGCCGAATGTAGGGAGTTAAAGATCTAAGATCGAAATTTGGGATTTCAAGTGAAATCGTTAAGCGAATCAGGTGTGTACCCTACCCTAAGTTTTAATATGTTCATGGCTATGTTTTAAATTAAATGTGTATGTTTATAAGAATGTGAATATGGCTAAGGTACCATAATATGTTCATGGCTATGTTTTAAATTAAATGTGTATGTTTATAAGAATGTGAATATGGCTAAGGTACCATACTATGGTACCAAGTACTAAGGCACGCTTCCTACTCCTACTAGGAATATGAATATATGTTATTTTAACATGTGAAAAGTGATAAGAATGTGAATTAAGGCATGATTTTGCATATTGTGTATGAAATATGGGGGCATATGGGTTATATGAAAAGGGGAAGTGAATGTGGTGACCTAAGACCACAAATACGGTGACCTAAGGCCGTGATATCTGAATGTAGTGACCTAAGACCACAGTAATCTGAATGTGGTGACCTAAGACCACAGAAATCTGAATGTGGTGACCTAAGACCACGAATGTGGTGACCTAAGACTGCGATATGGAGTGTAGCGGAAGGAGGGTTGACTTAGTAGTTCCCACGGTGTGCAGGATGGTACGGGTGGTGTGTAGCGGATGGCATATAGGTTTAGGTTCGGGTTGCATCATATTGTTTAAATGCTTTGTGAACATGTGTGATACTTGTATGCCTGAAATATTAAATTTTAGTGTTGGTTACACATTGAGTCTGTTGACTCACCCCGTTGTGGGATTACTTTTCAGGTGACGACTAGTGATGGACCGGGCCGGCATATGATTAGTGGAGGCCATGTGAAGTTCAATTTTCTTTTATTTGGACTATTTTACTTTAAGTATTTTGAATTTAAATTTTGGGAATTATTTGATGTAATAAGGCCTTAGTAGAATTATTTTATTCTATTTTTATTTGTTAAGCTTACAAACCTTTATTTATTAAAAGATTAAGTAATCATTTTTTTATAAAAACGAAGCCCAAACATTTTGTCACCTAAAGTAAAAGATTTTAATAATGAAATAAACTTATTTTCAACTCAAGCCCAACCCCAAAACAATCATTCTTTCAAAAACCCAGATTTTCCAAAGTAACAAAAGAATTTGAAACGGTTTACACCGGGGAACATACCAGATTCGGTCAAGGCTCGTGGGCCGGGTTTGGGGTGTTTCAGAAAATTTGGCTAGGCATGTGTGAAAAAAATTATGTGAATTTTGATGATTTTATGAAATAGGGACTAAAGTGTCGAAATGTGAAAATGTGATGGCTATTTTGTAAAATGCCCTAAAGATGTGTGTTTGGACTAAATTGAATGAATTGGTGGTTGAATGAGTTAAATTTGAATATGTATAGATCAAGAAAAGAGGGATTTGGATCAAGATTAAGGCAAAGATAAAGTGCTCGATTGATCAACTCGTTTTGTTACTTCGACTTCCGAGGTAAGTTCGTTTGTAATATGAATTTTTAAACTATGCTCATGTGTTATATAATGAAATATGATGTGGTTAATGAATAAATAGTGATAAGTGTGAATTGAGAGATATGGCACTAAGTGTGCGAAATAGAATTAATACAATAGAGAACGACACTGTGTGTGCGAAATAAAGAAAGTATCGACTACTTTGCTTGGCACTGAGTGTGTGATATCGAACTAAATTCGGTTTAAAGTAAAGGCACTAAGTGTGCGATGATATTTAAGCTTCGACTATGAAATTGACACTAAGTGTGCAAATAAGTCGAAGGAATAATGAAGATTGATCAAAACGTGGTATCGAGCATTGAGTAGCAATAATGACCATTAACTAAGTGTTGACAAAGGTATGTACGAAACCTATATGGTTGATGAATTTGGAATTAGATGAATGGATGGTTATGTGAGTATTGGATATAGATGACATTGTGCGTTCTTGTGAAATAATCTATGTGATGGTTTAATTTGTATATTGATTTGAATTATTGAGTTAAATGTATTATATTACAAACTTACTAAGCTTTAGAGCTTACTGTGTAAAGTTTTCTCTATTTTACAGTGTATTTTAAAGCTAGTTCCGATTCGGGGGATCGTCAGCAACTCAATCACACTATCGGCTATCTATTTTGGTATTTTTGGAAAGATGTATGTATTTGAATATGGCATTTATAGGCTAATAGATATGGCATGTTTTGAGATGTTTGGATCTTGCCATGTTATTTGGCTAGATAAGTTAATGAATTTGGTATATGTTTGGGATTTGTGTAAAGGTTGGTCAAGATGTGTATGTGAGTTCTAAGTGTATGATCTTATGATATGTTTTGGTAGAATGGAGATGGTATGTTATACTATAATATGGTTGAGATTAAGTAGTGCATGATTGACATGTTTTTTATATGTTTTGGTATGTTTGAATGCCAATTGGGATATGAATTGGTATAGATCAATGCTTGTAGGTGTGACCTAAAGTGTGGGTGGCAAATTGGCTTTGCAAATGGCCTATAATTTTCCACACGGTTGAGCACACGGACGTGTGGCTCAACCGTGTCTTTCGAGTTTACAAATTGAGACAAGTCAGGCTCGCACACGGGCTAGACACACAGGCATGTGACTGGCCGTGTGGTGCAAGTCAATGTCGACCACGAGTGAGGCTCACGAGCATGTCTCAAGCTGTGTGGACAAGTCAGTATGTATGCCCTGTTTTGTCACGACTTGGACACATGGGCGTGTCCGAGGCCGTGCGAGGCACACGGCTTACCCACATGGACGTGTGACCTCTGTAGCTTGGAAAAATGTTTAATTTTCAGAAATTTTTGTATGTGTTCGGTTTAGTCCCGACTCTTTTCTAACCGGTGTTTAAGGTCTGTAGACCTCATTAAGGGACTATTTGCATATATCTTGATATGTTTGGATAATGATTGACTTTGTGTTGTAAAATGATTGTAAATGTTTCAAATGTTTGGTAATACCTCTTAACCCTATTCAGGCGACGGTTACGGGTTAGGGGTGTTACAAGTTCAACCTGAGTCGATTAAAGAATTCATAGTTTTCAGTGATACATCATTAAATGACATGGGTTGTGTTTTGATGCAAGAAGGCAAAGTTGTAGCTTATGCCTCGAGACAGTTGAAGCCGCACGAAAAGAATTATCTGACGTACTATCTGGAGTTAGCCACAATAGTGTTCGCATTAAAAATTTGGCGTCATTACTTGTTTGGTGAGAAATGCCATATTTATATCGATCACAAAAGCTTGAAATATTTGATGACTGAGAAAGATTTGAATTTACGATAGCGGAAATGGTTAGAATTGCTAAAAGACTATGAATTAGTGATTGATTATCATCTGGGGAAAGCGAACGTAGTTGATGCTTTGAGTCGAAAGTCCTTACTTGCTTTACATGCTTTGAGCACACAATTACCTTTGTCTGACGACGGTTCAATAGTAGCCGAGTTGAAAGCGAGACCGTTATTTCTACAGTAGATTTGTGAGGTTAAAAAATTTGATAATGAATTGCAAGCAAAACGAACTCAGTGTGAGTCGACTTCTGATTTAGAGTTTCGAATAGGGCCTGTTGACTGTTTGATGTTTCGTGATAGAATATGTGTACCAAGAAATTCTGAACTCATTCAGAAGATTCTAAACGAAGCACACAGTAGTTGTTTATCAGTACATTCAGGAATCATGAAAATGTATAATGATTTGAAACAACTTTATTGGTAGCACGACATGAAACGAGATATCTCAAATTTGTTTCAAAATGTTTGATTTGTTAGCAAGGCAAAGCTGAGCATCAAGTGCCGTTAGGTTTATTACAGCCTATTATGATTTGTGAGTGGAAGTGGGATAGAGTAACTGTAACAGCCTGTAACATCCTGAATTAGGGGTTGTCTGAAATTTTATTATTTTCATGTGCTTGCTTGAAAAGAAATGAATACTATGATTACTTGACATGTTCTAGGGTCTAGTCATAACCCCGAGCTAGGTCTGACGTAGGACTGAAAATATCTTTTTAAGTGCTTAAGAGGAGGGAGCTAGGTGAGATAGGGGATAAGAGAAATTTTGGGAGAAGCATGACACAAGGAATTAATTGGCATAATGGTTTGAGGCGCCAAGGAGCAAGGGAGTGCAGGAGGGAGGACTCACGTTCGAGTCCTGTTGGAAGCGTAATGATGTTTTAGTTTTGCCTTTGGCGTTAAGGCAAGTGGGAGTTAAGGAAGGAGCGTTTAAAAGGGATTGTAAGGGGGTTTATGTCACGAAAGGAGTTAGTAGCAAAGTGGCTTTCATGTGCCACTTAAGGGCTTGGAGGTGACAATTGGCGCAGGTCTTGGGTTCGAGCTGCTGGAGTGGCGCTTGGGAGTTTTATTTTTCTTTTACGTTATGCATAGGGTGATGGGCTAGGAAGGCCTTAAAAATAAATGGTGAGGATTATGGACATGAAAGTAGATGTGGAAGAGTGGCTTGGGGCATTGTAAGGGGCTGCGGCAGTGAGGTCCCATGTTCGAGTAGCATGGGCAGCAATGGGTGTTTTTATTTTGCTCCGGTGTTAAAGCAAAGGGAAGCTAGCGAAAGAACTCTTAAAAGAATTTGTGACGAGGTTATGTCACAAAGACACGCCTGGCGTAATGGTTAGAGCGTTAGGCGGTTGCTCCATTAGGTCCCATGTTGAACCAAGGGAGCGTGAGTTGGTACTTTATTTTTTTTTGCAAACTGGTGTGAATGGGAGAGGGAGCTGATGGCTTGCATGTGGGACTCTTATTTTGATAAGGATAAACCTTGTTTTATTCGGCTAAGAAGAGTGATTATTATTATTATTATTATTTTATTTCTTTTTTTTATTTTGAAGAGGTGATAAAGGAGGGGATAGAAGATAGGTATTGTATTTAATTTAACTAAATAGGTGATAATCAAAAGATAAGAATTATCACAAAAAAAGGAGAGGTGGCTGAATGAAGGGCTCTTTGTGATGGCATATTCGGCCAAGTGAGGGGGTGCCGAAAACTTGTTTTCTTTCTTCCCAATTTGTGTTGAATTCTCTCTAGTTCTCTTGGTCTTAAGGTTCTCCAAAATTCCTCTCTTCTTTAATTCCTTATTGGTAGAATCTACCACCCTCTTCTACTCAAATTCCAACCCTTCCATCTTGTGTGTTTAATCTACTCCATTCTTTGCCTAAATCTCCTTCTCCTATTAGATCCACTTTGGCCGAATTCCCTAAGTAAGGTGCTGTCGATTTCAAAGGGTGGTAAGTGTGTCACTCTAACATTCGGGTTCTTTTCTTTTCCTCTTAGTGTGCTGAAAGTACGAATAGGCCTTGGTAAGTTGGCCGAATGTGTTCTTAAGATGATGGTGATGTGTTCTCTTGTGTGTAGGTAACATTAAGGGGCTTTGACGAAGTCTTTCAGGATTTCAATCTATTTTGGTAAGTAATAGATAGTTTCGGCCAAGGGCCATTTGTTAAGAATTAATTCCTAATGCTGAAACTAACATGTGCCATATAAAGATTCAACGATTTCAGGAATAAGTGCAGTTTCGGGATTTGGTAGGAGACCAAATCAGCAACCAAGGTGAGTGTTATTTCGAGTACGACATATCCTTCGGGATTATTGGTATAACCGAATAGCTATTAGATCTAAAGGGTTGGGTGTTTGCCGATTGTAGGAGCAATACGGGATTACTTTCGGGATTTTGTGATATCGCATAGATTCGGGATTTCCCCTTAGATCTACGGTTAAACAGGTGTGTAAACTCTTACACACTTTATTAGCATAGACTGTTTATTATGTTGTTGTCTAACCTTTCGTGTTGCAACTTTGCCTTGTGGGCATAAGCTTGGATTCCGGGTAAGTCCCTATTACGTGATCTATGATGTATGTTTGTGTATGCCATCATATGGTGTTGAATGCTATGCTATACATAAATGCATGATATATGGGATTATGATATTTGTTATGTAAGCATGATGATGGTGGGATTGATGAGAGGAGGGGGATGATCTCTATGGACTATCACTAGTGGTTTTGACCACAAGATGGGTTGGCCCCATCAGATTAATTGTGACTTCAGTCACCAGTGGTTTTGACCACACCGTTGATAAATTGTGACTAAGTCCCAGTGGTTTGGTACCACCAGTGGTTTTGACCACATATTGATAAATCGTGACCTAAGGTCATCAGTGGTTTTGACCACACGATGGGTTGGCCCCATCACTTGATTTGTGACTCTAGTCACCAGTGGTTTTGACCACCAGTGGTTTTGACCACACGGGGTAGCTAAAGGAGTACGGATGGTTAGTGGGGTTGCATGTTTGCATGTCTATTAATAATTTGTGTATGAGTTGCATTTCTAGGTGGGGGATTTACACACTGAGTCTTGGTGACTCACCCCTTCCCATATTATTTTGCAGATGAGTAGTTCACGGAGATGGAGTCGGAGAGGACTCAAGGCTGCCATGCTTGTTCCTTGGATGTGGAATTTATTTAATACAATTTAAGTTTGCTTATTTACTAAATTTTTATTTTGGGTTGTAATAAGGCCGCTAATTATTATTTGGATGTTTACATAATTATTTTTACTTTACTTATACTATATTACAAATGAAATTATAAATGTTAAGTGAATCGGTTAAAAGTAACATTTTCAAAATTAAGTAACTTTTACGAGTTTTCAAAGATGTTACCACCGGGTAGCAAAATTCACCAAGTTAACAGTAACATCTGATGACTTTAAAATTTTAAATGATCAAATGTTTTCAAAGGATTTTCAACACAACCATGTTTATAAAAATCAATCATTTTCTCCTGCGTTTTATCAAACACTGTTTTATAACCTTAGCAGAATTTTCAAAATTTTCATCAAAAAATCAGAATCTTTCAAACATTTTTACTCCGTGACATACCAGATCCGATCAGGGCTCATGGGCCGGGTTTGGGGTGTTACACAGCCCGATTTTGGGCCTAGTCGGAACAGTGGTTTTGGGACCACAAACCTGACGAGGAAAATTTTATTTTTATTACATTTTTTATGGTCTACGATTTTACGAAATGACTTAGTGAAAATTTCGACGTTTGGGCACTCAATTTAGTCAAAAGGACCAAATTGTAAAAGGTGAAAAAGTTGAGTTCTATATGTTAGAGGTGTCCAATTGCTATGAAATTTTAAATTGGAGGTCGTTAAATGGTAATTATACCATTGGTTAATTTTTTGGACAAAAATGAACATGAAATAGGTGAAATAGAATATGTTAAAGTTAGGGGCATCTTGGTAATTTAATAATTAAAATGAATTAAAAACAAAATTAAAAGCCAATTTTTATCCATCTTCAACCCCATGGCCGAATTTCACAAGGAAACCATGGCTAGGGTTTTTCAAGCTTCCAAGCTCGATTGTAAGTCCGTTCTTGCCCCGTTTTTAATGATTTTTACGTTTTTGAAATCCTCGTAACAAGATCTATCTATTTCTACCACTAATTTGAGATATGGTTAAAGTATAAAGTTTTGAACCATGATGAATATGTGTGTATTTTTGTGTTTAATGGTAGAAAATGCGTGTTTATGGTTAGAGAAACGACTTTTACTAAGTGATTTTTGGTAAAAATGCCTAAAATGACTAATTTGTAAAAGTTATGAAATTTGTCATAAAAGTGTGAATTAGTGGAAATTGTGGGCTTTTGTAGTTATGAAAATGGTTCATCTAGGCTTAAAATATAAGGAAATTTAATAAAAATCATTTTACGAGCCTAGGGGCAAAAGTGTAAATATGATAAAGTTTAGGGGTAAAAATGTAAATTTTACCAAAATATGAATTTAGGCTAATTTGAGTAGCAGGATGAATAAATAAATTAAATGTGTTATTATAGATCAAGAAAGACGAGTAATTGACCTTGATCGGGGAAAAGAAAAGGTTGTGGACTAAATTGTAAATTTGTCATATTTTGCACCGAGGTAAGTTTGTATGTAAATAATGCATCATATTTACTTAAGTTTTCATGTTGTGATAAATGGTATGAATTGTGGCTGAATATTTGATGTAATTGACAAAATATTGACAAGTGAGAAATTTCCCGGTTGAACCTTAGGAATAAAAATGGATAAGAGTGACATGTTCACTAGAAACCTATGTGAAATCTAAGTGAAATAAGTGATCCGAGTGCTGATCTGCACGTTCTACCAGTGGCTGAGTTATCCGAAATGTATTATTGATACTAGGCGACTTGTAAGCAAAGACAAGTGTAGTTTAAATCATGACCGAGTAACTTGTGTGTAGCAGACTCGAAATTGTGACTATGTGAAACGGGTGCTGGTCTTATAAGTTCTACCAGTGGCTGGGTAATTCGGCGTGTGTTGCGGATATCTGACAACTTGTGTGAGCAGACCCGCGAATGTGAATAGCTCAAGAACAAGCCTATGTGTGATAAGTGATGTGAAGTAGCTTTGGCTACAAGTGTGGCACTATTTGCAATATTCTGATGTATCCGTTAATATTCCGATGTGTTTAACGGGAAATGACTAAGTGTAAATGACTGTGATTATGTGATGAATAAGTGCAGGTATATGTGTGTAAACTTATGAACAATGTGCTCGATATGTGATCGAACTTTGGTAAGATTGATACGAAGTAAGTGTTACAATGAAAGTTACTATATAGAAAACATGAAAGAGTGAAATTTAGAAATAAAATAGTTTTGGATAGCAGCAGTTATGTGTGTTTGAAAAATCACCAAAAGTGGTGGAAATTGAATTATAATTTGAATAAGATATGAAATTAAAGCTTATTGAGTCTATTTTTTCATAAAAGAAATGGTGTAAGAAAACTAATTTCATATTTTGAGATATTTAAATTTTGGTGAGACAGAGTCAGAATGATTTTGGAATCCCTTATTCTGACTTTGGAAATTCATTAAAAAATGTAAAAAAATAATCATGGGATAAAAAATGAGTCTATTTTCAAGAGAAACAAACGGTAATGTCATTCGAGTTCTATACAATGAGATAATTAGTTTTTAGTGAAGAAAGGTCGAAACTGTCAGATAACAGAATAGGGGATACTTTAAAGAATGAAATGAACTTATTGGCTAAACAAAAAATTCTGAAAATTTTATGGTAAGAATATATGTTAGTCTAGTTTTAGGGAAAATTAACGGATCTTAATTTAGAGTTCTGTAGCTCGAGATATAAATAATTTAGTGACTATGACTCGAGTAGACAGCTTAAGATGAACATGAGTAAATGGTGGAACTATGTGTAATTATGATTGCATTATCTTGAGAACATATTATGAGGATTGTTAAAGGCATGTTAATAAATTTTTTATTATTTACATACTTACTTACTAAGCTATATGCTTACTCCCTTCTCTTTTCTCTTGTTTTATAGTGTCACCAAACTAGCTTGGGATTTAGAGATTGTCGAAGATCCATCCACACTATCAACACTCTTTCGGTATTTTGAAATCAATATTTTGAATTATGGCATGTATAGAGGACTTGGTTGTTTTTTTATGTGTCATAATTGATTTGGCCTAAAATGATGGACTATGTTATTTGATAGTTCATTTTGTATAAGGCCATTGATGTTAGCTATTATTGATCAAGTTATATGTGTTTATGATGATGAAAATTATGAGATGCATGACTAGGTTGAATGAGTGTGTGATGAAAATTGAAAATTTTTAAATTTGGATGTAAATTTTATGTCTCAGTTTAGTACGACTGTATGTGTTTTGTTTAGGTAATGCCTCGTACCCTGTTCTGATGTCGAACAAGGGTAAGGGGTGTTATAGTAACAATGGATTTCGTATCGGGTTTGCCCTTATCTCCGAAAAAGAAAGATTCGATCTGGGTTGTTGTTGACAGATTGACGATATCAGCTCATTTCATTCCGGCACGTACAGATTTCTCACTTGATAAATTAGCTGAGTTGTATATTTCCAAAATTGTGAGATTACATGGTGTTCCCCTATCTATTGTTTCGGATAGAGATCCAAGATTTACTTCGTGATTTTGGAAGAAATTGTAAGAAGCTTTGGGTTCAAAGTTCCATTTTAGCACTGCGTTTCACCCATAGACAGATGATCAATCCGAACGAGTTATTCAGATACTAAAGGATATGTTGCGTTTTGCATTCTTAAGTTTGAAGGTAGCTAGGAGAAATATCTATCGCTGATTGAATTTGCTTATAATAATAGCTTCTAATCAAGTATAAAGATGGCACCGTACGAATCTCTATATGGTCGTAAATGTAGAACACCATTGTACTTGACTGAGCTTAGCGAAAATAAGATTCACAAGGTTGATCTGATCAAAGAGACTAAAGAAGAAGTGAAAGTAATTCAAGATAGTTTGAAAGAAGCTTGGATCGACAGAAATCGTACGTAGATTTGAAATGGAAAGATGTTGAATTCTAGATCGTGGATAAAGTGTTTTTGAAAGTGTCGCCATGGAAAAAGATATTGCATTTTGGTCGGAAAGGGAAATTGAGTCCGTGATTCATTGGACCGTATGAGATTACTGAGAGAGTTGGGCCGGTAGCATATCGACTATCTTTACTGTCTGAGTTAGAGAAAATACATAATGTGTTTCATGTGTCGATGCTTCAAAGATACCGATCCGATCCTTCACATGTCATTTCCCTGATCGAGGTTGAAATTCAGTCTGATATGTCATATGGTGAAGAACTGATTCGAATTTTAACTTGTGAGATCAAAGAGCTGAGAAATAAGAGAATTGACTTAGTAAAAGTATTATGGCATAGACACGGGGTTGAAGAAGCTACATGGGAACTCGAGGATGCTATGAGAAAATAATACCCTAACCTATTCACTGGTAAGATTTTCGGGGACGAAAATCCCTAAGGGGGAGAGTTGTAATAGCCCAAGTTTAGCTAAATCAGAACAGTGGTTTTAGAACCACAAATCTAATGTCAGAAAATTATTTTAATATTATTTTAGGTATTTACAACATGTTATTTGATATGTTTGAAAATTTCGTAAGCTAATTTTATCGTTTAGTTGCTCAATTTGAGAAAAAGGACTAAATCGCGTAAAGCGTAAAACGTGAGTTCTAATAGCTAAAGGTATTAAATAGCTATGGAATATTAAATTAGAGGTCCTTAGGTTGTAATTAGACCATAATTAAATTGATTGGACATTAATGGGCATAATATGATGAAATTTGGTGGTTTTATTTAAGGTTAATATTGATATTTGATAAAAATGTTATTATTAATAAAAAAATTTAATTAAAGTTTCATTTCCTTCTTCATGCATTGAAATTAAAGAAGAACAAGAAGAAAAATAGGGATCTTCATTCGGCTGATAATTCAAGCATTTAGGTAAGTTTTGAGCTTAGTTTTTGATAATTTTTACATTTTTGAGATCGTTGCTTCATATTCTAGCTAGCCCGTACCTTTAATTTTGAAACTGTTAAAGATTTTGAGAGTTTCCATTGTTGAATCTATGAGTTCTTTGATGTTTAATGTTGAAATATGAAAGCTTGATGATAGTTTTACATGTTTTGTTAAGTGATTTTTGATGAAAATGCATAATAGGGATTAAATTGTGAAATGTGCAAATTGAGTGGTTGAAATGTGAAAAAATAATGTTTTGGGCTGCTAGGGACTATATGTAATTCGGCCAAGCATGGTTTTTTTGAATTGTGTGAATTTTGTGTATTTATGAAATAGGGACTAAATTGATTAAATGAGAAAGTTTAGGGGCTGATGTGTAAAAATATCCAAATATGTATTTTTGGATTAATTGAATGAGTAGATGAATAAATAAGTTAATTTTGAATTCTTATAGATCAAGAAAGAAGGAATTCAGACTTAGACTAGGGAAAAAGCAAAGTAATTGAATAGTCGATCTGTTTCGTCATTTCCGTATACGAGGTAAGTTCGTATAATTGAGCTTAATTGTGCATTTGCTTAATTGATGGATAGAATTGAGATTGTATGTATTCCATTAGTTAAATTTGGATATATTGAATTTAAATGTATGGTTTAAGCATACGAGTTTCTGAATAAGACTATAACTGGGCTATGGCAAATCAGATAATAAGACCATAGCCAGGTTATGGCATGTGAATGTAAGACCACGGCAGGGCCTTGGCAATGTATGTGTAAGACCATAGTTGGACTATGGCATCGGAAAATCGATGTACTTATATCGTAAGCATTTATAAACTCGAAGTGATTTGATAAGCAAATTGGTGAGAATAGATATGTATCAGTACAGATATGTACAGAAAACTGTTCGAATGATGAATTATAAGAAAATGAGAACTTATGAGTTACTTTGTAGTTAAACTTTATGTTATCTCACTGATTGAGGTTCTAATTGCAAATTATGTATCTATTTGGAAGTGTTAATGAATGATGTTGATTATTATATATATATAAACTTACTAAGCTTTAATAGCTTACTTTGTTTATTTTCTTCTATGTTTTATAGTAAATCGAAGCTAGCTCGAAACCGGGGATTGTCAGGAACTTCATCGCACTATTGAACATCTATTTTGGTACTTTTGAGTTGTATATATATAGTATATGGCATGTATTGGCTTGATTCATTTTGATATGTTTGATGAACATGTATTTTGGGCCATTTAAGTTGGCTTGTGTTGATGATTTGGTTAATGTATAAAAATGTGTGAACGGCTTTGTTTTGAATTAGGTAAATTGACCTATAATGAATGAATGAGGTTGAATTGATAATACTTATTTGGAATGGTTTTATTGAATGAATAATATATGTGAATTATGTCTAGTAAAGCAAGATGAGTTAATAGGCATTTGAATAGTTAAATGGCATTGAATTGAGTATTGAAATGGTTGAAATGGATATAGTATCATTGTGTATTGGTTGAAATAGCCATGTGTTATAGGTCAATATACCCCCTAATTGGCACACGGCCTGGCATACGGTGTGTGTGGCCACTTCGAAGGGCACACGTGCTAGACACAAGAGCGTGTGGTAGGCCGTGTGACCCAAGTCAGTATGTATACCCTGTTTCCACATGACCTGTGACACGGGCGTGTCTGGAGCCGTGTGAGGTACGCGGTCTGTTCACACAGGCATGTGACCTCTGTATGGTTTGAAACACCCCAAACCCGGCCCACAAGCCTTGACCGGATCTGGCATGCTCCTTGAGTAAAACGTAGTTAAATCTCGTTATGTCATCTTGAAAAACTTGGTGGTTTTGAAGAAAATAGATTTGGATTATTCTTAAATTGAAAACCATGTTGTAATTTAATTTTGTATTAAACGTTATCTTCATATTTTAGAAATTACAAGTTTAAAGAAATGCCAAATTTTAGGGCTTAACATTAAGTTGAAAATCGTAGGTGTTTAGGTGTCAAAACATTTGAAGTTGTTTTATGAAAAATCATTTAACCACTTGTTTAATGTTGATCGTTATCAGAATAAAAATTAAAACGAAACTTAAAATAGTTAAATAGTAATGGCCTTATTACAACAAAACTAAACCCGAAATAAATTTCCAAAAACATAATAAGACAACCCGAAAAAAAACTGAGCTGAGCATGGCCACCACTAAGTCCCTGCCGACCCGGTCCATCTACTGAGTATCATCTGCAAAATGTTAGCCCACGAAGGGTGAGTCAACAGACTCAGTGTGTAATAACCAACATAGACTCCCAAACGATTAAGGCATATTAGATCACATATAGCAAATTTAGGCAATGATGCAACCCAAACCCACCTAGATATCCAACCTCTACACATCACCCGTACCTGCCAATCACACCGTGGGGATTACTAAATCGACCCTCTATCCGCTACACACCATCGAAGGCGGTCGCTACAGTCAACTGCACATCGCCCTTATAATTGTGGCATAGCCACCAGATAATGTGACAGAGTCACCAGATTCATAATATGTGACCTAAGTCACCAGATAATGTGGTAGAAACTACCAGAACACTTCCTCTTTAACATAATCACCCATATGCCCATGCAACATTCAAAACATACAATTATCATGCAATTTACCTTACCCCCAAAATCATAACGGAATTCCACATATTTTCACATCAATGTTATTAAACATTATTAACGAGTATTAAGGGGTAACGTACCTGAATTCTTTGTACCATTAAATGGTACCCTTAGCCATATTCATTCGTAGCCTTATTAACATATTCATAGCATTATTATTATTAATCGGGAAATTAGGGTGGGTTACACACCTGACTATTCGTAGATCTAATCGAAATATGAAAATCTCGATCTAACGCACTAGATCCCTTTCCTACATTTGGCCAACACTAAGAACATTAGCAAAGAGGCCATTCATTATCTGACAAATCCTAAAGGGTTAACGCAACCAAAATCCTTACCTTCTTTGCCGATTTGGTTACAAACCAAATCCTGAAACTTCGTGATGATCCCCCTTGCAATCGGCTAAGCACTAGTACACTCAAACGGTTAGTTTTCGGCTTTTGAATGAATAAGGAACGGATCTGAAACACTAGAACCCTTACCTAGATTGCTTAGCCAAATCCAAAGATCTGTCGAAAACTCCTAAGACACCATAGTTAGAATCGGCAACCTTCAATAGGTAGTATGGCCTTTGGCCGAATAGTATGTCTTACTTACCTTAGA
Organism: Gossypium rotundifolium; assembly: GCA_025506655.1. Classification (NCBI taxonomy): domain Eukaryota; kingdom Viridiplantae; phylum Streptophyta; class Magnoliopsida; order Malvales; family Malvaceae; genus Gossypium; species Gossypium rotundifolium. The sequence continues at coordinate 75,525,019 of CP106723.1, forward strand.
TATCCGAAATCCCAGAAGATCTCCCTTAAATCGTCGGCTACAAGTGGATCCCGAATTCTCCCTTCATGGTTTCGACCAAAGAAAATGAGAGGACTTAGATTCCTAGATTTCGGCAATCAAAGGAGAAAGGAAAAGAAAGAAATCGAATGACAGGATCCCTTACCACAATGTTGAAACTGATTGCACCTTTGTTTGGAAATGCAGAGATTTGCCTTTGGTTTAAAGAGAAAAGATTAAGGGAGTTTCGGCAAGAAAAAGAAGATTTCGGCTTTTGATGACAGAAGAGAAAGAATGATGTTGAAACTCAGTTTATGGTTCGGCTAAGGTGAGAAAGAGGAAGAAAGAATGGTGAGTAGAAAAGAAAAAGAAAGTGATAGTGAGACTACAATTCGGCTTAGGGAGTTTTGGCTACTAGGTGACCGAATTTGTCATCATGAAAGTCCCTTGGCCGGCCAACTCTCATTCTTTCCACTCAATCCCCCTTTTCACTCCTACTTAGCCAATCTTTAAGCTTTTGACCCAATCTATACTTCATCCATGAAGTGTCCTGTCTTGAATCCATCACTGCCTCTCCTTGCTGAAAAATAAAAGCTCCAAAATGTTTCCCTTGCTGCTCGAACCTAGGCCCCCTTCTCACTCCCTGTGGTGTCACCTTACAAGGCCCTAAGTGACTCCTCCTTGCCACCTTATCAGCTTAATTCTTGTGTCCTAAGCCGCACAATAAACTCCTTAAGGCCTAGCTCCCTTAGTTCCCCTTTTTAGGCTTAAATTAAAATATTTTTCTAAGGCTTCTACCTACATCCCAAGGTTCTTGAAGCCCCCAAAACACATTCAAGTCATACTCAAGTAGGCAATCACATTCATTTAAGTGAAAATGCATAACCCCTAAATCCCAGATATTACATGGTTGAAATTTTTCTAAGTTTCCAAAATTTTCATATCTTATCGGTTAGTCCCGAACCACTTCTAAAGCATGTTCAAGGCCTCGTAGGCCCTTAGAAGGATGATATGTTTGTGATTAAATGGTATTTGAGTATGAATGCATAAATGTATAAGCTATGTATGTTAAATGATGTGTATTGATCGGTAATACCTCGCAACCCTACTCCGGTGACGGATACGGGTTAGGGGTGTTACATTTTTGTCATATAAATGGGCGGACTCTGATATGGAAATAAGACGAGGATTTCCTTGTCAGATTAGGAGGATAAGTGAAATGATAAATGATGGTTATGAGGTATTAGGCCAAGCCAGAAGGCATAATACCTCCAGTTAAATTGTGAGGAAAGCTAGTTGGGAACTAACCAAACATGAATTAAAAGAGTCAAAGACTGAAGTAGTATCAGGTAAGCTTTGTAGACATAGAAGATTTTGATAAGCTACTCAAATTTGATGTCACCTTTACCAAGTCCCCATGAAAACTTGAGTTAAGTTAAAAGGACACCCATCTTAAGTTAAGGGGCTGTTTCCCTTCTTAAGGATAGAAGGGCTAAGTAGATTGGGGATGCCTCCCAAGAATACAAGTTTGGAACTTTGGTTTTCTACTAGTAAGCTCATTCCCAACAAGGTACGTTTCATGACTTTATCTGTTAGAGAAACACAGATCTGTAAGTATACTTGAAGAAGTTGTAACGACCCGTTTCAGTGAAATCGAAATAGTGGTTTTGAGACCACAAATATGATGTTGTAAAATTTATTTTAATATTATTTTGTGGTCAACAGCATGATAGTATTGTGGTATAAAAATTTCGTTAAAAAATTTTACCCTTTTTGTGCTCAATTTGTGTAAAAGGACTAAATAGCATAAAGTGTGAAAGTTGTGTTCTATTAGCTAAAGGTGTTAAATAGCTATAGAACATTAAAGTGGAGGTCCATATATGGTAATTAGACCATTAAAGGTGATAGTGGATGAGCATGGCTTGGCAATTTTTTTTATTTTAAAAGTTTGGCAAGGTTAAAATAGTAATTAGGTAATAAATGAATAAAACGAAATTGTTGTCATCCCTAGCCTTCTTCCAACGAAATTTTTAGCAAAAATAGAGTTTGGAGCTTAAAATTTCAGCCACAAAAGTCTTTTGCATGTAAGTGATTTTAGGGTTTGTTTTTGTTGATTTTTATGTTTTTGGAATCGTTGTAGCTTAACCTAGCTAACTAGAGGACTAATGCAAAACTATTGAATAGTTTGAGATTTTCCATTGATGAATATGACAAGGTTTTGAAGTTTAATTGTAACACCCCTTACCCGTAATTCCCGCCGGAATCGGGCCCAAGGCATTACCGGATTAAAACCATATGATCGCCACTTAGGCTCATTATGACTACTTACTTAAGTCACCTCAACAACCTCATTCTCAACTTACGAGACCTCACACAAATACACGAGAGTTCTCGAGACCTTGTCGAAACTTCTATGACTTTACAATTTCTCCACCTAAACAGGGACTACACACCCGTGTAAGGTGAGACACGCCCGTGGAGGTCACCCACATCCATGCCCTTAACCTGTGGATGAAAACCCTAGCATACTGCCAATCCCCCACGGCTATGGCACACGTCCGTGCTCACCACCCGTGGTGAACACTGACTGCACCACACGGCCTGAAGTCTAGACACACGCCTGTGTGGCTAGCCTGTGGCCTAAATTACTCGAATCTATTAAAGAGACACAGCCAATGCACACGCCCTTGGTCTGGCCGTGTGTCACACATGGCCTAGATACATGCCCGTGTACCTATTCACATGGACAAGAACAAAGCTATCTGCCAAGTTCTTCTCACTCCCCAATCACACAACATGCACTCATCTAATTCATCCATAATCAACTCATATTGAAACACAAACTCACATGGATAACTACATCTTTTCATATAATAAAATAGCCAACAACTATAGCATTATACAAAATAGATTATCCATCTAAAGGCCAACACATCTTAGCCATTTACAACAAAATTTACTAACTTGTCTAGCCTCTATACATGCCATATACAAAACATCAAGTCTACTGTACCAGAGTAAGCTGATAGTGTGGGCGATCTTCCGATTAATCCACGTATCTTGACTCAACCCTCTTTCTCTATAAAACAAGGGAAAAGAAAAGGAGTAAGCCTTGAGCTTAGTAAGTTAGACATAAACAATTTAAGCATTCTAGTATAAACTAAACAGCAATTAGCATTATACTACCAAATAAATTCACATCCACAATTATGCTTACTCTTTCTATCCCTTACCACATTTCCAACACATCATGAGTTACATATTCATAATCATTGAAATGCACCCCTGCACTCAATATCACATTTACACAATATACAACACATCATTATTCTTAATAATACATCCACACAGCTAATTTCTCGATGATTTCGCACTTAGCCCACCACAATCAATTTATAGGGTAGTATCGCACTTAGCCTACCAACAAAGATATTCATAGTGGTTTCGCACGTAGCCCACTAAATAATATACTTAACTATGGTATCGCATACAACCCATCGTTGTTAAGTATTAAGGTGGTATCCCACTTAGCCCACCATCAAGCATTATCACTACACATTCACATATCTACTTATAATCCATTCATCCAGTCACAATATCTACTACATTCATTCAACTTGAACCACATCGGTTCTCAATCATTCTCAATCATGCTATACACTAGCTAGCATTAACAAATTGTAAGTATGAATGCATTATTTACGCATAAACTTACCTCGGCACTCAAAAGTATAAAGATGTGCAATTTAGTCCACCACCTTGCTCTTGCCTCGATTTTGATCCGGCTTCATCTTTCTTGATCTATAATGATAATCAACTCATTCAATACACACATTGATTAAATTGACCATTATATCATACTTTAGCAAAATTACCATTTACCCCTAAACTTTCTTATATTTACATTTTTGGCCCAAGGCTCGTAAAGTGATTTTCATTCAACTTTCTAGTCTTTCATGCTTAGCCGAACCATTTATTCAACTAAAGCAATCATCAAATCTCTCTAAATCACACATGTATGACCAAACTCAAAACTTTCACAAACAAGTCCCTACTTGTATTTTTCATGGAAATCACTTAGCAAAAGATGTTTCTACTACAACAAGCTTTCATATTCTTCCATAAAACATCAAAACATGCATGTCATACATGAGTACAGTTTTGAACATCCATCTTAGCTCAAAATATAGCTAAAAATAGCTTACTCATGCTACTAGGACTTCAAAAATACGAAGAATTTCAAAAACGGAGCTAGAATACACTTACTAGCTAGCTTGGAAAGTTGAAGAGCCCGAACAATGGCTTCTCTCAATTTTTGGCGACTTGGGAAGAAGATGAATGAAATTCTATCATCTTTTCCCCTTTTTAATCATTTAATTGACAAATGACCAAAATTCCCTTTTGTCAAACTTTCAAAATTTTAACCCATTCATGCCCAATTTTGTCCAAAAATTAGAATTTGGGAAAATTACTATTTAAGGACCTCTAATTGGTAATCCAAACCTATTTCACACAAATAGCTTTTAGAATATTACATTTTGCAACTTTTGCAATTTAGTCCTTTTGGACAATTCAACCGCGATTTAACAAAATTACTCCTGAAACTTTCACACTAACATGCAAATATGGCATAAACCTCAAAACTCATACATATACCTCAGATTTGTGGTCTCGCAGCACTATTCCGACTAGGCCCTAAATCAGGATGTTACATTAATGGAAGAAAATGAATCCTTGTTGTTAATTAAACAACTTTTGTTAAGTGTAATAGCCCAATTTGGGCCTAGTCGAAACAGTGGTTTCGGACCACAAATCAACGAGGAAAAATTTATTTTCATTACATTTTTATGGTCTAGATTTCACGAAATCAAAAATTCGTTCGAAAATTTTGACATTTGGGCACTCAATTTAGTCAAAAGGACTAATTGTAAAAAGTGCAAAAGTTGAGTTCTATATGTTAGAGGTGTCCGATTGTTATGAAATTTTAAATTGGAGGCTCTTAAATGGTAATTAGACCATTGGTTCATTTGTTGCACAAAAATGGACATGAAATAGGTGAAATAGAATATTTTAAAGTTAGGGGCATTTTGGTCATTTAGTAATTAAAATGAATTAAAAACAAAATTAAAAGCCAATTTTTGTCCATTTTCAACCCCATGGCGAATTTCATAAGGGGAAACCATGTCTAGGGTTTTTCAAGTTTCCAAGCTCGATTTTCAAGGAAGACGAGATTTAGACTTAGAACGGGGGAAAACAAAGAGTATGACGAATAAGTCATTTTCACCGATTGTGCTACCGAGGTAAGTTTGTATGTAAATAATACATCATTTTTATTTATGTTTTAATATTTTTTTATTTTATATGATATATGGTTGAATATGGAGTTTTTATTTGATGTAAATTATGAATTGTGATTGATTATGGATGAATTGGTAAAATGTTGAAAAGTGAGAATTCCCGGTTGAACCTTCGGAATAGAAAAAATGCGAATGAGGTAGCTAGGTCACATGTGTGGTTCTAAGTGTAGGCCACTGTGTGTACAAGAGAGCTACGAGATGGTTTTAGGTCACGTGTGTAGTACTAAGTGCAGGCTACTACGTGTACCAGACGGATAGGTTGCATGTGTAGTACTAAGTGCAGGCTACTATGTGTACCCAATAGCTTCGATCATAAGTGTGGTACTAAGTGCAGGCCACTATGTGTAAGTGATCGTTCTGGTCACATGTGTAGTACTAAGTGCAGGCTACTATGTGCACCAGATAGCTTCAGCTACAAGGGTTGTACTATGTGCAGGCCACCGTGTATCTGTTATTATTTCGATGAGTTCAACGGGAAATTGACTCAGTGAAAATACATGTGATCATATAACGAGTAAGTGTAATTGAATATGACTATGTGATAAACAAGTACAGGTATAAGTGTGAAAATTTATGAACAATGTACTCGATATTTGATCGAACCTTCGGTAAGATGAAATGGAGTAAGTGAAATTATGAAAGAGTAAATTTAGCAACAAAGCAGTTTTGGACAGCAACAGTTGTGTGACTTTGAAAAATCACCAAAAATGGTGGAAATCGAATTAGAGGTTGAATAAGATATGAAATTAAATACTATTGTAATATCCCAAGTTATGGGTTATTTTGTTATGGCATGGTTTGCATGTGTTTGGTCCGATCATGTTGTTGTGTTTTGATGTTGTTGGGGCTTAGTTATAAGCTAGGTGTAAGCCCGAGTGGTAGGAAAAATTTTGTTTTAGGCTTAGGTGGGAGGAGTGAAGGAGCTGGGGTTTATAAATATCTTTAGGTGAATTTTAGCATAACAAATGAGCTGGTGGAGTGCAAGCAAGGCGCCACTAAGAGCTTGGATTGGCGCCACTTGCGAGGGGAGGAGGTCCTGTTCAAGCTGCAGAGTGCTCCATTTTGGTTTCTATTTTGACGGAATGGAGGGGAGGAGTTGTAGGCAGTTCAAACTCTGCCTTGGACCAAGTCAAAAGTTCAAATGGTGGGTGGAGAGTGAAGTTAGGAGGGAGACTAGTTCAAACTAGTTTGAATGGGTGGCTTGGAGTGTTTGGGGAGTGGAGGCCGAATTTTTGAGAGATTTTGGGGGGAGTGGCCGGTTGGTAGGTGTAGTGGGGGAGTGATATGCCAAAATTCATTTGGCAATTTGGGGTATTTTCTTTTTCGGTCACTTTTGGTGTCAAGCAAAAGTTTTCTTTCTTATTTTTCTTTTGGAAACCGAAGGTCTAAAGCTTACCCTTGCGATATTTCTTTTGTTTTTCTTTTGATGTTCTTGGTAAACCAAACTAGTATTTTTCTTTCTCTTAAAGCTAGTGTCAAACTTACATTCTCCATTTGCTTTCTCCATTGCTATTGAGTAGAAACTAGCTTCTCTCCTCTCATACTCTCTTTCTTCTCTCAATATCCTCTTGCCGAAACTCCATTCTCCAAAAACACCATCCTCTATTTTCTTTTTCATTAAACCGAAAACACCCTCCCTCTTTTCATCTTGATTGCCTTTCTTTTCCAAAAACCTCTTAGCCGAATCTTTCTTCAACCTTTGCCGATTTCTTTTCTCCTTCTGAACCACATTTCTTTTGCTTGGTACTTCAAAGACTCTAGCCAAACCTTCCTTTGTGTGAAGTCAAACTTTTCTCCTTTTGTTAAGGGTGTTAGCAAACCTTTTCTCCTAATAGTTTCTTTATTGCGGATATCGTAGGAGGGTTGACCTTGTTGGATTCTTGTTTCAATCGGTCTAGTAAGAGGTAAGTGTTTGGCCGAATGGCCATTTCTCCCCTCTCTTGTGCTTTGTCGATTTTGGGTGTGTTCAAGGGCCGATTTCGGCATTTGTTGAAAGGAGTTAACTTTTGGTTTTGGTAATCGATTTCGTATAAGGCCATTGGATTTCGGAAGCAAGCAAGAAGAGCTTTCCATATCTGATAATCATTGGGTAAGTGGTGGTAAGAGGTTACTTTAATGGTTTTCTTTAGAGTTGTTAAGCCAAAGACTTATGAGACTGATGGTTTGTGTTTTGGGGGGGAGGCCGACTATCATAAGGAACCATTGTTGGTTCGGGTTTGGTAGGAAACCAAACCATTTGCGAGGTAAAGGTTTAACGCAAACCCTTTTGGTTTATTGGTTTTGGCCGAAAGTTATAAGTGACTAATCTTGTGTTTGGCCGATTTTAGGAGCAAGATAATCGAGGGGTTTAATCCGGTTCTTTGGGATTAAGCGTCGTTCTATCGTGTGTGTAAACTAACACACCTTTTCTTGAGTAATATGTTAATAACTTTGATTTTGTAAGTGAAACAAAGATGGGTGACCGATATTATACCTAATGAGGTATGGATACGGATTCGTAAGTCCGTTTCATTACGAGATCTGTGATGATATATGATATCATAATTTATGGTGTGTGTATTTTGAGATGCCATATTAAGCATGTGAGCTTGATAGCATGATTGCACGATTTATATTAGTATGATATGTTATTGGGTGATATGAGAGGAGGGGATATGATATCGTGTCTTTGGGACACCGGAGGTTTGGCACCTCCGTTAGTGCAGTACCACGATTGATTATTGTGACTTTGGGTCACCAGAGGTTTGGCACCTTCGCGTCGCCCCGTAGGCTTAGCACCACAGTGGGTTGGCCCCACGGTTGATTATACGGGATTGACGCTAGTGATTTGGTATCACACGATGGGTTGGCCCCATCATCTTAACCGTGACTGCGGTCACCAGTGATTTGGTATCACACTTGTGTCTTTGGGACACCAGAGGTTTGGCACCTCATAGCGACTCGTCCCTGTGGTTGACGCCACCGTGGGTTGGCCTCACTTTCGAGATACGGGATTGTCGCCAGTGATTTGGTATCACACGTGGGTTGGCCCCACAGATGGATCTTTCGTGACTTTGGGTCACCAGTGGTTTGGCACCACATCTATGGATATCGTGACTTTGGGTCACCAGTGGTTTGGCACCACCAGTGGTTTGGTACCACACGGGGTAGAAAATGTGTTACGGATGGTTAGGATCGGGTTCATTAATTGTATTGCTTTGTTATGATGTGTGTTAGCATGTTGCATATATCGGGAGAGGGATTTATCTTGTTGAGTCTTGTGACTCACCTTCTCCTTATCATTTCAGTGACATATAGATCATGGACTTGGAGCCAGGATGGACTCGAGGTGCCCATGCCATGGATAAATTCAGAGTTGCATTGATTTAAACTTGGTACTTTATTTGACTGGTTTTTCATTTGGTTTATTTGGATTGTAAAAGGCCTTTTTAAACTTATGTTTTATTATTTATATGCGTGGATTGGATTTCAAGTATGCCTTAATAATTAATTGGGTTAAAATTTGGCTAAAATTTGTAAAGATAAGGTTTTCAAACTACAAGCGATATGTTTTAAACTTTACCATCTGTATCACAAGTAATTTAAGGTAAACGAAACTCAAATGTTCTCCAACTTGAATGCATTCTCGCACTAAGTCAAAAAAATGTTTTAAGCAACAACAAGGATTACTTGAATTTCTAAACGAGATAAACTTGTTTTACTTACATAACTGATTAAGTTTTTGTAATTTTCGGGTTTTCAAATGAATCATTAATTTTAAATCAGTCAACCTCAAGATTTTCTTCAAGTACAAAATTTAGCAAGATAATTTTATCAAACTTTTAAACGGAAACCTAAACCTCTCAAATACATTTTCCCTCAGAACATACCAGATTCGGTCGTGGTGTATTGACCGGGTTTGGGGTGTTACAATTGTGGTATCAGAGCCAAGTTCAAAGGCTCGACTGTGGGCCCGAGGCCCAAAATGTTTTAAATTCGGTTTTAAAGTGTTTTGGCTTTAAAGAATATGGTTTGAAGGGCATGGCACCGAGTCTCCCAACCACCCCCGCCTGTAAGTACCCTTTACTATTGCTTGTGATTTTGATGTTGATGTGAGTGGATGACTAGCAATAGTGGATTACCTTAGAAACTAAACCGATAAGACTCGTGGACTTGCGAAAACAAGCTTTTTAATAATCATAAAACTTTGCTTTTAAACAAAGGAATAATTATCGATGCATAAAATTCTTTAAATCGCACAAGATTTTAGTCATGAGTACACGAGGTGGACGTGGTCGTGGGCGTGGTCGAGGTAGGATGATGCTTCAACCCGTAGGTTCAGTCGAGGTCGAGAATGAGATACTGCATCGCCACCGCTTGGAGGTGGTGAGTTTCAGAACGGGGCGGGACGACGCAGTGTCACAGGCGATGCTGTGGGTTCTGGAAAGGGTAGTCGGAGTAGGTGGAGGCGCAAGAGCTAGAAAATCTGTGCTGGCGACTTGAACAAACGGGCCGAGGTATTCCGAGGTGTCTCTGGTGTTGCTCCCAGCACTGCTGAATATTGGCTGGAAGCGACAGAGCGGATCATGGACGATCTGGACCTGACTGCTGAAGAGAAGTTAAAGGGGATAGTATCACTTCTCCGAGATGAGTCATACTAGTGGTGGCTCACGGTTGGAAAATACCGCAAAGCAGAAGATCGACTTGGGACTATTTCGTGGTCGCTATCAAAAAACTACGTTGGAGCTAACTACATTAATGAGCAATGGAAAGCATTTCTGAGGTTAGTTCGGGGGTAAATCGATCGAGTACGAGGCAGAGTTCCTCAGGCTGAGTCGATATGCTAGGGGTATGGTGGCTACTGAACACGAGAGGTGTGTTCGTTTCGAGGATGGCCTACGAGATGAATTAAGGTTGCTGATTGCTCCCCAGTCGGAGCGCGAATTTGCTGTCCTGGTTGAAAAGGCGAAGGTAGCTGAGGGTATTAAGGAGTCTGTGAGACAAGGCATGGATAAGAATCGACATAAGAGGAATTTTGGGTCTTCTGGGTCGTTAGGTAATCCTCAGAAAAGGGCTAGACCGAGTGGGCCAAATTAGTTTGGTAGGTTTGTTCTTTGCTAGTCGTGGACCGCCGCAGCAGTAACCGCTGTGGGAAAGCTCATTGGGAGGATGTTGGACTGGTGGTAGAGGATGTTTTGAGTGTGGCTCACTTGGACCACCGTGTGAGGATTGTCCGTAAGTTGGCTAGGATTCACCCAGAGAGTCGGTACGTACTCGGCTTCAGAATAATGGACCACCACCGCAGAGGGGCCGAGGTAATGGCGAGGAGGTAATGGTTCGGTCAGGTAGAGAGCACCTGCAGGCGAGGTGCAGATGAGTTCTGAGGCTAGAGTAGGGGCTAGTGTATGCAGCGAGGCGCCGAGAGGAGGGCGACGACCGGACGTCATAACCAAAGACGCTTTTAATCTTTGGTTCTCCATTTACTGCTTTGATTGATGTGGGTTCAACACATTCATATGTTGCGAGTAGCATAGTGAAGACCATGGATCTAGACTCTGAGATATCTTCTAGGCAAATGACCGTAATAAGCCCTTTAGGTCACTCAGTAGTTGTAGATAAGTCAGTATAGAGATGTACCTCTAGAACTCCAAGGGTAGTGTTTGTGGTCGATCCGATGGAACCGCCGCTTGGGGAGTTCGATCGATTCTCGGGATGGACCGGCCGGTTAAGTACCGAGCGGTTGGATTGCGCGCTAAGCGCATGGTTCTCGAAAACTAAGGGTGATGAGGTAGTCCCGATCGATAATAGAAGAAATTACTTGTCCAACGTGGTGTCCGCTTCTGGCCGGAAGATGGTCGGGAAGGGTCGTGAAGCATATGTGGTTCATGTGTGTGCCTTGGAGGCTAAAGAGTCTGTGTGGGAGAGGTCCGAATGCTAGGAATTTGTTGATGTGTTTCTTGAGGAGCTTAAACTTTGCCACGGATCGTGAGGTAGAGTTCGGATAGATCATATTCAAAGCTGCGCCAGGTTCTATTACTCCGTGATAGGATGGCGCCTAAAGAGTTAGTAGAGCTTAAGGCTCGAGATCCGAGTTGTTGGATCGGGTTTTATCGAGCCAAGTGTTTCACCTTGGGAGCGCTTACTCTTTGTCAAGAAGAAAGACGGTACTATGCGGATGTGTATAGACTACCGCCAATTGAATAAGTCGACGATCAAAAACAAGTATCCATTGCCGGATAGATGACTTGTTTGATCACCGGCGGTGCGTCAGTATTCTCAAGATTGATTTAAGGTCCGGGTACCACCGATTAAAGGTGAAGGAGGCGAATATCTGCAAGACGGCATTTCGTACTTTCGGTATGGGCACTATGAATTCTTAGTAATGCCGCTTGGGTTGACTAACGCTACGCAAAGATTCATGGATATGATGAATAGGGTGTTCAGTGATATTTGGATCGGCCAGTAGTGGTTTTATCGATTTACATCTTGGTATATTCAAGGACCGAGGAGGAACATGATGCGATTATGGGTGGTATTGCAGATTCTGAGGGAGAAACAGCTTTATGCAAAGTTTAGTAAATGCGAGTTTTGGCTTAGAGAGGTGACGTTCTTGGGTCATGTAGTATCGGCTGAGGGGATTAGAGTGGATCCTCGAAAGATTGAGGCAATTTTGGATTGGAAGTCGCCTAGGTCAGTAGCTGAGATTCGGAGTTTTCTGGGTTTGGCAGGATACTATCGAAGATTTGTAGAGGGATTTTCGTTGATCGCAGCACCGATGACCAAATTGTTAAGAAAAGGGATTCCGCTTATTTGGACTGAGAAGTAGCAGGAGAGCTTCGACAAGTTGAAGAAGATTTTGACTGAGGCTCCAGTTCTAATTCAACCTGAGGTAGGAAAGGAATTCACAGCTTATTGCGATGCATCACATACGGGTTTGGGTTGTGTCTTGATCACAGAAGGAAAGGTTGTGGCTTACACATCTCGGCAGCTGAGGCCACATGAGGTCAATTATCCGACGACGATCCGGAGTTAGCGGTACGTAGTTTTTGCTTTAAAGATTTGAAGACATTACTTATGCGGAGAGAGATTGATAGTCTACACGGATCATAAGAGTCTCAAGTACCTTTTGACTCGTAATGATTTGAATCTGGCGTATGAGATGGATTGAGTTGCTAAAAGACTACGAATTCGATTGAGTATCATCCGCAAGGCTAACGTGTGGCGACGCGCTGAGCCGTAAGGTTGTTTGAATTAAGAGCGATGTTTGCCCATTTGAGTTTGTACGACGACGAAAGTATTCTAGCAGAGCCGCAAGTTAAGCTACTTGGGTTGAGCGATCGGGAAAAACAGTTGATGGATGAGGTTTTGAGTGCACAGAGGTCACAAGTGCGTAATGATGGTTTGGAGGGTTACAGTTTGTCTAGTGATGGAGTGCTGTGTTTTTAAGGGAGAGCTTGTATGCCGAGGGATACTGAGTTAAGGTAGAAGATTCTTCAGGACGCACATAGCAGTCCCTACGCTATGCATCCTGGAGGTAGCAAAATGGATAGGGATCCCAGATTTACGTCAAGGTTCTGGAAAGCGTTGCATCAGGCTCTGGGTACTCGGTTGGATTTTAGCACAGCATTTCACCCGCAATCGACGGCGATCGGAAAGGGTTATCTGATCTTGGAAGACATGTTGCGAGCTTGTGTTCGGACTTGAGGGTAGTTGGGAGGAGTTTCTACCATTAGTTGAGTTCGCCACAATAATAGTTACCAAGCAAGCATCAAGATGGCACCTTATGAGGCGTTGTATGGTAGGAAGTGTCGCCACCTACGTCTTTGGACCGAGTTGGGTGAACGTCGGTTGTTGGGACCGAGAGTCGTTCTTTGAGACCAAGACAAGGTTAAGTTAATCTGAGCTCGATTAAAGAAGCTTGCATCGCAGAAGTCTTATGCCGATCTTAAGCGGAGAGATATTGAATTTGCTGTGGGAGATCAAGTTTTCCTGAAGGTCTCGCCGTGGAAGAAAGTGTTAAGGTTCTGAAGGAAAGGCAAGCTAAGTCCGAGGTTTATTGGGAGTATAAGGTCTTTGAGACGAGTGGGACCAAAGAGTATATCGCCTTGAGTTGCCGCAGAGCTAAGTCGATTCACGACGTGTTCCACATTTCGATGCTTAGGCGATATCGCCGATCCATCGCGTGGTGGCGATGGAAGAGATCGAGGTAAACCTAGATTTGACCATGGAGGAAGAGCCTGTACAGATTTTAGATCGGGATGTGAAGGTTCTACGTAGGAAGTCTCTGTGCCTTTGGTTAAGGTACTATGGCGGAATCATGGCGTGGAAGAAGCTACGCAGAACCCGAGGATATGATGAGACAACAATACCCGCAACTCTTACGATCGTGTAATTTGGGGCGAAATTATTTTAAGGGGGTAGAACTGTAATATCCCGGGTTAGGGGTTATTTTGTTATGGCATGGTTTGCATGTGTTTGGTCTGATCATGTTGTTGTGTTTTGATGTTGTTGGGGCTTAGTTATAAGCTAGGTGTAAGCTTCGAGTGGTAGGAAAAATTTTTGTTTTAGGCTTAGGTGGGAGGAGTCAAGGAGCTGGGGTTTATAAATATCTTTAGGTGAATTTTAGCATAACAAATGAGCTGGTGGAGTGGCAAGCAAGGCGCCACTAAGAGCTTGGATTAGCGTCACTTGCAGGAGGGAGGGGGTCCTGTGTTCAAGCTGCAGAGTGCTCCATTTTGGTTTCTATTTTGACGGCATAGAGGGAGGAGTTGTAGGCGCTTCAAACTCTACCTTGGACCAAGTCAAAAGTTCAAATGGTGGGTGGAGAGTGAAGTTAGGAGGAGACTAGTTCAAACTAGTTTGAATGGGTGGCTTGGAGTGTTTGGGGAGTGGAGGCCGAATTTTGAGAGATTTTGGGGGTGGCGGTTGGTAGGTGTAGTGGGGAGTGATATGCCAAATTCATTTGGCAATTTGGGGCATTTTTTTTCGGTCACTTTTGGTGTCAAGCAAAGTTTTCTTTCTTATTTTTTCTTTTGGAAACCAAGGTCTAAAGCTTACCCTTGCGATATTTCTTTTGTTTTTCTTTTGATGTTCTTGGTAAACCGAAACTAGTATTTTCCTTTCTCTTAAAGCTAGTGCCGAAACTTACATTCTCCATTTGCTTTCTCCATTGCTATTGAGCCGAAACTAGCTTCTCTCCCTCTCATACTCTCTTTTCTTCTCTCAATATCCTCTTGCCGAAACTCCATTCTTCAAAAACACCATCCTCCATTTTCTTTTTCATTAAACCGAAAACACCCTCCCTCTTTTCATCTTGATTGCCTTTCTTTTCCAAAAACCTCTTAGCCAAATCTTTCTTCAACCTTTGCCTATTTCTTTTCTCCTTCCCGAACCACATTTCTTTTGCTTGGTACTTCAAAGACTCTAGCAGAACCTTCCTTTGTGTGAAGCCAAAACTTTTCTCCTTTTGTTAAGGGTGTTAGCCAAACCTTTTCTCTCTAATAGTTTCTTTATTGTCAGATATCGAGGAGGGTTGACCTTGTTGGATTCTTGTTTCAATCGGTCTAGTAAGAGGTAAGTGTTTGGTAGAATGGCCATTTCTCCCTCTCTTGTGCTTTGTCGATTTTGGGTGTGTTCAAGGCCGATTTTGGCATTTGTTGAAAGGAGTTAACTTTTGGTTTTGGTAATCGATTTCAGATAGGCCTTTGGATTTCTAAGCAAGCAAGAGCCTTCCTTCTCGATAATCGTTGGGTAAGTGGTGGTAAGAGGTTGCTTTAATGGTTTTCTTTAGAGTTGTTAAGCCAAAGACTTATGAGGCCGATGGTTTGTGTTTTAGGGGGGAGGCCGATTATCAGAAGGAACCATTGTTGGTTCTGGTTTGGTAGGAAACCAAACCATTTGCGAGGTAAAGGTTTAACACAAACCCTTTTGGTTTATTGGTTTTGGCCGAAAGTTATAAGTGACTAATCTTGTGTTTGGCCGATTTTAGGAGCAAGATAATCGAGGGGTTTAAACCAGTTCTTTGGGATTAAGCGTGCGTTCTATCAGGTGTGTAAACTAACACACCTTTTTACCGAGTAATATGTTAATAACTTTGATTGTGTAAGTGAAACAAAGATGGGTGACTGATATTATACCTAATGAGGTATGGATACGGATCGTAAGTCCGCTTTCATTACGAGATCCGTGATGATATATGATATCATAATTTATGGTGTGTGTATTTTGAGATGCCATATTAAGCATGTGAGCATGATAGCATGATTGCACGATTTGCATTAGTATGATATGTTATTGGGTGATATGAGAGGAGGGGGATATGATATCCGTGTCTTTGGGACACCAGAGGTTTGGCACCTCCAGGTGGTGCAGGTACCACGATTGATTATTGTGACTTTGGGTCACCGAGGTTTGGCACCTCCGCGTCTCGTCGATGGCTTAGCACCACAATGGGTTGGCCCCACGGCTGATTATACGGGATTGACGCTAGTGATTTGGTATCACACGATGGGTTGGCCCCATCATCTTAACTGTGATTGCGGTCTCCAGTGATTTGGTATCACACTTGTGTCTTTGGGACACCAGAGGTTTGGCACCTCAT
Source organism: Gossypium rotundifolium (assembly GCA_025506655.1). Taxonomy (NCBI): domain Eukaryota; kingdom Viridiplantae; phylum Streptophyta; class Magnoliopsida; order Malvales; family Malvaceae; genus Gossypium; species Gossypium rotundifolium. The sequence continues at coordinate 75,540,952 of CP106723.1, forward strand.
AGCGACTCGTCCCCGTGGTTGACGCCACCGTGGGTTGGCCCCACTTTCGAGATCTGGGATTGTCGCCAATGATTTGGTATCACACGTGGGTTGGCCCCACGATGGATCTTCGTGACTTTGGGTCACCAAATGGTTTGGTACCACATCTATGGATATCGTGACTTTGGGTCACGGTGGTTTGGCACCACCAAGTGGTTTGGTACCACACGGGTAGAAAAGGTGTTACGGATGGTTAGGATCGGTGCATTAATTGTATTGCTTTGTTATGATGTGTGTTAGCATGTTGCATATATCGGGAGAGGGATTTATGCACTGAGTCTTGTGACTCACCTTCTCCCTTATCATTTCAGGTGACACATAGATCACGGACTTGGAGCCAGGATGGACTCGAGGTGCCCATGCCATGGATAAATTCAGAGTTGCATTGATTTAAACTTGGTACTTTATTTGACTGGTTTTTCATTTGGTTTATTTGGATTGTAAAAGGCCTTTTTAAACTTATGTTTTATTATTTATATGCGTGGATTGGATTTCAAGTATGCCTTAATAATTAATTGGGTTAAAATTTGGCTAAAATTTGTAAAGATAAGGTTTTCAAACTACATGTTTATATGTTTTAAACTTTACCATCTGCATCACACCGTAATTTAAGGTAAACTAAACTCAAATGTTCTCCAACTTGAATGCATTCTCGCACTAAGTAAAAAAAACTATTTTAAGCAACAACAAGGATTACTTGAATTTCTAAACGAGATAAACTTGTTTTACTTACATAACTGATTAAGTTTTTGTAATTTTCGGGTTTTCAAATGCATCATCAATTTTAAATCAGTCAACCTCAAGATTTTCTTCAAGTACAAAATTTAGCAAGATGATTTTATTAAACTTTTAAACGGAAACCTAAACCTCTCAAATACATTTTTCCCTGTAACATACCAGATTCGGTCGTGGTGTATTGACCGGGTTTGGGGTGTTACAACTATTGAGTCTATTTTCACATAAAAGAAACAGTGTAAGCAAAAGAATTTCATATTCTGAGATATTTAAATTTTTGTGAGATAGAGTTAGAATGATTTTGGGATCCCCTATTTTGACTTGGGAAAATCATTAAAAATTGTAAAAAAATAATTAGGGTTTTAATTTACATTATTAAAATCCTTAATGAGTCTATTTTTAAAAGAAACAAGTGAGAACATCATCTAAATCTCTTACGAGGAGATAATTAATTTTTAGTGAAGAAGGGTTGAAACTGTCAAACAGCAGAACATGGGAGACTTTAAAGAATAAACTGTACTTATTGGCTAAACTAAAAATTCTGAAAATGTTATGGTAAGAATATATGTGAGTCTACTTTCAGGGAAAATTAGCGGATAATAATTTGGAGTTCATTATCTTGAGATATAAATAATTTAGTGACTGTGACTCGAGTAGACAACTTGAGATGAGCATGAATAAATAGTGGAACTATGTGCAATTATGATTGTATTATCTTGAGAACATATTGTGAAGATTTATAAAATCCTGTTAATAAATCACTTATTATTTACATACCTACTTACTAAGCTATAATGCTTACCCCCCTTCCTTTCCTTTTTCCTATAGTGTCACAGAGGCTAGCTCGGGTTGGAGATCATCGGAGATTCTATCACACTATCAAGCTTTTAACTGGTATCAATGCCTTCAAGTAATTTAAGTCTATGACATGTATTGGGACTTAGTCATTTTGTGTATGTGTTATTTTGTTTTGGCCAAATGTATTGGCTTGTAATGGTTAAGGGTTATTGTAGTATGTGGCCATGCTAATTGGCTTATATTGGCTAATTGATTGTAAGCCTATATATATTATTTATATGCCAATGTCTTGTGATGTGAGCTATGTTTGCATGATACATGATGAGTTGTGGGTTATGGCCTAAATACCTAATGGTTGAATGTGCTAGAAGTCTTGATGTCGAATGGCTAAGTTTGGCTCAATGGTATGGTATGATAATTAGATATAATTATGCATGTATAAGAGTTGTTGAGGATGCATATTGAGTGTAACCCTATTTGAAGAAAATTTTTTGAAGTGTTGTGAAATTTTCCAAAGTTCTCGGTTTAGTCCCAAACTGCTTCTAAAGCATGTTTTGGGCCTCATAGGCCCGTAATAGGGACAATATGATTATGAATGAAAAGTTTTAAATTTGAATGGAAATTTGAGACTTGAAAATGATCGATTATATGTGATTAAGTCCAGTAATGCCTCGTACCCTATTCCGGCGACGGATACGGGTAATGGGTGTTACATTAAGTTAATTTTAAAGAAATTGTCAAATGGGGGCTAAATTAAGAAATGTGAAAATTGTATGTTAAATGTGTGAAATTGTGAATTGTATGGGCTGATATAGGTATATATATAATTCCGCTAGGCTTTTTTTGTGGATGAAATTACATAAATTGCATTTTACGAGACTAGGGACTAAATTATAAAAAGGTTAAAAGTATAGGGAAAAAATAATAATTTTGCCATAACATGAAGTTTGGATGGAATTGATTAGAAATATGATTAAATGAGTTAAATTTGATTATATAGATCAAGAAAAATGACGTACGGAATTAGATAGAGGGAAAGACAAAATTATCGATTAAACGATCATTTTTCGTCATTCGAGTTCAAGGTAAGTTTGTGTAATTATATTGTGTATTTATATACTTTAATTGAAATATATATGTATTCGGATTGAGTAATTACGGTGTATAATTATCGAACGCATAACCGATATAGTACGAAGAATATCGAGCCCCATTTGAACCTTAGAAATTCTTAGGATACAAATGACATGTCATTAGGGTTACCATTTTGGTTGAGATCCAACATGTGTTGCGGACTCACCACAGCTCGTACGAGTTTATTGATTTATAGGTCGTGAGAGCCTATCGATACTCAGCTCGTATGAGCTTACCGATACTCACTCGAAAGAGCTTACAGTATTTCAGCTTAGTGGAGCTTATCAATTATGGCTCGTAAGAGCATACATGTATAGGAATTGATGGGCTTACATTTCGGTACACCTCGTGTGTACTATCCGCGTATCTAACGATATTCTAAGTGGTTCAACTGGCATAGCATTATTATGGGATTATACAAGTTGATACGAACTAGTACAGGTATTTACGTGGAGATTGTATATATATGGTATACGTATAATAATGGCATATATGTTACATGTACATGGAATTCTAATAATTATTGAATTCATATATGATTCCCAATATTTACATGTATACATGGCTAACTTGATGAATGGTTATGTGATAGGCTTTGGCCAAATTGAATTGAGTATTGCTTTGAGTTACTTACCAAAATTTAAGGTTATATGATAAGTTTAATTCTATGTTTTCACAAACTTACTCTGTTTTAATTTTTGTGTTTTATAGTGGTTCGAAAGCTCGCTTGATTCGAAAGTTTTGGAGATCGCGTCACACTATCAAACTCTCATTTTGGTACTTTGGACTTCATATTTTGGGGTTAAATGGCATGCATAGGTGTTTTGGCTAATGTAGCCTATATGTTTTGTTGTGTTTTAGCCATTTGATTTGGAATGAATATGGTTGGTGTTTGGTTATGTAAATGTGTATATATGACCTTATGGTATATGTTGTATGGTTGTTATATGAATGCCTTGGTATGAGTTGGTATTGTAGGTACCAAATTGATGAAGTTAAAATGTGGTATGCATGTTGAATTTAGGCACACGGTCTCATATGTGATATTGACCATTTAGGTTAATTTTGGATATATTTTTGGTATGTTTTAAAGTGAGAAATTGAATGTATATGCGGATATCATGTTGTATGTGTGGTTAGTGCATGATATAAACTTGATATTGGTTGGTTTTAAGTGCCTATTTATGCCATGGTTGTATGTGCATTGTTGAGCTTGGGTTGGCACCACTGTGGGTGAGAAAAATGGCTTGGAAAGTAGCCTGTTTTTGTCGGTAGATACACGGTCTTGTGTCTCAGCTGTGTGTTACACACAGCCAGGTGACACGGCCGTGTGTCCCCTGATTCTTCTTTAGAAACCAAGTCAGTAGCTTCACACGGCCTAGCACACGGGCTTGTGGCTTGGTCGTATGGCACAAGTTAGTATACTCTATAGTTTTCACACGACCTAACACACGGCCTGGCACACGGGCATGTGAGGCCATTTTAAAGGGTATACGGCTTGGCACACGGGCGTGTGGTCTGGCCATGTAACCCTAGTCAGTGAATTACATGGGGTCAGACATAGCCATGTTATCCTATTTCGTATGCCCACATGGCCTGAGACATGGATGTGTCCCTGGGCCGCGTGAGACACACTACCTGGCCACACGGATATGTGTCCCCTGCACTTTGAAAGTTTTCCATATTTTCCTAAAAATTCCTTAAGTACTCGGTTTAGTCCCGAACCACTTTTAATATCTATTTTGGGCCTCGAGGCTCATATTAAGGACCTTATGAATAATTATGAATGGTTTTTGTTTTGAATGATAATTGTTTATGAAATGCTTGATTTTATAAGTTATAGGTCCAGTAATGCTCTGTAACCATGTTCCAGTGTTGGATATGGGTTAGGGGTGTTACATTTATTGGTATCAAAGTCACGGTTTAGTCGATCATCGGACTAACATAGCGTATGTGAGTTTAGCTATACATTTCATTTAGTAACCTGTGATAGTGTGACATCTCCTGACAGTTTAAAATCATGTTTTTCATATAGTAATGGATCCCAATCGAGCAGATTCTGATGATGTTGAAAGTAACGCACTTGCCTCAATTTGAGGGGTAGCGTCGTCTAGGTCTAGACCCGTGTCTGAATGACGGGGAGGAGAGGCTAAGAAAGCCTTCTTCCAAATGATGAACGAATGGTTCACTGAATATGTTGTGCTCAGCAACCTTCACCCCCACCTTTTCCCCAACCGATTCCCACAGCTCCTCAAGTCTTAGAACCAGTACGTTTGAGCAAAGTGCCTATTGATAAAATTAGAAAATATGGAGCTAAAGAGTTTAGAGCTACAGTTGATGATGACCTTGAAAGAGCCAAATTTTGGCTAGAGAATACGATTCGAGTATTTGTTGAGTTGTCATGTACACCAACAGAATGCGTCAAATGTGCTGTGTCTCTTCTGAAAGATACCGCATATCAATGGTGGAACACATTAACATCTGTGGTATCGAGAGAACGGGTCATGTCAAAATTTTTTTAATCCGTGTCCAGGAAAAAGTACATAAGTCAGTGATTTCTTGATAAAAACACAAGGAATTTCTAGAATTGAAATAGGGTTGTATGACCGTAATCGAGTATGAAAGAGAATTTGTGAGACTGAGTAAGTATACCTGAGAGTGCGTCTCCACTGAAGAAATTATGTGCAAACGGTTTGAAGATGGGTTGAATGAAGACATCAAGCTCTTAGTTGGGATACTTGAACTACAAGGTTTTTTGGTTTTAGTCGATAGAGCTCACAAAGCCGATGAGCTTAGTAAAGAAAAAAGAAAAACTGAGTTTGAAGCCAGAGATTAGAGAAAGAGATTTACGAGAAAGTCTCATCAATTAACATCAAAAAAATCTAAAGAACATGACTACCGTCCTACTATTTCTTTGGGGCATTCTAGCTGAGATAGAGATGTGAGACACTCCACTTCTAAACCCCAGACTACATCTGTAGATAGTGTGGGTAGTGCTAGAAATGCTAGACCCGAATGTAGACACTGCAACAGGCTACATTGTGGCGAGTGTCGGGTGAAGAGAGGACTATGTTTCAGGTGTGGTTCCTTCGACCATTACCTTAGAGATTGCCCTGAGAAGTCCAAGAAAATGTGAGGTCGAGCAATACAGCTACTAGAGGGAGACCAACCCGAAACACTGGAAATATGAATGGTAGTCGAGGTGCTACGAGAGATTCTACAGTGAGATCTGAAGCACGAGTGCCAGCCAGAGCTTATGCCATTCATGCTCGCGAAGATGCATCAGCGCCAGATGTTATCACTGATACATTTTCTCTTTATAACTCTGACGTAATTGCTTTGATAGATCCCGGATCAACCCATTCTTATATATGTACAAAGTTAGTGTCTAGTAAGAATTTACCTGTCGAGTCCACTGAATTTGTGGTTAAAGTATCGAACCCCTTAGGTCAATACGTCCTATTTGATAAAGTCTGCAAGAATTGTTCTTAGATGACTCGGGGTTGCTATTTTCTGTCTGATTTGATGCTTTTACTATTTGATGAGTTTGAGGTAATATTGGGTATTGATTGGCTGGCTATACATGATGCTGTTATGAACTGTAGATGAAAGATCATTGTATTAAAGTGTCAGAACGGTGAGACTCTTCTTATTGAATCCGATGATTCAAGTGGTTTACCTATTGTGATATTGACTATGCTAGTAGAGAGATATGTGACAAAGGTTTGCAATGCTTATATTGCGTATGTGCTTGATACAAAGGTGTCAGAATCTAAGATTGAATCAGTGCCAGTGGTTTGTGAATATTCATATGTGTTTCCAGAAAAGTTACCCGAGTTACCACTGATCAGAAAGGTTGAGTTTACTATTGAGATAGTACCGGGAACATCATCGATATCGATAGCTCCTTATAGAATGGCTCCGACAGAGTTGAAAGAGTTAAAAGCTCAGTTGCAAGAATTAACGAATAGAGGTTTTGCACGACTGAGTTTCTCGCCTTGGGGTGCACCGACTTTATTTGTGAAGAAGAAAGATGGATCAATGAGATTGTGCATCAATTATTGACAGCTTAACAAGGTTACGATTAAGAATAAGTATCCTTTGTCGAACTGATGATTTATTTGATAAGTTGAAAGGAACAATAGTATTTTCAAAGATTGATTTACGATCTGGTTATTATCAGTTCTGGGTTAAAGATTCGGATGTGCCGAAAACTGCATTCAGGACCGGTTCGAGCACTATAAATTTCTCGTTATGCCATTTGGGTTAACTAATGCTCTTGTAGTTTTTATGGATTTAATGAATAGAATTTTTCGGTCATTTTTAGACAGATTCGTCGTTGTATTCATTGATGATATTTTGATATGTTCCCAAGATGAGTCTGAACATGCCGAACATTTTAGGATTGTGTTACAAACCTTGAGAGATAAACAACTATTTGCTAAATTCAGCAAATGTGAGTTTTGGCTCTGAGAAGTTGGATTTTTGGGACACATTGTTTCAACAAAGGCATCAGAGTGGACCTGAGTAAGATTTTAGCAGTTGTTGACTAGAAACCACCGAGAAACATCTTGGAGGTTAGAAGCTTTCTAGATTAGATGGTTATTATCGGAGATTTATAAAAGGGTTCTCAATGATAGCTACACCAATGACTCCGTTATTGCAAAAAGATGTAAAGTCTGAGTGGTCCAAAAATTGCCAATAGAGTTTTAATTAGTTGAAAGCACTATTAACCGAAGCACCAGTTTTAGTTCATCCAGAGTTGGGTAAAGAGTTTATGACTTTTAGTGATGCATCGTTGAATGGGTTGGGGTGTGTTTTAGTGCAAGAAGGAAAAGTGATAGCGTATGCTTCTAGACAGTTAAAAACGCATGAGAAAAATTATCCAACACACGATTTAGAGTTTGCCGCAATCGTGTTTGCATTGAAAATTTAGCGACATCACTTATTCGGTGAGAAGTGCCACATATTTACCGATCATAAGAGCCTGAAGTATTTGATGTCTTTGAAAGATTTGAATTTTCGACAACGAAGATGGCTCGAATTGTTGAAAGACTATGAGTTAGTGATTGATTATCACTCGGGGAAAACAAATGTAGTCGCAGATGCCTTGAGTAGAAAATCTTTGTTTGTTTGAGAGCGGTGAATACGCAATTGAGCTTGTTTGATAATGATTCAATTTTAGCTGAGTTAAAAGCTAGACCGATGTTTTTACAAAAATTTGTGAGGCTTAGAAATTTGATAATGAATTACAAGCTAAAAGAGTACAGTGTGAGTCGACTTCTGATTCAAAGTTCCAGGTTGGACTCGATGACTGTTTATTGTTCTGAGGTAGAGTTTGCGTACTGATCCCGAGCTTATATAGAAAATTTTGCACGAAGCACACAATGGTCACTTGTTTGTTCATCCGAGGAGTAATAAAATGTACAGTGATTTGAGGCAGATGTATTGGTGGTCGGGTATGAAACGTGATATTTCTGATTTTTTGTTGAGATGTTTGATTTGTCAATAGGTCAAAACCGAGCATCAAGGGCCTTTAGGACTGTTACAACCTGTGATGATACCTGAATGGAAATGGGATAGAGTTACGATGGATTTCATATTGAGATTACCCCTTCTCCGAAAAAGAAAGATGCTATCTGGGTTGTGGTTGACCGTTTGACAAAGTCCACACATTTTATTTCGGTGCGTACAGATGTCTCTCTTGTCAGATTAGCTGAGTTGTATATTTCTGAGATTGTTAGATTGCACGGAGTACCAGTCTCCATTATTTCAATAGAGATCCGCGGTTTACTTTCCGATTTTGGAAGAAATTGCAAGAGGCTTTCGGTACGCGATTGCATTTTAGCACCACATTTCATCCTCAAATCGATGGTCAATCTAAGAGAATGATTTAGATTCTCGAAGATATGCTTCTTTGTTGTGTTTTGGAGTTTAAAGGTAATTGGGAAAAACATTTATCGTTGGTTGAATTCACGTATAAAAATAGTTTTCAATCGAGCATTAAGATGGCACCGTTCGAAGCTCTATATGGTCGTAAATGTCAAACTCCACTGTACTGGACTGAGCTCAGTGAGAAAAAGATACATGGGGTTGATTTGATCTGAGAAATTGAAGAGAAAGTGAAAGTGATTCGTGATAGTTTGAAACTTGCTTCAGATCGACAGAAATCGTACGCAGATTTGAAGCGTAAGGATATTGAATTTCAAATCGGCGATAAGGTGTTACTAAACGTATCGCCTTGGAAAAGAATTCTTTGATTTGGTCTTAAAGGAAAGTTGAGTCCACGATTTAAAGTACTATATGAGGTTATTGAGAGAATTGGGCCATGGCTTATCGACTTGAATTATGGTCGGAGTAGGAAAAGATTCATAATGTGTTTCACGTATCTATGTTATGATGGTATCGATTAGAATTTTAGCCCGAAAGTGTAACAACCCGATTTTGACCCTAGTCAGAATAGTGGTTTTGGGACCACAAATTCGAGTTATAAAAATATTTTAATATTATTTTTCGTGCCTATGATATGTGATTAAGCATGTGTGAAAGTCTAGTATGAAAATTTGTCTATTTGGGTGCTCAATTTGAGCAAAAAACTAAATTGCATAAAAGGTAAAAGTAGCCTTCTATTTAATTGAGTGGCTTAATTGATGTGTCTTCTTATATATAAGGATTCATGTTGCAATTTGGCCATTATTAAGGTTAGTAGACGGCATATGGTCTAAAATGACCTTAATTTATATGTTATAATTATTACATATAAAAGGTTAAATTAGTAAATTAGAAAATGATAAGTTAAATAAAATAAAACTTAAAAGATGATGAACATCATCTTGTTTGTCCTGAAATTACAAAGAAAAGAAAAGAAAAAGCTTGTAGGGTATTCGGCTCTTATTCATCACAATTAAGGTATGGATTTTGATCGATTTTTGATAATTTCTATGTTTTTGTAATCGTTGCTTCGAATACTTTGAAACCCATGTCTCAATTTTTTGAATTGATGATGTGTTTGAAATGTTCCATTGATGAACGCATGAGTTTTGTGATGTTTAATAGTGAATTATGGAATATATGTGTTTGATTAACATAGTTTGTCTTTGAGTTTTTGATGAATTTGAGTATTTTGGACTTAATTGAGAAAATAGTATTTTGAGGACTAAATTTTAAAACAAATGAAATATGTGGACTTGAATGAGCATGGGTTATATTCGATGAGTAATATGAAATTTGGTATATTTTATGATTTTGTGAAATAGGGACTAAAATGTCAAAATATAAAAATATGAGGGCTAATTTGCAAATTGCCCTAAATATGTGTTTTGGATTGAATTGAATGAGTTGATGAATAAAAGGATTAAATTTGAATATTTATAGATCAAGAGCCGAAGAAAATGAATTTAGACTGTGGGAAGTCAAAAGTTATCGAATAGCCGTTTATCTCCGTTCTTCCCATTTGAGGTAAGTCGATATACAAATAAATGTATTTGAATTAAGTTATTTATGCATCTATGAAATTTGGTTGCTATGATTATGCTCGAGATGAGATGTATGTTAAATTCGAGGATTATATCGACAAGTTACTAATGTCCGAGAAGTCTCGTATAAACCTAGGAATAGATAGGATAGTATATGTCATGACATAGGTGTCCGATATGTGAAATCATGTAAGACCACGTGGGGCGTTGGCAATGGATGTTTCGGCAAAACCACGTACAAGATTTGGCATCGTATGGGATTTAGACAATATCAGGACATTGGCATCGCATTTCTTCGTGAAAGACCACGTGCAGGACGTTGGCATCGATATGAGATTTACGTGTAAGACCATATGCGGGACATTGGCATCGTATTGATTCATGTAAGACCCTGTCTGGGATAGTGGAATCAATATTTGGTTACATGTAAGACCACGTCTGGGATGTTGACATTGTACGATTATTCCGAGCACTCTAAGTATCCTATTAAATTTTGAACGGTCCAATGGGAAAATTCGAGATGTGAATGGCTACATGAAATGTATAATGATTCAGGTATGTGTGAAAAGTACACCATGTATGTGTACAAAAAGGTAAGTACATATGAGAACTTATTATGGTGATTATGTGTATTGAAATGATGAGAAGATATGTGATATACATGCTTAAATGAATTATGAGCATAAATGATAGTGAGTTGAGGAATGTGGCAAGCTATAGCTAAGCAAATGAACCAAAGATTATGTGATTAATTTGCTTATGAGAAGCATTACTGTTGTTGTAACAATGTGGATTTGTGCATTTTATGCTAAGTTTATTTGTATGTGGCTTACTAAGCTTTTGAAAGCATACTTTGTGTGTGTTTGTTCTGTTCTATAGATCGTTAAAGCTACGAGAGGCTCGGGGACCGTCGAGGATCATCATCACACTACCTAAACTCATTTTGGAACCTTTTGGAAATGTATATAGCTAAATATGGCATGTATTTGCTAGTCATTTTGGAATATGTTTGGGTTGTAAATAGCCATGTGATGTGGCTAGATAAATGTTGATAATATGCATGTGTGATATGGTATATGATATTGGTTCTGGTATGATTATATGTCTATGATATGGTAAAAATTGTGGTAAGTAAATTGATGCTATATGAGCACATATGTGTGATCAATGAAATGGGTATATGAAAGGTAAGATGTGGGTTGCTTGGTTATACATGTGTTTTAGTTGTGCAATTTGGTGTACAAATTGGCATGATTAGAAATGAGATTGAATGGGATGATATGTTGATCATTTGACATGATATTGGTTTCCAATTTTGTGTAGGGAATATTGATTCTTTGAGCTTGTAGGGATGACCTTTGTGTGGGTGGCAATTTGGCCTTGAAAACGGCCTATAATTGCCCACATGGTTGAGCACACGGGCGTGTGGCTCAACCGTGTCCCTCGTGGTTGTAATTCAAAACAAGTCAAGATCAACCACAGGCTGGACACACGGGCGTGTGACTGGCCGTGTGGTGCAAGTCAGGATCGACCACGGGTGAGGCACACGGGCGTGTTCACGGTCATGTGGACAAGTCAGTATGTATACCCTGTTTTGACACGGCTTAGACACACGGGTGTGTCTGAGGTCGTGGGAGGCACACGGCCTGCCCACACATGCGTGTGACTTCTATAACATAGAAAAATTCTTAAATTTTAGAGAATTTTTGTATGTATTCGGTTTAGTCCTGGCCCTATTCTAAAGCATGTTTAAGGTCTCGTTTACCTATTTAAGGGACACTTTGATTGAATTTAATGAATTATACCATGATATGTCCGTAAAAGTTTTTGTTTGTCCGGTAATGCCTCTTAACCCTAATTCGACGATGGATACGGGTTAGGGGTGTTACATTTTATTGGTATCAGAGCTACGGTTTAGTCGATTCTTGGACTAACGTAGCATGTAAGAGTCTAGCTATACATTTCATATATCTGAACTGTGATAGTGTGATAAATCCTGACGTGTAAAATGTGATTTTCGTATAATAATGGATCCCAAAAGAGCCGTAGCTATGATGTAGAAAGCAATGCGCCTGCTCCCGCTCAAGGGATAGCGCCATCTGATTCGAGACCGACTACGAACGGTCAAGAGGGAGAAGCTAAACAAGCTTTCTTCCAAATGATGAGTGAGTGGTTCACTTAGTTTGTAAGAAATAATCTGGTTGTTTCACAATCTCCGCCTTCGCCTAATCCCCCTTAGACTTCAGTTATGCCTCCGGTTATGAATCTAAATCTTTTGAAGAAACCTCTGGTCGACAAAATCCATAAATATGGGGCTGAAGAGTTCTGGCCTACTAGTGATGATGATACTGAGAAAGCTGAGTTTTGGTTAGAAAACACAATTCGAGTATTTGATGAAATGTCATTGAGTCTCGAAGAATATATAAAGTGTGTTGCTTCTTTGTTACGAAATGCGGCCTATCAATGGTGGAAGACTTTGACTTCTGTGGTTCCAAAGGAAAGGGTTACTTGAGATTTCTTTCAGTCTGAGTTCCGAAAGAAATACATCATTTAGAGATTCATTGATCAGAAATGAAAGGAATTTAGGAATTTATGGATTTGAAACAAGGCCACATATTTGTTACTGAATATGAACGAGAGTTCGTGAGACTAAGCCAATAAGCTCAAGAATGTGTTCTGACTAAAGCGATAACGTGCAAAAGATTTAAAGATGGCCTTAATGAAGATATCCGTTTTTTAGTAGGGATTCTAGAAATAAAAGAGTTTGTAGTGCTTGTTGGCCGAGCGTGTAAAGTTGAAGCACTTGGGAAAGATAAAAGAAAAGCTGAGTCTGAAGCTAGGGATGTGAAAATGAGATTTCAGAGTAAATCATTTCAGTCTACTTCAAAGAAATTCAGAGATGAACAAAACTGTTCAAGAGTTAACGTGGGACATTCGAATAGAGATCGAGCTAGATTACAGTTGAGCTCCAAAGATCTAGCAAATTCAATTGAGAGTGTTGTAAATGTCAGATCCGAATGACTCGAGTGTAAGCATTGTGGTAAAAGACATCCGGAATTGTAGATTGAATGATCAAGCTTGCTTCAGATGTGGATCGTTAGATCATTTCATCCGAGATTGCCCAAAGTCTATTGAGCTAGAGATTGTATAGAATCCGAGATCTGATGATGTTCCAATGAGGGGTAGGCTTCCCGAAACGCAAGAAATGTCAGTGGTAGTCAAAGAACTACGAAAGACACAATTGTGAGATCTGAGGCTAGAGTGCCTACCAGAGCATATGCTATTCGAGCTCTGAGGAAGCTTCATCTCCAGATGTTATTACGGGTACATTTACTCTTTATGATACTTCTATGATTGCATTGATAGACTCAGGTTCTACTCATTCGTATATTTGCATGAACTTAGTATCCAATAATACTTTTCCTGTAGAGTCTACTGAGTTTGTTATAAAAGTATCGAACCCCTTAGGTAAAAGTGTCCTGGTTGATAAAGTATGCAAGAACTGTCCGTCGATGTTTTGAGATATTTGATTTCCGACTGATCAGATACTATTACCATTTGATGAGTTTGGTATAATTCTGCGTATGGATTGGTTGACTTTGCACGATGCTATTGTGAATTGCAAAAGAAAGACCATTGATTTCAGTCAGGATGATGAAATAGTTCGGGTTGAGTCTAATGATTTGCCTGGATTACTTGTTGTGATATCTGTGTTGAAAGCTCAAAGTTATGTGAAAAAAGGTATGAAACATATTTTGCTTATGTAATTGACTCAAAAGTATCTGAAAAGAAAGTTGAATCAGTGCATGTTGTTTGTGAGTTCCCTGTTGTTTTCCCTGAAGAATTACTGGGATTGCCTTCGATACGTGAAGTTGAATTTGGTATTGATTTGTTACTTGGTACGACTCCTATTTCAATAGCTCCGTACAGAATGGTACCAACAGCGTTAAAAGAATTGAAGTCACAGTTGCAAGAGTTGACTGGCAGAGGGTTTGTTAGACCGAGTTTCTCACATTGGGGTGGTCCTGTTCTATTTGTGAAAAAGAAAGATGGCACGATGAGAATGAGTATTGATTATCGTCAGTTGAAAAAAAGTGACTATAAAGAACAAATATCCTTTGCCCAGAATCGATGATTTGTTTGATCAGCTTAAAGGAGCCACTGTGTTTTCAAAGATAGATCTGAGATCGGGATACTACTAGTTGAGAGTAAAAGATTCAGATATTTCGAAAACTACTTTCAAAACGAGGTGCGGGCGTTATGAGTTTTTAGTTATGCCTTTTGGACTAACGAATGCACCTGCTATTTTTATGGATCTGATGAACAAAATTTTCAGACCGTACCTAGATCGATTTGTTATTGTTTTCATTGATGACATTTTGATTTATTCTCGAAATGAGATTGAACATGCGGAACATCTAAGAATTGTATTGCAAACTCTGAGAGAAAAGCAATTGTATGCGAAATTCAGCAAATGTGAATTCTAGTTACGTGAAGTCGCTTCTCTGGGATATATTGTACCGGCCTCTGGAATACGTGTTGATCCGAGCAAGATTTTTGCTATTTTAGAATGGAAGCCTTTAAAGAATGTGTTTGAAGTTCGTAGCTTTTTGGGACTTGCTGGTTATTATCGAAGATTCGTGAAAGGCTTTTCGATGATAGCTACTCCGTTGACTAGACTACTTCAGAAAGATGTGAGATTTGAATGGTCCGATAATTGTCAGAAAAGCTTTGATCAGTTAAAGACTCTGTTGACTGAAGCTCCAGCTTTGACACATCCAAAATCGGGTAAAGAGTTTGTGATACATAGTGATGCTTCGTTAAATGGTCTGGGATGTGTTCTAATGCAAGAAGGCAAAGTCATAGCTTATGCCTCGAGACAACTAAAGCCGCATGAAAAGAACTATCTGACTCATGATATTGAGTTAGCTACGATTGTGTTCGCATTAAAGATTTGGCATCACTACCTTTTTGGTGAAAAGTGTCATGTGTTTTCGGATCATAAAAGTCTGAAGTATTTGATGACCTAGAAAGATTTGAATTTGTAACAGAGAAGATGGTTAGAGCTATTGAAAGACTATGAGCTTATGATAGATTATCATCCGGGAAAGGCAAATGTTGTTGCAGATGCACTGAGTCGAAAGTCATTGTTTGCACTTTGAGCGATGAATGCTCATTTAGATTTATCTGATGATAGTTTGGTATTGGCAGAATTGAAAGCGAAAACGTTGTTTTTACAACAAATTTGTGATGCTTAGAAAATTGATAATGAAATGTTAGTGAAACGAGCTCAGTGTGATTCAAACTTTGATTCTGAATTCTGAATTGATGTTAATGATTGCTTAAGATTCCGAGATCAAATTTTTGTTCTGAGAAACTTAGAGTTGATTCAGCTGATTTTGAATGAAGCACATAACAATCGTCTATCTGTTCATTCGGGAAGAATAAAGATGTATCATGATCTAAAGCAACACTATTGGTGGTCTGGTATGAAAAGAGATATTTCTGACTTTGTTTCGAAATGTTTAGTCTGTCAGCAAGTTAAAGCTGAACATTAAGTTCTGTCTGGTTTGCTACAACCAATTTTGATTCCCAAGTGGAAATGGGATAGAATAATGATGGATTTTGTTTCTGGGTTGCCTTTGACTCCGAGAAAGAAAGATATGATTTGGGTTGTAGTTGATCGATTGATGAAATCTGCCCATTTTATTCCCTTGAGATCTAATTTCTCACTTGATAGATTAGCCGAGCTTTACATTTATGATATTGTGAGATTGCACGGAGTGCCATTGTCAATTGTGTCTGATAGAGATCCGAGGTTTACATCACGATTTTGGAAGAAATTGAAAGAAGCCTTAGGTATGAAATTGCATTTCAGTACCGCTTTTCATCCGCAAACAGATGGTCAATCCGAGCGAATCATTCAGATACTCGAGGATATGTTGAGATGTTACATTCTTGAGTTTGATGGTGCGTGGGATCAGTACCTACCATTGATTGAATTTGCGTATAATAATAGCTTTCAGTCGAGAATCAAAATGGCACCTTACGAGGCTCTGTATGGACGTAAATGTCGGACACCTCTATATTGGACTGAGCTCAGTGAAAATAAGATACACGGGGTCGATTTGATAAAATACACTGAACAGAAAGTGAAAGTAATCTATGATAGTCTAAAACATCGTCTGATCGTTAGAAGTCTTATGCAGATTTGAAATGAAAAGATATTGACAAAGTGTTCTTGAAAGTGTCTCCATGGAAGAAAGTACTCAGATTTGATTTCAAAGGTAAATTGAGTCCGAGGTTCATCGAATCGTATGAGATCATTGAGCATATTGGACCTATTGCATATAGATTGTTGTTGCCACCTGAACTAGAAATGATCCACAATGTATTTCACGTATCGATGCTTAGAAGATACAGATCTGATCCGTCACATGTGATTGCTCCTTCTGGAATTGAAATTCAATCTGATATGACCTACGAAGAAGAATTGATTAGTATCTTAGCTCATGAAGTGAAAGAATTAAGAAACAAAAGAATTTTGTTAGTTAAAGTATTGTGGCATTGACACAAAATGGAAGAGGCTACGAGGGAGCTTGAAGATTCAATGAAATAGCAATATCCGAATCTGTTTAACGGTAAGATTTTCGGGGACGAAAATCCCTAAGGGGGAGAATTGTAGCAGATCAATTTTGACCCTAGTCTGAACAGTAGTTTTGGGACCATAAATTCGTGTTGGAAAAATATTTTAATATTATTTTTCGTGCCTATGATATGTGATTAAGCATTTGTGAAAGTCTCGTACGAAAATTTGTTTGTTTGTGTGCTCAATTTGAGTAAAGGACTAAATTACATAAAAGGTAAAAGTAGCCTTCTATTTAATTGAGTGGCTTAATTGATGTGTCTTCTTATATATAAGGATTCATGTTGCAATTTGGCCATTATTAAGGTTAGTGGACGGCATATGGTCCAAAATGACCTTAATATGTTATAATTATTAAATATAAAAGGTTAAATTAGGAAATTAGAAATTATGATAAGTTAAATAAAATAAAACTTAGAAGATGATGAATTTCATCTTGTTTGTGCTGAAATTACAAAAAAAAGAAAAGAAAAAGCTTGTAGGATATTCGGCTCTTGTTCATCACAATTAAGGTATGGATTTTGATCGGTTTTTGATAATTTCTATGTTTTTGTAATCGTTGCTTCAAATACTTTGAAACCCATGTCTCAATTTTGTGAATTGATGATGTGTTTGAAATGTTCCATTGATGAACGCATGAGTTTTGTGATGTTTAATAGTGAATTATGGAAGATATGTGTTTGATTAACATAGTTTGTCTTTGAGTTTTTGATGAATTTGAGTATTTTGGACTTAATTGAGAAAATAGTATTTTGAGGGACTAAATTTTAAAACAAATGAAATATGTGGACTTGAATGAGCATGGGTTATATTCGGCCAAGCATGAGTAATATGAAATTTGGTATATTTTATGATTTTGTGAAATAGGGACTAAAATGTCAAAATATAAAAATATGAGGGCTAATTTGCAAATTGCCCTAAATATGTGTTTTTGGATTGAATTGAATGAGTTGATGAATAAAAGGATTAAATTTGAATATTTATTGATCAAGAGCCGAAGAAAACAAATTTAGACTGTGGGAAGTCAAAAGTTATCGAATAGCCGTTTATCTCTATTTTTCCCGTACGAGGTAAGTCGATATATAAATAAATGTATTTGAATTGAGTTATTTATGAATCTATGAAATTTGGTTGCTATGATTATGCTCGAGATGAGATGTATGTGAAATATGAGGATTATATCGACAAGTTACTAATGTCTGAGAAGTCCCGTATAAACCTAGGAATAGATAGGATAGTATATGTCATGACATAGGTGTCCGATATGTGAAATCATGTAAGACCACGTCTGGGATGTTGGCACCGATATGAGATTTACGTGTAAGACAATATCTGGGACATTGGCATCGCATTTCTTCGTGTAAGACGACGTCTGGGACGTTGGCATCGATATGAGATTTACGTGTAAGACCATGTCTGGGACATTGGCATCGTATTGATTCATGTAAGACCCTTTCTGGGATAGTGACATCGATATTTGGTTACATGTAAGACCACGTCTGGACGTCGACATTGTACGACTATTCTGAGCACTCTGAGTATCTTATTAAATTCCGAACAGTCCAACGGGAAAATCTGAGATGTGAATGGCTATGTGAAATGTATAATGATTCAGGTATGTGTGAAAAGTACACCATGTATGTGTACAAAAACATAAGTATAAATGAGAACTTATTATGGTGAATATGTGTATTGAAATGATGAGAAGATATGTGATATACATGCTTAAATGAATTTTGAGCATAAATGATAGTGAGTTGAGGAATGTAGCAAGCTATAGCTAAGCAAATGAACCAAAGATTATGTGATAAATTTGCTTATGAGAAGCATTAATGTTGTTATAACAATGTGGATTTGTGCATTTTATGCTAAGTTTTTTGTATGTGGCTTACTAAGCTTTTTAAAGCTTACTATGTGTGTGTTTGTTCTGTTTTATAGATCGTTAAAGCTACGAGAGGCTCGGGGACCGTCGAGGATCATCATCACACTACCTAAACTCATTTTGGTACCTTTTGGAAATGTATATAGCTAAATATGGCATGTATAGGCTAGTCATTTTGGAATATGTTTGGGTTGTAAATAGCCATGTGATGTGGCTAGATAAATGTTGATAATATGCATGAGTGATATGGCATATGATGTTGGTTTTGGTATGATTATATGTCTATGATATGGTAAAAATTATGGTAAGTAAATTGATGTTATATGAGCACATATGTGTGATCAATGAAATGGATATATGAAAGGTAAGATGTGGATGTATTATGCTTCATTATACATGTGTTTTAGTTGTGCAATTTGGTGTACAAATTGACATGATTAGAAATGAGATTGAATGGGATGATATGTTAATCATTTGACATGATATTGGTTGCCAATTTTGTGTAGGGAATATTGATTATTTGAACTTATAGGGATGACCCTTGTGTGGGTGGAAATTTGGCCTTGAAAACGGCCTATAATTGCCTACATGGTTGAGCACATGGGCGTGTGGCTCGACTGTGTCCCTCGTGGTTGTAATTCAAAACAAGTCAGGATCGACCACGGGCTGGACACACGGGCGTGTGACTGGCCGTGTGTTGCAAGTCAGGATCGGCCACGAGTGAGGCACATAGCCTACCCACACAGGCGTGTGACCTCTGTAACATAGAAAAATTCTTAATTTTTTGAGAATTTCAGTATGTATTCAGTTTAGTCTCGGCCCTATTCTAAAGCATGTTTAAGGTCTCGTTGACCTATTTAAGGGACACTTTGATTGAATTTAATGAATTATACCATGATATGTCCGTAAAAGTTTTTGTTTTTCTAGTAATGCCGCTTAACCCTAATCTGGTGACGGATACGAGTTAGGGGTGTTATAGAGAGATCA
The DNA here is from genome assembly GCA_025506655.1 of Gossypium rotundifolium. NCBI lineage: Eukaryota > Viridiplantae > Streptophyta > Magnoliopsida > Malvales > Malvaceae > Gossypium > Gossypium rotundifolium. Next base: position 75,560,648 of record CP106723.1, read on the forward strand.
AAGAGTTGAGAAATAAAAGAGTAGCCTTAGTGAAAGTTTTTTGGCGTCCTCAAGGGATTGAGGAGGCTACTTGGGAACCTAAGGAAACCATGAGAAAACAATACCCTAACCTATTTTCTAGTAAGATTTTCAGGGATGAAAATTCCTAAAGGGGCAAAGTTGTAACAACCCGTTTTCAGTGAAATCAAAATAGTGGTTTCGGGACCACAAATCTGATGTTGTAAATTTTATTTTAATATTATTTTGTGTTCTACAGCATGATAGTATTATGATATAAAAATTTTTTAAGAAAGTTTACCGTTTGTGTGCTCAATTTGTGAAAAAGGACTAAATCGCATAAAGTGTGAAAGTTGTGTTCTATCAGCTAAAGGAGTTAAATAGCTATAGAACTTTAAAGTGGAGTTCCTTATATGGTAATTAGACCATTAAAGGTGATAATGGATGAGCATGGCTTGGCAATTTTGTTATTTTAAAATTTTGGTAAGGTTAAAATAGTAATTAGGTAATAAATGAATAAAACAAAATTGTTGTCATCACTAGCCTTCTTCCACCGAAATTTTCAGCAAAAATAGAGATTTTGGAGCTTAAAATTTCAGCCACAAAAGTCTCTTGCATGTAAGTGATTTTGGTGTTGTTTTTGTTGATTTTATGTTTTTGGAATCGTTATAGCTTAACCTAGCTAACTAGAGGACTAATTTGCAAAACTATTGAATAGTTTGAGATTTTCAATTGATGAATATGATAAGGTTTTTAATTTTAATGGAAGAAAATGAATCCTTATTGTTAATTAAACAAATTTTGTTAAGTGATTTTTAAGGAAATTGTTAAATGGGGGCTAAATTGAGAAATGTGAAAATTGTGTGTTAAATGTGTTAAATTGTGAATTGTATGGGCTGATATAGGTGTATATATAATTCAGCTAGGCTTGTTTGTGGATGAAATTGCATAAAATTGCATTTTACGAGACTAAGGACTAAATTGTAAAAAGGTCAAAAGTACAGGGGAAAAAAGTAATTTTACCATGACATGAAATTTGGATGGAATTGATTAGAAATATGATTAAATGAGTTAAATTTGATTATATAGACGCACGAAATTAGATCGAGGGAAAGACAAAGTTATCGATTAAACGATTATTTTCCATCATTCGAGTTCGAGGTAAGTTCGTGTAATTATATTGTGTATTTATGTACTTTAATTGAAATATATATGTACTTGGATTGAGTAATTACAATGTATAATTATCGAACGCATAACCAGATAGTATGAAGAATATCGAGCCCTATTTGAACCTTAGGAATTCGTAGAATACAAATGACATGTCATTAGGGTTACCATTTTGGTTGAGATCCTGGCATGTGTTGCAGACTCACCACAACTCTATGAGCTTCGATACTTAGCTCGGAAGGCCTTATAGTATCTCAGCTCAAAGGAGCTTACCGATTATGGCTCGTAAGAGCATACATGTACAGGAATTGACGGACTTACATTTCGGTACACCTCGTGTGTACCATCCGCTTATCTAACAATATTCTAAGTGGTTCAACTGGCATAGTGTTATTATGGGATTATACAAGTTGATACGAACTAGTACAGGTTGTAACATCCTTAAATCGGGGTCTCTTCATTTTTGCGTAATTGCATGTGATAATATGCTTGCTGTGCTAGTTTAGGGTGTTTTGGGGTCCAGGCATGACCTCGGGTTAGGCCTGAGTCGTGGCTAAAATTTTCTATTTTAAGTGCTTGGAAGAGCAAGCTAGGGAAGTTAGGGGTTAAAAGGAGTTGTTGGAGTGTCTTGATGCAAATAACCTAGTGGTAAAGTGGCAAGGGAGGCGCCACTAAGGTATAAGGAAGGTGACGCCACATGCAGGGGAGGGAAGCCTTGGTTCGAGCTGCAGAAATCTCCCCTTTTGTAATTATTTTTGACGCCAGAAGCAAGGAGGATATGGACTTAGGAAGGACTCTCTTGGGAGGATGTGGATCGAGTCAATAGATTTGAAATGGATGGAGAGGAGAAAATTGTGGAGGTTGACTCATTCAAACTGATTTGAATGAGTGGTCAGGAGAGGCTTGAAGTGTTGGCCGAAGTATGGAATATTGGGAGGAGGAGTAATCGGTTGGGAGACTTGGGAGAGGTTTCGATTTTCCATAGTTATTCTAGGTAGGCACTTTCGGCTAAGCAAGCTTTGAAGCATGTTGTTTGAGGCAAAACTGAAACCCTGAGGCTCTAGTTGACTTCACTCTCCCGCATCTAAACTATTGTTTTTTTTCTCTCTTGAAACCGAAACCGTACTTGCATCTTTTTCTTCTTCTATTTTTCTAATAGGGGGTTTTGAGCGAATCACTTTTGTTATTTCCTTAAAGAGCCAAAACTTGCTTTCACCTTCCTTCTCGGTATTTTGCTCAAAAGTCAAATCAATGCTCTTTTCTCCATTTGACGTCTTCTCTCAATCTTCTTATGCCAAAATACCCAACTTTCTTCTCTTTTTCCATTCGACATCATCATTCCTCATCCCCTGTGACTTCTTCTTCTTTTCTTCTCTCTTAGATTCATAAGCCAAACCTTCTTTGTCAGCCGAAACCTCTCTACTCTCCTTTCTTGTTTAACCCTTTTGGCCAAAAATTAGACAAGTGTCCTCTCGGGTTTGGTGGGTCGACTTCGATTTGGAGGAGGTAAGTTTGTTATGGCCGAATCTCTTCTATCTTCTCTTTTTCTTTCTTCATCGACTCACATGACACAAAAGCCGAATTTCGGCATTTGGCTGCCATGATTCTCAGGCATCCATGAAACTTAATTCTCTTGGTATTCATAGAATGTTCTTTCGTGTTTTGTGACAACAGATTCGGTGGGCTATTCGTCATCACACTTAGTCAATCTCGTTAGTGAGGGGGTAAGTACTTTTACTATTTTGACATCTCCTATTATGCTAATACCGAAGGCTTTAACCCAATGGTAGTAGTCCTTGCCTGATTGTAGGGGGAGGCTCATCGTGTGGCCTCGGGATTTTTTTTAAGAACGTAAGGTGTTAAGGTAAGATTGGTTGTCTTGTGTGGGATTTCTTGGTTAAGCCGAATGGCTCTGTACTAATGATGTTGTGTTGACCGAATATAGGAAGGGGGAAATCAAACATTGGGTTCCCGGGTTTCACTCGATTCTTGAGTAGATCTTGTTTGTCGGGATCCATTAGTCTCGTTAGTAACCAGGTGTGTATCTTACACACTTCATAATCCATGTAAAATGCTAATAACTTAAACTTTGTTAAAAGCCGAAAATTGTGTAGATTATGATACGATACCCTTATGGGTATGAGCAAGGATTTCGGGTAAGTCTGTTTGATGGGCTTAAGATGCATGAATGCTGATGCTATTATCTATGTTATGTTCGATATATGTTTAACGATTAAGCATGTTGGCATGATATACATATGCATGTGTGTTATTGTGGGTGATATGAGAGGAGGGGGAAGAATGATATCTGTGACTTTGGGTCACCAGTGGTTTGGCACCACCAAAGGTTTGGTACCACAGCTTGATATTCGTGACTTTGGGTCACGGAGGTTTGGCACCTCATAGCGACTCATCCCGTGGCTTGCATACCACGATGGGTTGGCCCCACATTTGATAAAACGGGATTGTCGCCAATGATTTGGTATCACAACGTGGGTTGGCCCCACATATGGATTATTCGTGACTTTGGGTCACCAAAGGTTTGGCACCACATTATTATTGATATCGGTGACTTTGGGTCACGGTGGTTTGGCACCACCAAAGGTTTGGTACCACAGGGGTAGAAAAAGGAGTTGTGGATGGCTAGGTTTAGGTGCATGATATGTTTGCTTGATTATGACCTGTGTAAGAATGTTGCTATAATCGGGAGGGGGATTATGCACTGAGTCTTGGTGACTCACCTTCTCCCTTATCTTTTCAGGTGACTCGTAGATCGCGGATGAGGAGTCGGGTGGACTCGAGGTGGCCATACGATATTTATTTTCGATTTTACTTGGACTTTGGATTTGGGTACCTTCATTTTAAATTTTGATTTTATTTGGGTTTGTAATAAGGCCATTAGTATTTTTATTTAGGGTTTTATCATATCTGCTTTAATTTTCTAAATGTTGCTAAGAAACTGTTTAACATGTTTTAAATAACCTGATAACCAAAGTTTTCAAAAATTATACTACACAACGGGTTTTCTAAATCTTACCATCGGGTAACAATATTTACAAGAGGATAACAAAGTTAACTTAAATGATTTTCAAAATCTAAGTTTTCCCAAGCTCAAAATCAAACGGTTTTAAATTAACTAAGTAAAAATTCACTCGAGTTTCAATAGACTTTAATGTTTTTCTTAAGTAATGAATGGCAAACGAGTTTTAAAAAGCCTTTCGGGATTTCAAAGCAACTAAACGTTTTCAACTGCACATACATCGGATTTTCCAAACACAAGGCAATTAGAGTATTTTCACAAAGAAGGAAAAAAGAAATAAAATGAAATAAACCAGGTAACTTGTTTTCTTCGAAACGTTTTACCCTGTGGCATACCAGATTCAGTCGTGGTGTGTTGACCGAGTTTGGGGTGTTACAATTTTGGTATCAGAGCCAGGTTCAAAGGCTCAGCTGTGGGCCTGAGGCCCAAAATGTTTTAAAGCGTGGTTTTAAAAAAGTATTGATGGAAAAAATACATGGTTTGAAAAGCATGGCACCGAGTCTCCGGCACCAATCCACCCAGGTAAGTACCCCTAACCGTTGCTTATGATTGTGATGATATATGATATTATATGAATAGTATGAGTGGACTGCCTAGAGACGAAAACCTATAGGATTCTATGAACTCACGAAAACAAAACTCTTTAAAGAACTGTTTATAAGATTGTGCCTTAATAATAGTGGAATAAAGACTAACGTATAAAACTTTTAAATTAGATACATTGAGATATTAGACATGAGCACTCGAGGTCAAGGCCGTAATATACGTGGACACGGTCGGGGTAGGATGATCGTGTATACGAACCGGTGGGAATGCAGTCGAAATCGAGAATGAGATGCCACCACCACCACCTTTGGTGTTGAGTATCGAGATCGGATGGGGATGATGCGATGTCATGACGATCTTGCGAGTTCTTGATAGGGTGGCTGGAGCGGTGGAGGTATGGGAGCTCGAAAATCTGTATCTGAACGACTCCGAGCCAATGGAGCTGAGGTATTCCGAGGTGTTTCTAGTGTGGCGCCTAATATGGCTGAGTATTGGTTGGAGGCGACAGAGCGAATCATGGACGATTTGGATATGACTGCTGAGGAGAAACTGAAAGGGGTAGTGTCGCTTCTCCGGGATGAGTCATACCAGTGGTGGTTCACAGTTCGGGATAGTGCTGCAGCGGATGATCTCACTTGGGATTATTTCCAGGTGGCTTATTAGAAGAAGTATATTGGGTCTAGTTATATTGATGCATAGAGGAAGGCATTTCTGAGGCTGGTTCAGGGGAGTAAGTTCGTATCGGAGTACGAGGAGGAATTCTTAAGGTTGAGCCGGTATGCTCGAGGTATAGTGACTACGGAGCATGAGCGATGTGTCAGGTTCGAGGACGGACTGAGGGATGAGCTGAGATCGCTGATTGCTCCACAGTAGGAGCGGGAGTTTGCCATGTTGGTAGAGAAGGCTAAGACAGTCGAAGGGGTCAAGGAATCTGTGAGACAGGATTCGGATAGGAATAGACAAAAGAGAGGTTTTGGATCATTTGGATCAGCCGAAAATTCTCAGAAAAGGGCTAGGCATGGTGGGCCGAATCAGTCTGGGAGGCCTGTTGCTACTAATTAGGGACCAGCGCCGTGTAATCGGTGTGGAAAATCTCGTTGGGGAGAATGTTGGATCGGTGGCAAAGGATGCTTTGAGTGTGGGTCGCTAAATCATCGTGTGAGGGACTGTCCACGTAAGCTAGCGAGATTCATCGAGGTCGGGCTATGCTCGGTTCAGAACGAGGACTACAATAGAGGGGTTGTGGTTCTGGTAGAGGAGGTAATGGTTCTAGTCGGGCCATGGAGCACCGGCGAGAGGTGCAGAACAACAAGCAAAGCGACTGGATTGGTATATCAACAGGCGCCAAGAGGAGGGCGACGCACCGAACGTCATAACCGGTACGTTCTTAATCTTTGGACTACCTTATACTGCTTTGATTGATGTTGGTTCGATGCATTCGTATGTTGCCAGTAGCATAGTAGAGACCATGAACCTAGACTTTGAAACTACTTCTAGGGAGATGACAGTAATTAGCCCTCTAGGTCACGCTATAGAAGTAAATAAGCTGTATAGGGATATACCCCTAGAACTCCAAGGGGTAGTATTTGTGGCTGATCTGATGGAACTGCCGTTTGGGGAGTTCGATCTGATTCTTGGGATGGAATGGCTGGTGAAGTACCAAGCGAGTTTGGATTGCGCGGCTAAGCATATGGTTTTGAAAATGGTTGAGGGTGAAGAAGTGGTGATGATAGGTAATAGAAGAGATTATCTATCCAACGTGGTGTCTTCTTTGAAAGCTGAGAAGATGGTTAGGAAGGGTTGTTAAGCGTTCATGGTTCATGTGTGCGCTTTGGAGGCTAAGGAGTCAGCCGTAGAGAATGTCCGAACAGTGAAAGAATTTGTCGACGTATTTCCAGAAGAACTTCCGGGTCTACCTCCGGATCGTGAAGTTGAATTTGGCATAGATTTGTTACCCAGAATTGCGCCAGTGTCTATTGCCCCGTATAGGATGGCGCCAAAGGAATTGGTGGAGCTGAAGGCTCAGATTCAGGAGTTGTTGGACCGGGGTTTTATCCGGCCAAGTGTTTTGCCTTGGGGAGCACCTGTGCTCTTTGTTAAGAAGAAAGATGGTACAATGCGGATGTGTATAGACTACCGCCAGTTGAATAAGCTGACGATCAAGAACAAGTATCCGTTGCCGAGGATAGACGACTTGTTTGATCAGCTTAAAGGGGCATCAATTTTCTCAAAGATCGATCTAAGGTTAGGGTATCATCAGCTTAAGGTGAAAGAGGTTGATATCCACAAGACGGCGCTTCGTACTCGTTATGGGCACTATGAGTTTCTGGTAATGCCGTTCGGGTTGACCAACGCGTCGGAAGCATTCATGGACATGATGAATCGGGTGTTTCAGCTGTACTTGGACCAGTTTGTCGTGGTATTTATAGACGACATATTGGTGTACTCAAGGTCTGAGGAGGATCATGATGGACACTTGCGAGTAGTGTTACAGATTCTGAGGGAAAAGTAGTTATTTGCTAAGTTTAGTAAGTGCGAGTTCTGGCTTAAGGAGGTGACTTTCTTAGGTCACGTGGTGTCAGCTGAAGGGATTAGAGTGGTCCCTCGCAAGATTGAGGCAGTGTTGGACTGGAAACCGCCTAGGTCGATTCTGAGATTCGAGTTTTCTAGGTGCAGCGGTGTTACCAAAGATTTCTAGAAGGATTTTCTCGATCGCAAAGGCCGTTGACCAAGTTATTGAGGAAAGGAGTTCCATTTGTGTGGTCCGAGAAACAACAGAAAGTTTCGACAAGTTGAGAATATTCGACTAAGCTCTGGTTTGATTCACTGAGGCAGAAAGGAATTCACGATCATTGTGATGCATCACATACTGGCTTGGGATGTGTGCTGATGCAGAAAGGGAAAGTAGCGGCATATGCATCTCGACAGCTGAGACCGTATGAAGTTAACTATCCAACGCATGATCTGGAGTTAGCTGCAGTGGTTTTCGCCCTGAAGATGTGGAGACATTTTTTGTATGGAGAGAAGTCGATAGTCTACACGGACCACAAGAGCCTCAAGTATCTTTTGACACAGAAAGACTTGAATTTGAGACATCAGAGATGGATTGAGCTGTTGAAGGACTACGACTGTTCAATTGAGTATCATCCGGGCAAGGCAACATGGTAGCAGACACATTGAGACGTAAGGTAGTATCGGAACTGAGAGCAATGTTTGCTCATCTTAGCTTGCATGGTGGCAGGAGTCTTTTGGCAGAATTGCAGGTAAAGCCGACTTGGGTAGAGCAGATTAAAGAAAAACAGTTAGTGGATGAGGGTTTGACTGCTCGGAGGTTGCAAGTTCAGAATGGCGGTTTGGAAGGTTACAACTTAACCAGCAATGGAGTGCTGTGTTTTTAAGGGAGAGCTTGTATGCCGAAGGACGTCGAGTTAAGACAGAGGATTCTTCAGGGCGCACATAGCAGCCCATACGCTACGCATCCTGGAGGTAACAAGATGTACCGGGTTTACGAGCGATTTTAGTGGCAGTCCAAGCGGAAGTGGCCGAGTTTGTCGGTAAGTGTCGGCGTGTCGGTAGTCAAAGCGAGCATCGATTCCGTCGAGTTTACTTCAGCCGATGAAGATTCCTCAGTGGAAGTGGGAAAGGATTACGGTGGACTTTGTTAGTGGGCTACCCCTTACGCCTAGTAAGAAAGACTCAGTCTGGGTGGTTGTGGACCATTTGACGAAATTAGCTCATTTCATATCGGTAAGGGTTGATTACTCGCTTCAGAAGTTAGCTAAGCTATATGTGGCAGAGATAGTGAGGTTGCATGGTGTGCCAGTATCAATCATCTCGGATAGGGATCCCAGATTCACGTCGAGGTTCTGAAAAGCATTGCATCATGCGTTGGGTACGCGGTTGAATTTTAGTACGGCATTTCATCCGCAGTCAGATGGACAGTTAGAAAGGGTTATACAAATCTTGGAAGATATGTTGAGAGGTTGTGTGTTGGACTTTAGAGGTAGTTGGGAAGAATTTCTACTGTTAGCTAAATTTCCATACAACAATAGTTACCAGGCAAGCATTAAGATGGCACGATATGAGGCATTGTATGGTAGGAAGTGTCGTACACCTTCGTGCTGGACAGAGTTGGGTGAGCGTCAGATGTTGGGACCGGAGTTAGTTGCTGAAATTGAGGATAAGGTCAAGTTGATTCAGGCTCGTCTAAAGAAAGCTACGGACAGGCAAAAGTCATATGCTGATATTAAGCGAAGAGATATAGAGTTTGATGGTAGATGTGGTTTTCTGAAGGTCTTGCCATGGAAGAAAGTGCTGAGGTTTGGAAGGAAAGGCAAGTTAAGCCCAAGATTTATTGGTCCATATAAGGTGTTGAGACGAGTAGGACAAGTAGCTTATCAGCTCGAGTTGCCAGCGGTGAAGCTGAGTCAGATACATGATGTGTTTCACGTCTCCAAGCTGAGGCATTACCGTTCAGATCCATCGCATGTTGTATCGGTGGAGGAAATTGAGGTGAGCCCAGATTTGACCATGGAAGAGGAACCAGTGCAGATTCTGGATCGGGATGTCAAAGTTCTGCGTAAGAAATTAGTTCATCTGGTGAAGGTATTATGGCGGAACCATGGTACGGAAGAGGCCACGTGGGAACCAGAGGACGTGATGCGGAAGCAATACCCTCAACTCTTTTGACCAGGTAATTTCTAGGCCGAAATTATTCTTAAGGGGGGTAGAACTGTAACGTCCTTAAATCGGGGTCTCTGCATTTTTGCGTAATTGCATGTGATAATATGCCGCTATACTAGTTTAGGGTGTTTTGGGGTCTAGGCATGACCTCGGGTTAGGCCTGAGTCATGGCTAAAATTTTCTGTTTTAAGTGCTTGGAAGGGGGAGCTAGGGAAGTTAGGGGTTAAAAGGAGTTGTTAGAGTGTCTTGATGCAAATAACCTAGTGGTAAAGTGGCAAGGGAGGCGCCACTAAGGTACAAGGAAGGTGACGCCACATGTAGGGAAGGGGAGCCTTGGTTCGAGTTGCAGAAATCTCCCCTTTTGTAATTATTTTTGATGCCAGAAGCAAGGAGGAGATGGACTTAGGAAGGACTCTCTTGGGAGGATGTGGATCGAGTCAACAGATTTGGAATGGATGGAGAGGACAAAATTGTGGAGGTTGACTCATTCAAACTGATTTGAATGAGTGGTCAGGAGAGGCTTGAAGTGTTGGCTGAAGTATGGACTGTTGGGAGAAGGAGTAATCAGTTGGGAGACTTGGGAGAGGTACCGATTTTCCATAGTTATTCTAGGTAGGCACTTTCGGCTAAGCAAGCTTTGAAGCATGTTGTTTGAGGCAAAACCGAAACCCCTAGGCTCTAGTTGACTTCACTCTCCAGCATCCAAACCATTGTTTTTTTTTCTCTTGAAACCGAAATCGTACTTGCTTCTTTTTCTTCTTCTATTTTCTGGCAATAGGGGGTTTTGGCCGAATCACTTTTGCTATTTCCTTAAAGAGTCAAAACTTGCTTTCACCTTCCTTCTCGGTATTTTGCTCAAAAGTCGAAATCAATACTCTTTTCTCCATTCGACGTCTTCTCTCAATCTTCTTGTGCCGAAATACCCAACTTTCTTCTCTTTTTCCATTTGACAGCATCATTCCTCATCCCCTGTGACTTCTTCTTCTTTTCTTCTCTCTTAGCTTCATAAGCCGAACCTTCTTTGTCAGCCGAAACCTCTCTACTCTCCTTTTCTTGTTTAACCCTTTTGGCTGAAAATTAGACAAGTGTCCTCTCGGGTTTGGTGGGTCGACTTCGATTTGGATGAGGTAAGTTTGTTATGGCCGAATCTCTCCTATCTTCTCTTTTTCTTTCTTCATCGACTCACATGACACAAAAGCCAATTTGGCATTTGGTCGCCATGATTCTCGTGCATCCATGAAACCAATTCTCTGGTATTCATAGAATGTTCTTTCGTGTTTTGTGACAACAGATTTGGTGGGCTATTCGTCATCACACTTAGTCAATCTCATTAGTGAGGGCTAAGTACTTTTCTTGTTCGACATCTCCTATTATGTTAATCTGAAGGCTTTAACCCAATGGTAGTAGTCCTTGGTCGATTGTGAGGGAGTGTAACACCCTACTATTTCAAATTTTACAATTTAGTCCTATTTGCCTAAAACACAAAATACACCAAATTTTTCAATACCCCTTAAGGTAGAATATGTATAGGACTATACAATCCCTATTCTTTCAATTATTTAGCAAATAAGTCCTCTAAAATTTTATTTTTTACAATATGGCCCTAAAACAAAAATTCATCAAAATTTCCAATACAAAACATATCAATCCTTAACATATCTTTAATTTAAAATCATCAAACATCAAAAACCTCAAGAATTCATCAATGGCCGAACCTCATAAACACATGATTCTCAAAAATTCAAGCATGGGTCGGATAATATACGAAGCAACGATCTTAAAAATGTAAAAATTAACAAAAACCAAAATCAAACTAACCTTAATTTTGTGCTTCTAATTGCCGAAATTTCAAAGAAATAAGAACCCTTTTCTTTCTCCCATGTTCGGCCAAAGAACAACATAAGATGATATTGGCTTTTCACTTTATTTTATTATGTATATAATAGATTATTTTATTAATTTACTAATATAACCTTTAATATAAAATAAACATATACATATAATAATGGCATATTAGTAAAAAGACATCCAATAACTTATAAAATGGAATATTTACCCACCTAATACCTCAATTTAAGAAGCCATCATCATTCTAGCACTTTACACTAAAGAATGCAACTTTTACGCTTTACGTGATTTAGTCCTTTTATCAAATTAAGCGCTTAAACGATAAAATTTTTCTACAAAACTTTCACACATTAATTCACATATAATAAACACAAAATATAATATTTAAAAGTTTTTCAGACTTCGGATTCGTGGTCCCAAAACCACCGTTCGATTAGGGTCAAATTTGATGCATTACAACTCTCCCCTTTAGGATTTTCGTCCCGAAAATCTTCTTTATTAAACAAAGTCGGATATTGTTGCCTCATTGAATCCTCGAGGCTCCCGTAGCCTCTTCAACTCCGTCCGACTCCATAATACTTTCACTAAAGGAATTCTTTTGTTTCTTAACTTTTCATTTCTGAGCTAAAATACGGACGGTTCTTCTTCATACGTCATATCGGTCGATTTCAATCTCGAGGCGGTGTGATCATATGAGACGGATCGATCTGTACTTACAAAGCATCGAAGCGTGAAATCGTCATGTATCTTTTCTAACTCGAGGGAAACTTCAATCTATAAGCAACAGCCCAATCGTTCGAGAATTTCATAAGGTCGATGAATCTCGGACTAAGTTTGCCTTTCCGACCAAATCAGAGTACCTTTTTCCACGGAGAAACTTTCAAGAATACTCGATCTCCAACTTGAAATTCAATGTCTTTACATTTCAAATCAAGATAGGACTTTTGACGATCCGGCGACTTTCAAATTGCCTCTAATAATAGCTACCTTACATTACATTTCTTTAATCAAATCAACCCCGTGTATCTTATTCTCGCTGAGCTCAGTCCAGTATAATGGAGTTCGACATTTTTGCCCATACAAGGCTTCATAAGGCGCCATTTTGATACTAGATTGGAAGTTATTATTATAAGCAAATTCAATCAAAGGTAGGTATCGTTCCCACGTACCTTCAAACTCGAGAACACAACATCTCAACATGTCCTCAAGTATCTGGATAGTTCGCTCAGACTGACCGTCTATCTGTGGATGAAAGGCTGTACTAAAATGAAGTTTAGTACCTAAGGCATCTTGCAACTTCTTCCAAAACCGTGATGTAAATCTCGGGTCTCTGTCTGAAACAATGGAACTCGGTACACCATGCAACCTCACAATCTGCGATCGCATAATTTAGCAAGTTTATCGAGTGAAAAGTCATCTGAACCCAAGACAAAATGAGTGATTTAGTCGGTCTATCAAATATAACCAGACGGCATCTTTCTTACTCGGTGTCATAGGAAGACCGGATACAAAATCCATTGTAATTATAACCTATTTCCATTCGGTATCATGATTGGTCAAGTAGTCCGGATGGCACTTGATGTTCACTTTTACTTGTTGACAAACTAAGCATTTGAAACAAATTCGAGATATATCCGTTTCATGCCCGCCACCAATAGAACTGCTTCAAATCATTATACATCTTTGTGCTACCCGGATGTATTGATAATCGACCACTATGGGCCTCACTCAAAATCATCCGTATCAAATCTGAGTTCTTCGGAACACACATTCGGCTTTTAAAATTCAAACAACATTTGCATCAATCAAAATCGATTACGCACCTTTTCACATAAATTCGACTAGCAATCAAATCTTTGTCAACTTTCTGTGCATCACAAATTTGCTGAATAAACATCGGTCTTGCTTGTAACTCGGCTATGATCGAACCATCACCAGACATAGCTATCTGTGCGTTCATTGCGCGAAGAGCAAACAATGATTTTCGACTTAACGCATCTGTAACAACGTTAGCTTTTCCCGGATGGTAGTCAATCACCAACTCATAGTCTTTCAACAATTCTAACCATCTGCGTTGTCTCAAATTTAGATCTTTCTGAGTCATTAAATACTTTAGACTTTTATGGTCCGAATAAATGTGACATTTCTCGCCGAATAAGTAGTGACGCCAAATTTTCAATGCGAAAACAATGGTCGCTAATTCGGATCGTGAGTCGGATAATTTCTCTCATGTGGCTCCAATTGTCTCAAGCATAGGCTATAACCTTACCTTCCCGCATCAAAATGCAACCCAACCCATTCAAAGAAGCATCACTAAAAACAATAAATTTTTACCCGATTCAATTTGAGCTAACATTTGGAGCTTGATCGGAAGGGCTTTCAACCTTCAAACTTTTCTCGACACTTTTACGACCACTCAAACTTGACATCTTTACGTAGTAGCTTTGTCAAAGGTGTAGCTATTACGAAAAACCTTTCACAAACCGTCTGTAGTAGCCCGAAAGTCCCGAAAACTTGAATCTCAAAAACATTCTTGATGGCGCCAATCAAGTATAGCAGAAATTTTGTTGGATTGACTCTTATACCGATCTGAAACAACATGTCCCAAAAAGCTGACCTCTTTCATCCAGAACTCACACTTACTAAACTTCACATACAACTATTGATCTCTCAAAGTTTGTAACACTAATCTCGGATGCTCGACATGCTCGGTTTCATTCTTGGAATAGATCAGTATATCATCAATAAACACTACTACAAACCGATCCAAAAACTGTCTGAAGACTCGATTCATTAGATCCATAAAAATAGCTGGTGCATTAGTGAGTCCAAATGGCATAACCAGAAACTCAAAATGTCCGTATCTCGTCCTGAATGCAGTCTTTGGCACATCGGTACCTCTGACTCGCAACTGATAATAGCTCGATCTCAAATCTATCTTCGAAAATACTGAAGCCCCTTTCAACTGATCAAACAAGTCATCAATCCGAGGTAACGGGTACTTATTCTTTATAGTTACCTTATTTAGTTGCCGATAATCAATACACATTCGCATCGTTCCATCTTTCTTTTTCACAAAAAGAACTGGTGCACCCCAAAGAGAGAAGCTTGGTCGCGCAAATCCTCTATCTGTTAACTCTTGCAACTGTGCTTTCAACTCTTTTAACTCAGTAGGTGCCATCCGATACGGAGCTGTCGAAATAGGAGTCGTTCCCGATACCAATTCGATGTCGAACTCAATCTCTCGTACTGGTGGTAAACCCGGTAGTTCTTCAGGAAACACATATGGGTATTCACATCCAACAGAGTGCAGATTCAATCATTTCTCGAGACAATTTATTATCCGATTACATAAGCCAAATAAGCTTCGCACCTTTTCTCACATACTACAGGCTAACATCGAGGATATAGTCAGAGGAAACCTACTTAAATCACTGGATTCAATTCTAATGATCCCACCATTCTAATGTCTCAAATCAATAAGTTTTCTTTTGCAATTCACCACTGCATCATGCGAAGTTAACCAGTCCATTCCCAAAATTATATCAAACTCATCGAAAGGCAATAGCATTAAATCAACTGGGAAGCAAAAATTTCGAATCATCAACGGGCAACCTTTACACACTTTATTAACAAACACACATCTACCCAAAGGGTTGGACACGCGAATCACACACTCAGTAGACTCAACTGGCAGAGTCTTACTGAATACTAGAGTTTCACACACATATGAATGGGTCGAACCAGGATCAATCAATGCAATCACAGTAGTATCATAAAGGGTGAAAGTACCGGTAATAACATCTGGAGAATAAGCATCCTCTCTAGCTCGAGTAACATAAGCTCTAGATAGAGCTCTAGCCTCAGATCGAACTGCAGTGTTCTTCGTCCTTCTCTGACTGCCACCTACATTGCCAGAATGTCTGGGTGGTCTCGCCTGCGTCTTTGGTGCCTTTGCTTTGTCTAGAGTTACATGCCGTCATACCTTTCGGCTAACATCGGGCACTCTCGAATAAAATGGTTCAAGGATCCACATTTAAAGCAGGAACGATCACGAACTCTACAACTCCCAGAATGCCATTTTCCACAATGTTTGTATTCAACTCGATTCTGTGGAACGTTACCAACACTGGCCATAGAGGTAGCTCGGGAGCCCACTGGAGGTCGATCACGTCTAGGTA
Source organism: Gossypium rotundifolium (assembly GCA_025506655.1). Taxonomy (NCBI): domain Eukaryota; kingdom Viridiplantae; phylum Streptophyta; class Magnoliopsida; order Malvales; family Malvaceae; genus Gossypium; species Gossypium rotundifolium. The sequence continues at coordinate 75,576,113 of CP106723.1, forward strand.
AATCTAAAGTAACTTTATGTCGGCTGACATCATCTCTGAACTTCTTAGATGTGGAATGGAAAGTCTTACCCGACGACCTCTTACGAATGTCTCTAGCTTCTGTCTCGGCCTTTTTTTTCTCTTTCTCGAGCTCTTTAGCTTTGCAAGCTCGCTCAACTAGAGTCACAAATTCTTGAATTTCAAGAATGCCAACAAGTAACTTTATCTCTTCATTCAGACTGTCTTCAAACCTTTTGCACATAATGGCTTCAGTTGATACACACTCTCTAGCATATCTGCTAAGCCTGACAAATTTTCGTTCATATTCTGTCACGGTCATCCTTCCATGTTTCAATTCAAGAAATTCTTTTCGTTTTTGATCAATAAATCTTTGACTGATATATTTCTTGCGGAATTCATTCGGAAGAAATCCCGTCACTTTTTCTTTTGGAACCACCGATACTAGTGTATTCCACCAAGATATCGGTGTCCAAGTAAAGATATAGCACACTTGGTGCATTCGTCTAGAGTACAAGATAGCTCATCTAGTACCCGAATAGTGTTATCAAGCCACATTTCGGCTCGCTCTGCGTCATCATCATCATTGGCCTTGAATTCTTCGGCCCCAAATTTCTTGATTTTATCAACTAGAGGCCTACTAGATCTCATCGAATCTATCATTGGGGGTGCTGAAGGTATCGGAGTTGGATTATTCGGGGGTGGAGGTTGGTGTACAGCCGGGTTAGTCTGGATAAACTGGGTAAACCATTTGTTCATCATCTGATAGAAGGCTTGTTTAGCCTCCCCCTCATGACTACCCGAAACTGTTTGAGAGTCTCTTGGCCGATCCATGTGCGAGACCAGCGCAACACTCTCCACATCATCAACTACTACTCTATCGGGATCGTAATCCATTTACTATATAAAATACAATTGAAATTGTCGAAGTCACCACACTATCATATATACAATTCAAAGGCATGTATAGCTAGACTCTTCATTACAGCGGTAGTCCTAGAATGGACTAAACCGTAGCTCTGATACCAATCAAATGTAACACCCCTACTATTTCAAATTTTTACAATTTAGTCCTATTTGCCTAAAACACAAAATACACCAAATTTTTCAATACCCCTTAAGGGCCGAATATGTATAGGGACTAGCCCTATTCTTTCAATTATTTAGCAAATAAGTCCCTCTAATTTTTTTTTTACAATATGGCCCTAAAACAAAAATTCATCAAAATTTCCAATACAAAACATATCAATCCTTAACATATCTTTAATTTAAAATCATCAAACATCAAAAACCTCAAGAATTCATCAATGGCCGAACCTCATAAACACATGATTCTCAAAAATTCAAGCATGGGTCGGATAATATACGAAGCAACGATCTCAAAAATGTAAAAATTAACAAAAATCGAAATCAAACTAACCTTAATTTTGTGCTTCTAATTGCCGAAATTTCAAAGAAATAAGAACCCTTTTCTTTCTCCCATATTTGGCCAAAGAACAACATAAGATGATATTGGCTTTTTCACTTTATTTTTGTAACATCCTGAATAGGGCCTATGCATTTCCAGTTTAATTGTATGAAATGACAAGTTTCAAGTACTATGAATAAATTTTTGATACTTTTGGAAATCTAAAAATGCATGAAAATGGAAAAGGAAATGGAAATGAACACTTTTGGAAACTTAGACATTTTTGGAAAGTGAACATTTTGGAAACCTAAGTAAATTAGGAAAGTGAACATTTTGGAAACCAAGCCAAAATAGGAAACTTGAACATTTTGGAAACTTGAGCATTTTGGAAACCTGAACATTTTGGAAACTTGAACATTTTGGAAACTGAACATTTTGGAAACTGGACATTTTGGAAACCCGAACATTTTGGAAACCTAAACATTTTGGAAACACGAAAATCTGAGTCATGCGAAAATTTTAGGAAACTTAAAATGACCGAATGTCGAATTTAAGAGCCAAAGGGGAACTTAGGGCCAAGTGACCCTAAAAATATAAAGTACATAAAATTTGACCCAATAACAGATTTTGAAATGTGGCTGAAGATGCCACCTAAGGTCTTAGGAAATGGCCCAAATACAAGAGGTTTTGGGCTGAGTTTGAGTCATCCAGAAGCAAATAATGAAGGCTTTATTTTTGCTTCGGAAAAGTGAGGTGGACTGCATGGGTTTCTAGAAAAGGAAGAGTTTTATTCACATAAATATGTGAATAATAAGAGAGAAATAAAGGAGTTTTATGTGAATAATAAGAGATAAATAAAGGAGTTTTATTCACATAAATATGTGAATAATAAGAGATAAATAAAGGAGTTTTATTCACATAAATATGTGAATAATAAGAGATAAATGAAGAATTATTCTTTAATTAAGAAAATAAGGAAGAGTGGTGGCCAAGTTAAGGATTCTTGGCCTAGTAATTTCGGCTATAAAAGGATGAGACTAGGGCCATTCATTATTCATTCTCCTCTCTTTTCCTCTGCCAAATATTCTTCTTGAGCATCCATTCTTTTCTTCTTTTCTTTTAGCCTCCTAGCCGATTTCCTTCTAAGCCTATTATTCCTCTCTTCTTTCATCTTTGAAACCAAATACATAAGGGAATCATAGCCGATTGTTCATCAAGTCTCTAAGTCAAATTTACGAAGGTTGAAGCAAAGGTGCAATCGATTCCTTCAAATAAGGGTAAGATCTAAGTTTGGTTTGATTTCTTTTATATTTTAGACTTATCGAAATCTAGGGCTAATCCCATTCTTGCTCATGGTTTAGAAACTTTGAAGAGATCTTTTGGGATTTACTAAGTGTAGGCTACAAGGAAGGAGAAGTTCTTTTCGAAGGTACACCATAGGCCATGTGTTCCCTAGTTATTCGGTGAGTTTGAGTTTAAAATCCACAAGGTAAGTGTCTATAGCTTTACCAAGGCCTATTTTGATAATTAGATCTAATTCTTGTTTGTTTAAAAAGCCTAAACTAACCGGGATGAGATTTAGTGCTTGGCAGAGTACAAGGAGGAGCATAGCATAGATTTCTGGATTCGATTAGTATTGAATTGGCAACAAGGTAAGTAATACAAATCCTACTAGGATTTGGTTTTAAGCCAAATAGGTTTGTTAATATGTTTTAATATTTGGCGAATTTAGGAGATAAAGATCTAGATCGGTAGATCGTTCTTCAGGATTTCAAGGAATCTATTAAACAAATCAGGTGTGTACCCTTACTAACCTTCGATATTTTATGGCTAAATATTTTAATATATGATTATGAATAAGAATGTGAATGTGGCTATGTACCACAAATGTGGCAAAAAGTACCTGTCGTTTCCTACTTGACGAGGATTGTGAAATATGTTATTTAATAACATGCGAATATATGTATATGAACATGAAATTAAGTTATGCACAATATATATTTTTGGGGCATTCGGGATTTATGTGAAAGGGGAGAATAGGTGTTGACTTGGTCTCACCAACGAAGGCGTTGACTTCGTCTCACCAAAATATGTTGACTACGGTCACATTGCGAAATTTTGGTAACCGGTTACAATAGTGTCTAATGACACAACGTATAAATTTGATTATAGTGTCTAATGACACAACGTATATAAGCGAATGCCTTCGATGGAGAGTAGCGGATGGAGGGTTGACTTAGTAGTCCCACGGTGTGAATGGCGAGTGCGGGTGGTGTATAGCGGATGGACCATTAGGATTGGGTTCTGTTGCATCATCATCATCATTTATCTTTATATGAATATGAATTTGATTTGAACATGAATGCCCGATTTGTTGAATGTTAGTATTGTGTGCACATTGAGTCTGTTGACTCACCCCGTTAGGGAACTATTTTCGGTGATGAACAAAGGATTTGACCGGGCGGTAGACATTGAGGTGACCATGCTACATTCGGAGATTTTATTTAGTTTGGACTTTTACTTTTATTTTATTTTGGGTTTTACTTGATGTAATAAGGCCATAAGGCCCATGGATTTCTCTTTATTTTTGCTTTACTATTAAGTTTTATGCTAAGAACTATTTTGGATGTATTTAATTAAATGGGTTTACAAGTATAAATAAATGGGTTTACAACCTAAGCACAATCCACAACAACATTTTCTAAAAATTTTACAAATTTTCTCTAAATGTAAAATGTTTGAAACCGGTTTACTTTAGGAACATACCAGATCCTATCCATTCTAGGTGGGTAGTGTGGGTGTTTCAATTTTATTATGTATATAATAGATTATTTTATTAATTTACTAATATAACCTTTAATATAAAATAAACATATACATATAATAATGGTATATTAGTCAAAAGCCATCCAATAACTTATAAAATGGAATATTTACCCACCTAATACCTCAATTTAAGAAGCCATCATCATTCTAGTACTTTACACTAAAGAATGTAACTTTTACGCTTTACGCGATTTAGTCTTTTTATCAAATTAAGCGCTTAAACGATAAAATTTTTCTCTGAAAATTTCACACATTAATTCACATATAATAAACACAAAATATAATATTTAAAAGTTTTTAGACTCGATTCATGGTCCCAAAACCACCGCTCGATTAGGGTCAAATTCAGGTCTATTAAGGAGGCTAATCGTGTGGCATGGATTCTTTTTTAAGATCGTAAGGTGTTAAGGTAAGATTGGTTGTCTTGTGCGGGATTTCTTGGTTAAGCCAAATGGCTCTGTACTAATGATGTTGTGTTGACCGAATATAGGAAGGGGGAGATCAAACATTGGGTTCCCGGGTTTCACTCGGTTAAGTAAGTAGATCTTGTTTGTCGGGATCATTAGTCTCGTTAGTAACGGTGTGTATCTTACACACTTCATAATCCATGTAAATGTGCTAATAACCTAAACTTTGTTAAAAGTCAAAATTGTGTAGATTACGATCGATACCCTTATGGGTATGAGCAAGGATTTGGGTAAGTCTGTTTGATGAGTTTAAGATGTATGAATGCTGATGCTATTATCTATGTTATGTTCGATATATATTTAACGATTAAGCATGTTGGCATGATGTACATATGCATGTGCGTTATTGTGGGTGATATGAGAGGAGGGGAAGAATGATATCTGTGACTTTGGGTCACCCGTGGTTTGGCACCACCAAAGGTTTGGTACCACGCTTGATATTCGTGACTTTGGGTCACGGAGGTTTGGCACCTCATAGCGACTCGTCGGTGGCCGCACCACAAAGGTTGGCCCACATTTGATAAAACAGATTGTCACCGGTGATTCGGTATCATAACGTGGGTTGGCCCCACATATGGATTATTCGTGACTTTAGGTCACCAAAGGTTTGGCACCACATTATTATTGATATCGGTGACTTTGGGTCACGGTGGTTTGGCACCACTAGTGGTTTGGTACCACACGGGGTAGAAAAAGGAGTTGTTGATGGCTAGGTTTGGGTGCAAGATATGTTTGCTCGATTATGACCTGTGTAAGAATGTTGCTATAATCGGGAGGAGGATTATGCACTGAGTCTTGGTGACTCACCTTCTCCCTTATCTTTTCAGGTGACTCGTAGATCGTAGATGAGGAGCCGGGTGGACTCGAGGTGGCCACGCGACATTTATTTTCGGTTTTACTTGGACTTTCGATTTGGGTACCTTCATTTTAAATTTTGATTTTATTTGGGTTTGTAATAAGGCCATTAGTATTTTTATTTAGGGTTTTATCAGATCTGCTTTAATTTTCTAAATGTTGCTAAGTAAATTGTTTAACATGTTTTAAATAACCTGATAACCAAAGTTTTCGAAAATTATACTACACAACGGGTTTTCTAAATCTTACCATCGGGTAACAATATTTACAAGAGGATAACAAAGTTAAATGATTTTCAAAATCTAAGTTTTCCCAAGCTCAAAATCAAACGGTTTTAAATTAACTAAGTAAAAATTCACTCGGGTTTCAATAGACTTTAACGTTTTTCTTAAGTAATGAATGACAAACGAGTTTTAAAAGTCCTTTCGGGATTTCAAAGCAACTAAACGTTTTCAACTACACATACACTGGATTTTCCAAACACAAGGCAATCAGAGTATTTTCTCAAAGAAGGAAAAAAGAAATAAAATGAAATAAACCGAGTAACTTGTTTTCTTGAAATGTTTTACCTCGTGGCATACCGATTCGATGTGGTGTGTTGGCCGGTTTGAGGATGTTACATAGGTATTTACATGGAGATTGTATATATATGGTATACGGATATCGACATAGATGTTACATGTACATAGAATTCTAATAATTGTTGAATTCATATATGATTCCAAGTATTTACATGTATACATGACTATCTTCTTTGAATGGTTATGTGATAGGCTTTGGCTAAATTGAATTGAGTATTGCTTTGAGTTACTTACCAAAATTTAAGGTTATATGCTAAGTTTAATTCTTGTTTTCGAAAACTTACTAAGCTTAAATGCTTACTCCGTTTTAATTTCCATGTTTTATAGTGGTTCGGAAGCTCTCTTAATTCGAAAGTCATCAAAGATCGCGTCACACTATCAAACTCTCATTTTGGTAATTTGGACTTTATATTTTGGGGCTAAATGGCATGTATAGGGGTTTTGGCTAATGTAGCCTATATGTTTTGTTGTGTTTTGGCCATTTGATCTGGCATGAATATGGTTGGTGTTTGGTTATGTAAATGTGTATATATGACCTTATGGTATATGTTGTTGGTTGCTATATGATGCCTTGGTATGAGTTGGTATTATGGGTACCAAATTGATTAAGTTTAACTTTGGTATGCATGTTGAATTTAGGCACAAGGTCTCATATGTGAGGTTGACCATTTAGGTCCAGTTTGATATATTTTGGTATATTTTAAAGTGAGCAATTGAATGTATATGCGATATCATGTTGTATGTGTGATTAGTGCATGATATAAACTTGATATTGGTTGGTTTTAAGTGCCTATTTATGCCATGGTTGTATGTGCATTGTTGAGCTTAGGTTGACACCACTTTGGGTGAGAAAAATGGCTTGGAAAATAGCCTATTTTTATCCACACTAGCAGAGACACCGGCGTGTGTCTCAGTCGTGTGTTACACACGACTAGGTGACACGGCTGTGTGTCCCCTGATACTTCTTTAGAAACCAAGTCAGTAGCTTCACACGGCCTAGCACACGGGCGTGTGGCTTGGCCATGTGACACAAGTAAGTATACCCTCCAATTTTCACATAGCCTAACACACCGCCTGGCACACGGGCGTGTGAGGCCATTTCAAAGGGTACACAGCCTGGAACACGGGCGTCTGGTCTGGCCATGTGTCCCAAGTCAGTGAGTTACATGGGGTCAGACATGGGCTGGGACTTGACCATGTGATCCCATTTCAAATGTCCACACGGCCTGAGACACGGGTGTGTCCCTTGGCCGTGTGAGACACACAGCCTGGCCACACAGGCGTGTGTCCCCTGCACTTTGAAAATTTTCCATGTTTACCTAAAAATTCTTTAAGTACTCAGTTTAGTCCCAAACCACTTTTAAAGTCTATTTTGGGCCTCGAGGGCTCGTATTTGGGACCTTATGAATGATTATGAATGGTTTTTGTTTTGAATGATAATTGTTTATGAAATGCTTGATTTTATAAGTTATAAGTCTGATAAAGCTCTGCAACCCTATTTTGACGTCGAATACGGGTTAGGGGTATTACAGAAGTAAGGTTTAGTGATATGTCTAAGTTAAAGTGGAGGTGAAAGGTTACTCGAATGAGCTCTAACAAAGTGTATCTGTTTGGTGAGGCGAGGAGGCTATCGTATTTGGTTGGATGAAAGATCTAGAGCTGAAGCTATTGTTGTCAGAAAGAAGGGTTAAATTTGAAGTTTGGCAGCCTTTTGGGTTGTAAGGTGAGTCCCTAAACTGACTCTGACAAATGTATTATGAATGTTATTACTTTTAGTAACAATGAACTAAGAATGCATGATGTGATGGTTTTGTGAGAAAGGTAATGACTGGTGAACTTACATTAATGATTCGTATGAAATATGGATATGACTTCTGAGGTTAATGGTTAAAGTGTTTGAGTGAGTAAAGTGTGTCTATGTATGTGTTGAGGATGTGAGCAAGTCTGTTGTGAAAGTGTCTATCATGAGCAAGTTACTGCATGAAAGGTCTATGCATGATGTTTAAGGGGTTGTGTTACATGTCTAGAAACATGAATGCATCTGTCATGAAGAAGTCTGAAAGGAATAAGTCTGTCAAGTATGAGTTTGCATAATAAGCATGTATCTACCTTATGAGTTGTCTAAAGGTGTCCGTCGAGACTAAAAACACGACTAAAGACCATATAGTGTAAGACCATGGTTGGGCCATGGCATCATCTAGAAAATCTAAAGGATAGTTGGGTGAGTACCAGCGATGAGGGGCAAACCTCACGATATTGAGTTTAGGGAAATCCCTATCATCGAAAACACCAATTATCGTATAAGTGAGCCTTTGTGGAAATCTTTGTTTAAATGGAAGCCGTTGTGGCTATCTTTGTTACAATGAAAGCATTTTTGGTGATCTCTGTTATAAGAAAGCCTTTGTGGCGATCTCCGTTATAAGAAAACCTTTGTGGCATTCTCTGTTATAAGAAAACCTTTATGGATATCTCTATCAAACGGATTCCTTTGTGGCTATATCTGTCAAAAGGATGCCTTTGTGGCTATCGTTGTTAAAGGAATGCCTGGTGGCAAACTCTACTAAAAAGGAACGTCTTCGTGGTGAAATATGATGAATGGTATTCATGATAACCATCTGAAGACAAAGCCTTTGGGCAGACACCTAACGAATGGTGAACTCTGTATAATTACAAGGGATTGATAGAAAGGCTAGTGTGCACGGGAGTACGTGGCAAAGTAAAGATCTGAGTTAGGAGTAAGAATAGAAAGTGTACTAAAGAAAGTAATATTTAGCAAAATCTAAGATAAGTATTGAGGCAAGCTACCCGCCTAAAGATAATGATAAGACTAGTGAGTATGGAATAAGTTATTAAGCCTAAAAATAATGTAAGATTTAAGAAAGGAGATAGAAAGTAAAGAGATGTTAAGTAGTATGCCTAAGAAAGGAGAAAATGGTTCTAAAGAAAGAAAGATGGTAGCCTCGGTATTGTACCTTCCAAAGAAGGAAAAAAGGTCAAGAAATACCCCAATGATGTGAAAAATAACATATGCAACATAGAATGAATTAAAAAGGTATTGTAACACCCCCAACCCGTATCCGTCGCTGGAACAGGGTTATGAGGCATTACCAAGGAGTACAGAATACTTACAGATAATTTGAAATCATTATCATTCAAATAACGAAACTAATTATAAACGTTCCTTTAATGAACTTTCGAGGTCCAAATCATGCATTAAAATCGAGTCGAGACTAAACCGGATTCTCAGGAAAATTTTTCGTGACTTTTAAAATTTTTCTCACATATAAAGGTCACACACCGTGTAATCGGGGACACACAATGGACCATACGCCTATGGGTAGACAGCTTGTCACACACTCGCCTAGACACACGCCTGTGTCTACCGTGTGGACAAAAATAAGGCTATTTTCAAGCCATATTTCTCACTCACTTTATCCTTTATCTTTACCAACATTTTAATAGAGTCAAGAATCAATTTAAGATATTCAACCAAGCCTTATACTTATTACCATTTGTTAGTCGTACACTTCATATAAATAACAAGAAATGTATATAGGCTCAATTCTTATTAAATTCCTCTTATACCTATACTTTTTCACATTATGTATTCATATCACATATAATAATCATACCTCTGTATTTCATATACATTTTCATAACAATTTGTCTTGGTTTCTAAGTAATTCATATTTGAGTTCTACTCATCAAATCATTTGAACATTATCTTTACACAAATAGTACACTTGAGGTATACAGTTCTATAACTATGAATAAACACATTTATCAAACATATTCCATGTTTTTATATATCACAGTCTCATATTTCCATGTATCAAGTACCATCATTTCCTCGTATTTCAGACAAATACGTGTAACAATTCATAAACATGCAACTCACTAACTCTATCTGCCAGTCACAATTTAAATTGACAAATCACTTATTGAGTCTAATTTCAATGTTCACTAAAATTTATCATATAAATTTGGATGTACGTATCCACCAATAGATTCCATGTACAGATATCATCATCACAAATTTCCACATACATTTACTTTCCACATTTTGAACTCAAATAACATATACAAGATATACCAATGTATTTCAAGTACGTTTTCATAATATTTCATTTCAATTGATTATTTCATATTAGAACTTTTCTCATTAACTCATTTGGAATACCAATTCATACGGATAATACACTCAAGGTATACAAATATATAATCACAAATGAACTTATTCATCAACCAAGATTTATGTTTATATCTCATCAACTCGTATTTCCTTATATCACATAATTCCATGTAAACTTACCAAACTTTGTCAAATTACTAAACATCTTACAGAATTGGTCTACACCGGTATGCACTGAATTTCATTGATAATCAATGATGTCATAGCATAGATATGGTCTTTTAACTAGAATGCCATAGCTCAGTTATGGTCTTACATCTTCAATATCATTATGCCATGGTGAAACCATGGACTTATCCGTCAATTCATCATTTTTCACTAGAATTCCATAGCCCAGCTATGGACTTATCTGAATATCACTTATCACTTGTAGTCGAAGCTACCACTTATCATTTGTAGCCGAAGCTACCACTATTCACTTATAGCCAGAGCTACCACTTTTCACTGATCAGGTAGCCGGAGCTACCACTTTTCACTTGATCAGGTAGCCGAAGCTATCTAGTGCACATAGTAGCTTGCACTTAGTACTACACATGTGACCAAAACCATCACTTAAACATAGTTTCCTACACTTAGTACCACACATGTGATCGAAGCTATCGGGCACGCATAGTAGCCTGCACTTAGTACTACACATGTGACCTATCCGCCTGGTACATGTAGTAGGCTGCACCTAATACTACACACGTGACCTAAAACCATCTCATAGCTCTCTTGTACACATAGTGGCCTACACTTAGTACCACACATGTGGCCTAGCTACCTCATTCGTATCTTTTCTATTCCGAAGGTTCAACCGGGAATTCTCACTTTTCAACATTTTATCAATTCATCCATAATCAATCACAATTCATAATTTACATCAAATAATTACTCCATATTCAACCATATCTCATATAATATAACAAAATATTAAAACATAAATAAAAGCGATGTATTATTTACATACAAACTTACAAATTCAATTTTATGTTATAATGATAATCACAATTTCATAGTAAATATTTGAAATAAAATATTATATCATTTCTAATTTAATATTTATCGATTATAGTTGGGCATGTGATCAATTTATACACAAGTCATTCATATATTTTCCTCCTCATCCTCTCCATCCACATCCTTAGTATAAATAACACACTTGTAAGTAACATCATCTATAATTTTCACTATTTACTTATATGGATATTCAAACTGTCCATCCATGTCACAATCGCTAAATTAATTTTATCTTGAGCTCTGAACTCCAAATTAAGATCCGCTAATTTTCCACTGAAACTAGACTTACATATCTTCTTATCATATAATTTTCAGAATTCTTGGTTCAGCAAATAAGTACAGTTTATTCTTTAAAGTCACCCCTATTCTCACATCGATAGTTCAATTCTTCTTCACTAAAATTAATTATCTCCTTGTACGAGATTCGGGTGATGTTCTTGTTTATTTTCTTGAAAATAGACTCATTAAGGATTTTAAAATATAAATTTAAGCCCTAATTATTTTATTCCAATTTTATGATTTTCCAAAGTCAAAAGCAGGGAACCCGAAATCATTCGACCTTGTCTCACAAAATTTATTATATCTCATAATTGTAATTTCATTACTTACACCGCTTTCTTCTAAAAGAAGCTAGACTCAATAAGTTAATTTTATATTTTATTCATCCTCTAATTCAATTTCTACACTTTTGGTGACTTTTCAAAGTTAGACTAATACTCTTGTCCAAAACTATTTTAGTGTAAAATGTTGATTTTCATTTTGCCCAAATTTCACAATTAATACAATTAGGTCCTTACTCAATTAACCCCTCAATTGAGCTAACTTTTCTCAATTAATAATTTATTCTATCATTTTAAACTACTTCATAACCCTTGAAATCAAAACTTTAGCACTAGACCTTAATTCCAAACTCTTTCACTATTAGGTCATAAAGTCAATTTTCATCAATTTTACTTGATAAAATCATTATATATCAAAATTAAATCTTCAATTCTATGTTTATTCATCATATGCTTCCAGCACTCATCCATAGCACTTTAAAATTTGCCATGGAATCAAAAACTAATGACATAGTAAGTTGGACCCAATTGTAAAAGTCCAAAAGTTAGAAATTTCAAGGAGAAAGCAAAATTAAACTTACAAGAAGCTAGAGTATGAAAACCAGCTTGAACCCTCTTCCATGGCTATTTTTCAGCTGATGAATATGAAGAAAAATGATGAGAATTCTAGATATTCCAATTTGGTCCCATTTTATTTAACTAATTTTGGCAATTTTCCAATTTTGCCCTTATTTCACCCATTTCTGATTTTTCTCAGCTATTGCCACCCAAAATATCTCCTTTAGAATTATTTTCACTTTAGGTCCTTCCTCATTTGACAATTGAGCTATTTAATCCTTCTAGCAACTTTTACACTTTTTTAATTTAGTCCTTTTATTTAATTAACCACGAACGTCAAAATTTTCTAACGAAATTTTACTACTACCTTATTGACACTCCATAAATATTCATAAAAATATTTATGGCTCGCTTCTAACAATCGAGATCTCGATACCTCTTTTCTCAATTTCTTGACCAAATAAATCTTTATAAAACACAATTTACTATTTCAAAAATCTTTTAAAATCTACATTTGGCTCAGTAATATTAAATAATATAATCTACTTAATTTATTTTTGGATTTGGTGGTCTCGAACTACTATTTCGACATAGTTTGAAATTTGGGCTATTACAAGTATTCTAAGGTTTAGCTCACTAAGTTCTTACAAACTTACAAAAGTTGTTTCTATTTTCGTGTTTGTAATATATTGTACTAAATTGAATATTCATAATACTTGTGAGGGGATATGGGAAGTGAGGAAGAATTATGTAAAAACCAACGAGAAAAGAGACCTTCGTGATAAAAGTCTACTTGATGGTCCAAATTTGATGAGTGAAAATCTTTATGAGGTAAAATGGAGAGTTCTCAAGTGGAAAAAGAAAATAAAAGCAGAAAATACCCATAAAAAAGTGAGGAATGGTTATGTTTTAACTAACTCTAACTCAAACTTATTTAGTGGTGTTGCTTTATTCTGATGCTTTCAAGGATTCATTGACCGACTTCCAATTATATTACTCTACCATCGGTAGATGATTTTACTTGTGGGAAAGAGTAAGTTGAATATTGATAATTCCCCAAATTCTACAAGGTAAGAAAGGTAAGGAAACAATAGAAATTGATTTAAGAATGCACACGTTGAATGTTTTTGATAAGTATGCTACTAATTTTGTTTGTAAAATATTTCCTTACAACATGTTTTCTCATTCATCAAATTTAATTAAACATTGGCCTAAAAGTTCAAGCTGATTTTATGAGTTTATCTAAATTTTTAAAGGTTAAAAATGGTAATTACATTGCATTAAATATGTTTTTTAAGCATTTTATGTATTTTCTCTTGCAAAAAATTTTCTATCTTGAACTTTAACGATAAATTTTTACATAATAATATTAAACTTCTTGATTATTATAATTATGTGAAATTTTGACTCATAGTTGGAAATTTTTATAGATAAACATGCATATTCAAAGAAATTCTGACTTATTTTTACTTGAAAACTCATGTACCTAACACTTCTTTGTTTAGTGTTGATACCTTGTTTTAAAGGAGATATACATGATCAAAGCTAATTTGAAGGATCAAAATAATGTCTTTGATCCCGAGGATAGTTTTGGCGCACAAGAAATCTTAGGTAAGTATATTTTTCATTTTATTGTTATTTATTCTAATCCTTTTCTATTTGTGTAGCTAAAGATTTGGGGATGAACCTTCGTGAGGAAAGGTGTAACACCCCAAACCCGGCCCATGCATCATGACCGGATCTGACATGTCACATGAGAAAACATGTTAAATCTTTTTTTTTTATTCGTACTAAAATAGGTATTGATTTATTGAAATCAAGAAAACAAGTTTGATTTGAAAAATTTTATAAAACACTATTAACCTCGAAGATTGATTGATAATAAAAATTTAACAAGTGAACCTTAAAACCGTGACTTTTGAAAATAGTGTTGATAATTGAAGGTAAATCCAAGTTAAATTATTTGTACATATTTGTTATGAAATCCATTTGTTAATCTATTTTGGAAAACCTTTAATTAAGTTTTAGAAAATTCCGTTTAAAACATTTTAAGCAAAATAATAAATCGTCAAACATAAAACAAAATAAAATAATCCGAGAGGCCTTATTACAACATAAAAACCCAAATGGTAAAAAAAAATAAGGAAATAGAGCAGAAAAGTAATTTACTAAAGTTCGAAACATTTATTTTCGAAGTATGGCCTCCACCGAGTCATCCATGGGCCCAAGTCCTCGTCACTAAGATTTACCTACAAGGATTAAAAAAGAAAGGAGGGTGAGTTACAAGAACTCAGTGCATAAGCCCTTACCGTCATCCACTAGGTCTGAACCTGTTTAGCAATATCCTGGGCCAGAGCCCATGTGGCATAATTTTGAGCCGAAGCCCATTTACAAAACAAACTGGGCCTTAGCCTATAAACATGATAGTGTAGATAATGTAATGCAACCCAACCCATCCTAGTAATCCATCTGCTACACACCACCGTACCATCCCATCACACCTGGGATCAAGTCAACCACCACTGTAACACCACGGTTTTAGGGGCTATGGGTTGTGTGTAATTCAGTGTTAGTAGGTTTTGGGAGTGCTTGGATGAGTTTTAGGGTTTTAGAAATGTTTGGATGAAAGGGAAGACTTTAGAAAATTTTAGATTTTTAGTGTAAAAGGGAATTAGGGCAAGTAGGCTTTAAAATAAATTGGTGGAATTTAGGACACAAGAAAGGAGTTGGCAAAGTGGCATGAAGGCGTTGCTTGGGGCTTGGGAAGGTGACGCCTAAGGGGTCAAAGGTTCGAGCTGCTAAGGCAGCAATTTTGTTTTATCTTTGCGCTAATTAGGGGACTCGGCCAGGTATGCTTATAAATAAATGTCCAAGTTGGTGGACATGAGAGTCCAATTGGCAGAGTGGCTCTTAGGCGCTACTTAGGCGCTGGAGGGGAAGGAGGTCGCGGTTTCGAGCGCCTGGAGCAGCATTTTGGGCGTGATTTATTTTTGGCGGTTGTGGGTTGAAGTAGGAAGGCTTTATAAATTATTGTTGGGGCTATTTGGCATAAAAATCAAAGTGGCCGAATGGCTGGTATTCTTGTTGTTGGCTTTCCCAGTGTCTGTGTTCGAGACCCATGGGCGTGGTGGTTTTTCTTTTATTTTGCAAAGTTGGGCAAGGCGATGGGATGGCACATGGGGTCTTCATGGATAGGCTGGTGGTGTTTCAAAATCGGTGGAAGATAAGGATGAGTTTTATTTTTATTTTATTTTTTTTTTAAGTTGAAGGAGTGATAAGGGTTGGTTATTTTAATTATTTTAGATAAGTGTAGAATTATTTTAGAATTAGAAAATAGGTGATAATGGTTGCTATTAGATTATTATTTTGAATTGGATGGTATTGAGTGAATTTAGGAAAGAATTTTGGGTTTGGTGGAAGTCATGGCCGAATGGGGGGGGCCTTGGAGTGTTTGGTCGGCGTTGGAGTCTTCTAGGGGAGGGGGGGTGCCGAATGCTTTATATAGGGAGAGCACCCTTTTGGAAATTCTTTTTCCTCTTTGAATCTCCAAAACCGAAAGTGCACTCTCTCTTGTGCCAAATTTCTTCCACTATTCTCCTCCTATTTCTTCCAACCTTATTTCTTACTTTTCTTGACTAGGCCGAAACCTTGAGCCTTTCTATTTCTCTCTTTTATTTCACCAAAGCTTAAAGCCAAACCTTGTTCACCATTGAGTCTATTTTGTTCGTGATCGAGGCAAACTCCCCTTGAATCTCTGCAAAGCACGTAGGTGGTAAGTGTACTTTTGTGATCAATCGATTTATGTACCCCTCCTGTAGTAGCCAAAACCGAATGGTTGGCCTTAGTGTGGGTTGGCCGAATGCTCTATAGACTATAAGTGATGTGTTTTTCTATTGTAGCCAACGCAAGGGAGCATTTAGGGGCTGTTCAGATTCGGTTACTCAAGGTAAGGGTTAGGTGCTATTCGGCCAAAGGGGTCCTCTTTTCATGGATTTTTGTTATAAACCATATTTGGCATTTGTGGTAACCGATTCTAACCTTGACCATTTAGGAGTTTTAGCAGTGATTAAGGAGCTTCCGGGTTTTCAAGACTCTGTCGGTAAGGATGAGTAGTTTATGATTATTCATTTAAGATCTGTATTAACCAAGTTTTGATTAGATATCGTTATGGATGCGAATACCGGTCCAAGGTGAGCAAGGAAAGTCCACATTCAAGTTTAAGAAGAGGTCGGTTTAATTTGTCGAGATTGGCCACCGGGTGTGGGCGTACAACGGAAAATGAAAGGCGATAACTGTAGTCTCGCTTAAATGATAGTGTCGGGATCGAGGATTAGAGCTTGAGTTATAAGGTGTGTGATTAACCCATCGATTTCCGGGTATATGATATGTATGCGATAGGTGTATGTGTTAAATATGTGTTAATAAGTGCGGACTATGTGAACCGGATACCCTTAAAGGGTATGTCGATAAACAGGTTAGTATCAAATCTGTTGAGATGTGGTTATTAATACGTGTATGTGAGTATGTCTATGAATATGAATGTATGCACGAATATCATGTACATGCTTTATTCATTATGTCATTATATTATGTTACATGTGCATGGGTGGGTTTTTGAAAGAAGATGCACGTGTACTTGATGCGTGGTTGATGTCGACTTTGTGCTACATCGTGGATTGGCGCCGACCGAGGTCGCGTTGTGGATCTTTGCGATTTAGTTCGCGTGGTTACCTTGATTGATATCGGCTTTATGCCATATCGTGGCTTGATGGATTGCCGTGTGCTCCATCGTGGTTTGATGTTAGCTACACGCTACATCGTGGATGGCATTGGTTGCCTTTTGGAGGGAAAAGGAGAGGGTGACTCGATAGTCCCCGTGTGTGGTAAATTTGGTTAAGGGGTGTGTAGCGGTTGGACCTTAGGATTGGGTTGGGTTTCATGTTGCATTGTTTTGTTATGAAATGATATGGAAATGGGCCAAGCCCAATATGACATGTGGATAGGTATGTTTTGGGAACATACGTTGAAATGGGCCAAGCCCGATGTCGATGAATTAATGAGAAAAGGGCCTAGCCCAAGACTTGAATGTGGATGAATGTGGGCCAAGCCAGTTGTGGTAATATCTAAATGATTATATTTATATGTTGCATTTGATAATTGGGTTGATTGGTGGCTAGCATGTGGGTGGATTTCAATGGTTTTAATTACACACTGAGTCCGTGTGACTCACCCAATTATCTTCCTAACATTTCAGGTGATTCATGAGTTGGACCGGGTTCGGAGAGGGAGCCAGGTGGGCCATGCAGATAAAGATGTTTTTAGTTAGTTTTAATCTTAAGTATTTGGATTAAATAATGGTTGTAATAAAAGGCCTCTTTATTTATTGTTGGGATCATTTTATTATCTTTTAATTAGGGTTTATATTATACTTAGATATATTTCCTTCAAATGATTTATAATATAATAAATTATAATAAAGTTTTAATTCACATATTTTATATCGAAGCTTACAGATTAAATAATTTTTAATGGAATTACTTCTAAAATAAACAAAAATTTTCAAGTTTATCCTAAAGACAAAGATTTTCCAACCGTTTTTCCGCAGTGACATAACCAGATCCGGTCAAGGCTCGTGGGCCGGGTTTGGGGATGTTACACACCCTGCCAAACACACCAATAGTAGGAATTTTTCCATTTATAATATAGTTTGGTTATGGCCAAGCAACCAAAATCATAAGGAATCAGATTAACAAACAATTTTGTGGCAGTGCCACCAGAATCACTTCTCTTCAACATTTTTCCCAATCCCAATGCAATATATGATTATGCAACATACATAATAATATGTTCCCATTTAATTAACAAACATTAATCAAATAATTTAATACAAAAGCTCGGCCCACTTAAGCAATAATAAATTGGCCCGTTAAGGCATTCTAACAAATCTGTAACATCTTGATAATTAGGGGCTATGCATTTTACTTAATTGAATGATGTTGCATGCTTAATTATTATTAAGTGTACTTTGGAAGTTATTTTAAGCTTCATTAATTAAGTGAAGGCTTAGTAAAACTTTTAATTTTTATTAAGAGAGAGAGAGCTAAGTAAATTAGGCCTTAAGAATTAATGACAAGGAATTTCAAGCATAAGTTAAGTAATTGGCAAAGTGGTTAAGATGCATGGATGGATGCTTGAGGTGTAAGGTTCGAATCTCCTAGCTAGCATCAGGGGGAGGATTTTAAATTTTTGTTTTCTTCCTTATAAGTGTCGGCCAAGAAAGTTCTAGAGTGGATGAGCTTTCATTCATTTTAGCTAGTTGACCATGTGAAAAGGAAGCAAAGAACTTAAGGCATGGAATCTTAAGTTCATGATAAGATGAGGGGACAAAGGCATGATATTTGGCTATGTTTTGGGGATGTGTTCATGGTCATTTGACCATGAACCTAGACAACATGAAGGCTAAAGGGGTGGCTTAATTGTGTAGCAAATTTTTGGATGTGATGGGGAAGAAACAAGGAGGAAAAAGGGGATATGTTGGCCTTGATTTGGCCGAATTTGTGCTTTGCCATTAGGGGAGTTAGCCAAAAGTCTTACACAACCTTTTGTCCATCTTTTCTCATTTTCACCAAAAGTTCTCTCCTAATGAAATTGACATTGAGTTTAGGTAAAATCTTCTCTTTGTTTTAGTTTTCTTTTGACCAATTTTTCTCCAAAACTTCTACTTTGGCCAAATGTACCTTAGACACTTTGGTACACTTTTACTTTTGATTTAGTCCTTGATTGTATTTGAACCAAATACAATTTTTGTTCTCTCTTCTTTCTTTTTGAAACCGAAACTACAAAGTTCAAAGAACCAAATTCTTCATTTCTCTTCTTTAGCCGAATGCATCAAAGTCTCAAAACTAATCTCCCTTCTCTTTGATCATATTCTCTTTTCTTTTTCTTTTCACTTTATTTCTCTCTTCTTTTCCTCTCTTTGCCGAAACCACATAGAATCAAGAATCTCCTCCTTGGCCGAATGTGCAAAAGTTCCTAATCATCTCTTTTCTTTTGAGAAATCACCATTATCATCTTCTTCTCCTCTTTCTCTTTCTTCCTTCTTTCTTTCCTTCTCTTTTCTTTTCCTTTCTTCTTTTCCTCAAACCAAACCACTAGTTCTCTTCTCTTTTGTTAAAGCCGAATCTTGAAGGACTCAAGTAAGAATTCTATCAATTATTTTTTTTATCATTTCCTTTCACTTTAGTAAAATTAGAATTATAATCTTTTATTTTCCTCCTAGGCGAATCTTTTGAAAAGATTTTCAATGATCCTTGTTGAAGACAACCTTTAAGTGACCATTCGAATCATCAAGGTAAGATTACTATTTTAGATAATATCAATTTCTTTAGATGGATCACTAATCTACGTTATTTTAGGGCGATCTAAGATCAACAAGATAGGTAAGAAAAGGTGTGCGAAGTGTTTGGAAGAAAGGAGGTATTCCTTTACCATCGAACTACAAACGAAGAAGCGATGTCGGGGTTAGAGATTTTCCACCGGTTGTGGACCCTCTCGCTAACGAGGATCGGTTATTCAAGTAGTACAAACCAACCACTTTATGTTGGTGGAATATCGGCGGGTTTTGATCCATCTAGTGGAGAAAAACCACAAATAACTGTTCATTCGTGAATCCAGGGTAAGGATTTAGATCCATCGTTTATAAGTATAGTTTTGTTAACAATAGTTTATACTAACCGAGTGTATTAATCAATTAGGTGTGGACGAGCAAGAGGTATTGTTCTCATTGTTACTAGGTGTGTAACCATACATTAAAAATTTCCATAGATTTATATTGTTAAAAAGTGATTATGAGATAGTATGTTTTGTTTGTTGATACCAAGCATTGGTATACAAAATTCAGGTATGTTACCCAAATATTTCGTTTATTTTTGCTATATGCATCAATATGAATAAGCATGACTATATTGTGATTTGTGGGTAAATAGCATTAAAATCGATTTGATATGTATGTGCATGGGCATATGGGTATGTTTAATAAAGGAGGAAGTATTCGGTGGTTTTACCACAATTACGTGACTTGATCACATATGTGAAATTGGTGACTTGGTCACATATTTGACTCCGGTGGCTTTTGGTCACATATTTGGCTCTGTGACTTGGTCACATATTTGACTCGGTGACTTGGTCACGTATGTGAATCTGGTGACTTGGTCACTATTTGAAATTTGGACTTGATCGGGTGACTTTGGTCACATCTTTTTGGTGGCTTTGCCACAATAAAGGCGATGTGCATGTTGATCGCAAAGAATCGCCTTCGATGGTGTGTAGCGGATGGAGGTCGATTTAGTAATCCCACGTGTGTTGGTTGGTGCGGGTGTGTAGCGGATGGATAATTAGGTTGGGCCGGGCTTGCATTTCATTTCATATACATAACTATGTAATATTGTATGATTATTACTTGATCTGTTATGAAATGGGCCTTTGGGCTAAATATGAGCTAAATGGGCCTTTGGGCTAAATATTTGATTAAATGGGCCTATGGCCATATGTGAAATTTATGGGCTTTAAAGCATATGATAAAATGGACTTTTTAGTGTATGTGTTATACATTGAGTTTATGACTCACCCATTTTTATGGGATAACTTTTCAGATAACTCGTAGTGCGATGGATCGGGGCAGCAAGGATTTCGAGGTGGCCAGTGCTCGTATCAAGTATTGTGGAGATTTTCCAACTTAAACTCTTTTAAGTTAAATTTTATTACTTAGACTTTATTATGGATTTGCCAATTTTATGTAATAAGGCCACTATAAACTATCTTTCATTTCGTGCTTGAATTTACTTTTATTTTGACATGAACAAATATCTATTAAATAACTAAATTGGTTTTCAACAATTATTTAAAAAGGTTTTTGTCTCTAATATATAAATGTTTAGGTAAAAATTTTCTTAAGTTTGGTTTCCTTTTGATTTTATTAATTCCTCCTAAAAATAATGTTTTAAAAGATAAAATTTCTTTACAATGGAATTCGCTAAAGTTTTACTCGAGGAACATACCAAATCTGTTAGGCTTTTTGGGCGGGTTTGGGGTGTTTCAAAATCGACCCATAGGGCATTTGAGAAATCATCCATAGGGGCATTTTCGTAATTTTACAACCCAAAGATATTTCTGTAATTTTACCCATCGAGGGTATTTCGGTAATTTTACCCACTAAGGGTAATTTGGTATGTAACACCCCAAACCCGGCCCAAACACCACGACCGGATCTGGTATGTCACTAAGGAAATTTTTGTAAAACAAATTATGTTGTCAGAAAGCCCAAATGTAATCTATATAAAATATGCCTTTATGAATAAAACCCAAACTTAATTACATGCCTTAGTTTAATTAAAATAAATGTTTGAATAACTAAAAATAATTTATCCCATAATAAAACAAGATATAACTAGTGGCCCATGGCCTTATTACAACGAGGTTTAAAATCCATTAAATAAAACATAATATAAAAATAATTAATTTGAGTCTTTTGCGGATCCACATATTCTTTTGCATGGCCACCTTGCGCTCCTCTCCAGCCCGGTCCGATGCACTAAATGCTACCTGAAATGTTAATTTAATAGGTTGAGTCGCGAGACTCAGTGTGCAACCCTCATGCACCATTAGATTTGAGCCTTAACCCCATAAAATAGAATAAACAGTTTAATATACATAATAAAAATTAATGTGCAAGCCCAACCCATTTGCTTAGGTTTCCATCCGCTACACACCCCGCACCAACCGTTCACACCATTGGGGATTTCTACAATCGACCCACACCGCTACACACCATGATGGCAGTCATGCTGCTCATCCGCATATGATGGCCGAAGCCCTTATAACATATAATGACTGAAGCCCGTATAACAGTTCATGGCATTAACCGCTACATTAGATCACGGTAAAAACCGCTGCACATATAACGTATAACTTCCTCCCGTCATCAATCCCACCCCATGCAATCACAAAATCAATACACTTATAACATATCATCGAATATTCAACGACACGGTGATTCGCTTACCCTCTTTGGGTTTCCATCTTTATACCGGGATTTCGGCATTTATCACAACATATAATACTTATAAACAAGTATTTAACAGACAGATCTAAATGGTGGGAAAGTATTACACACCTGATATCGTGAAATCCAATATTCTTAGTCGATGCCCTTGATATCTAGATCTATTATCCTCAATCTATAACTTTGCTTAAAAGCCAGAAAACTGTGAAAATATGCCCTCTCCTATATTTGTCCATGGTTAGCATTCTACCCGATTATATATATATATATAAATAAACAAATCCTCTTACCTTAAAATCCCGAAAGTAACACTATTCTATAACTTAGAGATCTATGCGATTGGCCTCCTTCTTCAAATCCCAGAATGCCGAAAAGAAGTGTGAAATAAGAGATTAGTTTCTAATAGCCATTCGCTAAGGACTTTGAAAAGTGAAGAACAATGAAATCCAAATCAATACTTACCTATTATTTCTTTTAGATTCGCACAAGCGAATCCATTAAAGAGGATTCGACAACCACGGGAGATGAGATCTAGCGATTTGGCTTTTATGAAAATCCCAAAAAGATGAACTGATGCATTTTGGCTTTTAGAAAAATTGAGTGAAGTGTTTGACTTAGAATGAAAGTGAAAAGAAAGTGGAGAGAAAGAATACTTAGGGGTTTCGCTTTGGAAGAAATCAAAAGAAAAGAGATTACCAAGAAGAATCGAGAATTTTGGGACAAAAGATGAGAGAAGAGAATGGGGTTCAAAATGCTAGAATTGAAGAGGTACCCCTATTTATAGGAATTTCGCACCCCTTCCGTAAGATGGAATTTGACCAACTCTGTACTCGTAAGATAACTCCTATCTTTTCTCCTCTATCCTTCTATCCCTTATCCCTATCAAAACTCATCCATAAGAGGCCACATTTGCACCAACTCTGCCTTTATTTTATCAGCTTGTTATCCTCATTAATTAAATAAAAATAATCCCTAAATTATAGCCTTGTGCCGTCCCCCCTTAGCTCACCTTGGCTATCGAAATTTTGACCCAATTCTTTGGGCCCAACTGAACCTCAAATTAACATATTAAACATAACATTACACACAATGCACAAGCCCATTAATACCTTACCATAACATACTAAGTGCTGCATGCATCTCAAAAATTTTAAACGTTCCCATTCTCAAGGCCTATTGGGCCCAATTCTACTAGGCCCAATTTCAGGATGTTACAAATCTACCCTCCTTAAAGAAATTTCGTCCTCGAAATTTCTGACTAATTATTAATCGTACTACCCAAGTCTCATCACTATGCTTTCGCTGCGCACTCTAATTCCAAAGCCAAATAAATACTTAGTATACTATGGTAGGATACACATCATTATTCGCTTCGGGCGTCTTCAACCCTTGTACTAATACTACCGATTCGCGTTTATCGATTAAGAATTTTATGAATTATTAGTTTTCTTCCACCGATTAACCACGAATACCTTATGAATAATAGTTTTAAAAGTAGTTCTTTCAATTCAAACCTATCTCTGTGTTTCAGGTCTTCTTAATTCTAGGAACCATGCACATTCAACATCCATACACACCAACATACAAATAGCATCCATCACCTAAGGGTATTTCGTCATTTCACTACCTGGGGTATTTTCGTAATTTTAACCTCACGAGGGTATTTTCGTAATTTTCCAAAATATGGTTCCGGTGATTTTACGAAATAAGGGTATTTTGGAAATTTTTAATTGGGGTATTTCGGTAATTTTGCAAATCAAGGGTAAGTTGGTAATTTCTTTTCAAACCAAGGGTATTTTGGTTATTTTACAAATCGTGGAAATTTGGAAATTTTCAAAACTAGAGGTTATTTTAGTAATTTTACAAAATATGGTGGTTGGTCCTTCGGGTTTTAATTATAAATTTTGGCCGATCAACAAGTCCTCATGGCTAGGGTGAGCAGTCACTGCACGCACTGTAGGATTCAATGAAGAGGAGGTGAGTCACTAGGATCGCTTAAATACCAAGCTCTCCCTGAATCCAATCCTGAACATGCGTATGCTGTTGCCACACCCTAACTCGTGATTAGTTCACAGGATTTGTTTGGATAAATCAAGTCTTATGGAATTTAAGAAGTTGTTTAACTTAAGCCTATATTCCATCAAAGTCTAACTAACCTACGTCCCATAAAACCCATTAAGCCCACATACATATATATATCACATAAGGAGTTCGTAATACTTACAGCGGACTTAGGCCGGAGACGCAGGTGCCATGCTGAGCTAACAAACCTTTACTTAAAACTTCTATCTTTCAAAAGCCCATTTTAGAAAAACATTTCTGAGCACAAAACCCCCAGAGCCGAGTTTTGAACCGAGCTCGATACCAATTTGTAACACCCCAAACTCGACCCAAACATCACGATCGGATCTCGGTATGTCACTAAGGAAATTTTTATAAAACAAATCGTGTTGTCGAAAAGCCCAAATATAATCTATATAAAATATGCCTTTATGAATAAAACCCAAACTTAATTACATGCCTTAGTTTAATTAAAATAAATGTTTGAATAACTAAAATAATTTATCCCATAATAAAACAAGATATAAACTAGTGGCCCATGGCCTTATTACAACGAGGTTTAAAATCCATTAAATAAAACATAATATAAAAATAATTAACTTAAGTCTTTTGCGGATCCACATATTCTTTTGCATGGCCACCTTGCGCTCCTCTCCGGCCAGTCAGATGCACTAAATGCTACCAAATGTTAATTTAATAGGTTGAGTCATGAGACTCGGTGTTCAACCCTCATGCACCATTAGATTTGGGCCTTAACCCCATAAAATAGAATAAATAGTTTAATATCGTAATAAAATTAATATGCAAGCCCAACCCATTTGCTTAGGTTTCCATCCGCTACACACTCCGTACCAACCGCTCACACCATTGGGGATTTACGCAATCGACCACACCGCTACACACCATGATGGCGTCATGCCGCTTATCTGCATATGATGGCAAGCCCTTATAACATATAATGGTCTAAGCTCAGATAACATTCACGGCATTAGCCGCTACATCGATCACGGTAAAATCGCTACACATATAACGTATAACTTCCTCCATCATCAATCCCACCCCATGCAATCACAAAAACCAATACACTTATAACATATCATCAGAATATTCACTGACCTGGTGATTCGCTTTTACCCTCTTTGGGCTTCCATCTTTATGCCGGGATTTCGGCATTTATCACAACATATAATACTTATAAACATGTATTTAACAAACAGATCTAAATGGTGGGGAAGTATTACACACCTGATATCACGAAATCCCATATTCTTAGTCGATGTCCTTGATATCCGAATCTATTATCCTCAATCTATAACTTTGCTTAAAAGCTGAAAAACTGTGAAAATATGCCCTCTCCTATATTTGGCCATGGTTAGTATTCTACCCGATTTTATATATATAAATAAACAAATCCTCTTACCTTAAAATCCCGAAAGTAACACGATTCTATAACTTAGAGATCTATGCGATTGGCCTCCTTCTTCAAATCTCTAATGCTTGAAAAGAAGTGTGAAATAAGAGATTAGTTTCTAATAGCCATTCGGCTAAGGACTTTGAAAAGCCGAAAGAACAATGAAATCCGAAATAAATACTTACTTATTGTTTCTTTTAGATTCTAAGACAAGCGAATCCATTAAAGAGGATTCACAACCACGGAGATGAGATCTAGCGATTTGACTTTTATGAAAATCCGAAAAGATGAACTGATGCATTTTTGACTTTTAGAAAAACCGAGTGAAGTGTTTGACTTAGAAGGAAAGTGAAAAGAAAGTGAGAGAAAGAATACTTAGGGTTTTGACTTTCCGAAGAAATCAAAAGAAAAGAGATTACCAAGAAGAACTGAGAATTTTGGCACAGAAGATGAGAGAAGAGAATGGAGTTCAAAATGCCAGAATTGAAGAGGTACCCCCTATTTATAGGGAATTTTGGCACCCCCTTCTAGGAGATGGAATTTCGGCCAACTCTGTACTCAGAAGATAACTCCTATCTTTTCTTCTTTATCCTTCTATCCCTTATCCCTATCAAAACACTCATCCATAAGAGGCCACATTTGCACCAACTCTGCCTTTATTTTATCAGCTTGTTATCCTCATTAATTAAACAAAAATAATCCCTAAATTATAGCCTTGTGCCGTCCCCCCTTAGCTCACCTTGGCTACCTAAATTTTGACCCAATTCTTTGGGCCCAACTGAACCTCAAATTAACATATTAAACATAACATTACACACAATGCACAAGCCTATTAATACCTTACCATAACATACTAAGTGCTACATGCATCTCAAAAATTTTAAACGTTCCCATTCTCAAGGCCTATTGGGCCCAATTCTACTAGGCCCAATTTCAGGATGTTACAAATCTACTTTTGAAACCTAATACTTAACTACTAATTTGGGGCATAAAAATTGAAACTGCCCATCTACGTCATACTGACTAAACTGACTATAACTCGAGTTAGGAAACTCAAAATTTAAATCCATAAATTTTCCTTGAAACTAAACCCATAAATCTTCTTACTACAATTTTTCTAGAATTTTTGGCTAAGCCATTTAGTACAGTTTATTCATTAAAGTTTCCCTGTTTCACTCGGCAAGCAGTTCGACCTTTCTTACGTAAATTCAAATATCTCACCTGCAGTTTTCAAATGTTGCTCCCACTTATTTCTATTGAAAATAGGCTCACTAAGGAATCTATAAATATAAACTATAACTCATAATTCACTTTGTACAATTTTGAATGATTTTTCCAAGATAGAACTGGGAACCACGAAGTCATTTAGAGCCAGTCTCACTAAAATTAAAATATCACAGAATATAAAATTCCTCTTCCGCCTCTGTTTCTTCCATATAAAACTATTTTTCATGATTTTTCATATCATATTCACTTTCTAATTCTCTTTCTCCTATTTTTCATGATTTTTCTAAATCACGTCACTTCTGCTAACAAAAACTATTTCATTGCAAAATATGGTTACCACTACGAACATATGCACGCCTGAGTGATCACATATGCCGATTTCTGATTTTTTGATCTTTCGATCGAATCACAAAACATTTCATGCAAATATTCAGAGAAGTGTGGGATTACACACCATTTCAAACATGTATTCAGAATAGTACGGGATTACACACCATTTCAAACATGTATTTGGAATAGTACGGGATTACACACCTTATTCGAAATCTGTAACAGATACTCTTCGCGGCACCTAAAGGTACAATCAGTAAACAATTAGTCCAAATCCCAATTTACAACTTCAACCAAGTATTGCGATTGATTAACAATCTATATCACTTATCGATTGATCAAAGGAGTGAGTGTCAACACAAATGAGAAGAAATGATAAAGAAGAGATGAAGGGTTCAGCTATTGGAGAAAAAGAACAAGGATGACTCGGCCTCTATGTAAAATCGATTAAAGAAAATGAGAGAAGGTTTGGAGAATTTTGTAAAAAGGAAAAGAAAGATGGAAAAGGAGTGCTTAACTAAATTTGATTTTCCAATGGAAAATGAGTGAAATAATTTGGTCTCAATGGTTAGGTACTTTCGGCAAACAAGAAAGAAATGAAGAAAAATGCTCACTAATGGCTTGAAGTTTCGGCAAAGAGAAAAAAATTGAAGAAAGAAAATGACACCAAAAAGCTAAGGAGAAAACAACCTCTCAAGTACCAAAATTGCCAATTGCCTCAAGAAAATTCGCTATCCCTTTTCTCCCTACCAAAACCTTGTATCATCTTTACCAAAAAGATGAGTGTTGACCCCAATATACTTTCCAA
Organism: Gossypium rotundifolium; assembly: GCA_025506655.1. Classification (NCBI taxonomy): domain Eukaryota; kingdom Viridiplantae; phylum Streptophyta; class Magnoliopsida; order Malvales; family Malvaceae; genus Gossypium; species Gossypium rotundifolium. The sequence continues at coordinate 75,604,453 of CP106723.1, forward strand.
AACATCCTCCACATAATAAGCCAACATGTCCCCTTCTCTTGCCTTTTTCTTTTGATTCCCTTCCTTACCTTCACCCTTTCCTTGTTTCTTTAACCATCACACCATAATTAAAAAGTCCACCCTTGCCTTAAATACTACCTTAGCTGACACTTAGGGAAAGGACACAAAAAAAAGTCAAAATATTTGTACCAAGTGGGATTCGAACCTCTTCCCTCAAAGACTTTCATGTGGCACCATTTCCTCTTTACCATATGCTCTTTTATGCTAGCAATTTACTTACTTATTTCCATAAGCCTTGATACTACTTACCTTTTCTCCTTAAAGTACCCAAACACTAAAATTTTCCTTTAGCTTAACTTGAACCCAGAACTTCCTAGAAACCTCGTAACTTTCCAAAATCACCTTCCTAATAAGTTCAACTTGAAATAAAGCCATTCTCTTATTCTCCAAAAATTTTAAATGCTTCCGTACTCAAGGCCCAATGGGCCCAATCCTACTAGGCCCAATTTTGGGATGTTACAATTCTACCCTCCTAAAAAAAATTTAGTCCTCAAAATTTGAACTATAGGAACAATGCACATCCTAACCTAGCATACTACACTTTCATTGCGCTTTTCTGATCTTAATAACACTAATTCACTTTCTATCTTAATCTTGAAAACTCTTCACATCATCAAATATCTAATCCTCAAAAGGAAATAGGTATTTATCACTCATTCATAAAATTTTCTACATTCAACCAAAACATACCCGTCTTAATGGTGATGGAACAATCCCGAGCCTTATGCTCCTTAGACCCGCATCTCAAACATGCTCCTGACCTCCTCCAGCACTCACCCGGATGATGCCTTTCGCAATAATCGCAAGCCGAAAAGTTTGGACGTGCCTTGACACTCTTCACAGAACGAGATTGCGACCCTAAAGAATCACGATCATCTTTCTTCTTACAATCCATGAACCCAAGTCTAAGTGCCTCACTGATTCCTTTAACCTCCTCCAATACCTACTTAACTAACTGAGTTAGCTCATCAACCCCAGCTCGATCATGAGATCCCGTCTCAACCACTGGTGAAACGTATGCGTCCATTTCAGGCATATGTCTCGATGCCTCAGATACAACTTTAGCACCTCGACCTCTACCACGTCCATGTCTACCGCGTCCACGTCCTCTAGCGCTCATGTTTGCTAAATCGATTTAATCTAATTAAGAGTCTTATGAATTAGTATACTATTTCAGTGTTTATTAAACAATATCTTATGAAGTATAGGAAGTAAAGTCATTTTCGCAAAACATATCCTAAAGTTTGAATATCGAGAGTTTCAGTTCCTGAAGCTAAGATTTCTAGAGTATTTCTACAGTCATACCTCAATAATCATAAAATAAAAACATAAACTTACTTGACTTGGTGCCAAATACCCGTGGTGCCATACTTCCTTTAAAATATGCATTTATAAATTAAAATTTAAATAGCTTTTGAAAATGCTTTTGAACCCAAACCACAGTCGAGTTTTGCAACCGGGCTCTGATACTATAAAATGTAACACCCCAAACCCGGCCCATGGGTCATGACCGAATCTGACATGTCACATGAGAAAACATGTTAAATTTTTTTATTTATTTATTCAGTACTAAAATAGGTATTGATTTATTAAAATCAAGAAAACAAGTTTGATTTGAAATATTTGATAAAATACTATTAACCTCGAAGATTGATTGATAAATAAAAAAATTTAACTTGTGAACCTTAAAACCGTGACTTTTGAAAATAGTGTTGATAATTCGAAGGTAAATCCAAGTTAAATTATTTGTACATATTTGTTATGAAATCCATTTATTAATCTGTTTTGGAAAACCTTTAATTAAGTTTTTAGAAAAATTCCCGTTTAAAACATTTTAAGAAAAATAATAAATACGTCAAACATAAAACAAAATAAAATAATCCAGAGGCCTTATTACAACATAAAAACCCAAATGGTAAAAAAATAACGAAATAGAGCAGAAACGTAATTTACTAAAGTTCGAAACATTTATTTCCGAAGTATGGCCTCCACCGAGTCATCTATGGGCCCAAGTCTTCGTCACTGAGATTTACCTACAAGGATTAAGAAAGAAAGGAGGGTGAGTTACAAGAACTCGAAGCATAATCCTCTTGTCATCCACCGGTGCGAACACATTGAGCAATATCCTAGGCCGAGCCCATGTAGCATAATCTTGAGCCAAGCCCATTTACAAAACAAACTGGGCCTTAGCCTTATAAACATAATAATGCAGATAATGTAATGGAACCCAACCCATCCTAGTAATCCATCCGCTACACACCACCCGTACCATCCCATCACACATGTGGGGATCAAGTCAACCCACTCCGCCAAACACACCAATCGAAGGCATTTTTCCATTTATAATATAGTTTGGTTGTGGCCAAGCAACCAAAATCACAACGAATTAGATTAACAAACAATTTTGCGGCAGTGCCACCAGAATCACTTCTCTTCAACTTTTTTCCCAATCCCAATGCAATATATGAATATGCAACATACATAATAAGATGTTCCCATTTAATTAACAGCCACTAATCAAATAATTTAATACAAAAGCTCGGCCCATTTAAGCAATAATAAATCGGCCCGTTAAGTCATTCTAACAAATCGACCCATAGGGGCATTTCGGTAAATCGGTCCATAGGGGGATTTTCGTAATTTAACAACCCAAAGGTATTTTTGTCATTTTACCCATTGAGGGTATTTCGGTAATTTTACCCACTAAGGGTAATTTGGTAATTTTGCAACCTAAGACTTAACTACTAATTTGGGGCATAAAAATTGAAACTGTCCATTTGCGTCATACTGACTAAACTGAATATAACTCGAGTTAGGAAACTCGAAATTTAGATCCGTAAATGTTCCATGAAACTAGACCAATAAATCTTCTTACTACGATTTTTCCAGAATTTTTGATATAGCCATTTAGTACAGTTTATTCATTAAAGTTTCCCCTGTCTCACTGACCAATGGTTCTGACCTCTCTTACCTTAAATTCAAATATCTCAATGTACGGTTTTCAAATATTGCTCCCACTTATTTCTATTGAAAATAGGCTCCGTAAGGAATCTATACATATAAACTATAACTCATAATTCGCTTTTTATAATTTTGAATGATTTTTCCATGACAGAACAGGTAACCACGAAGTCATTCAGAACTAGTCTCACTATAATTAAAATATCACAGAATATAGAATTCCTCTTCCTCATCTGTTTCTTCCATATAAAACTAGACACAGTAAGATTTAATTCGAAATCTTATTCACTTTCTAATTCCCTTTCTCCTATTTTTCATGATTTTTCTAAATCAGGTCACTGCTGCTAACCAAAAACTGTTTCATTGCAAAATATGGTTACCACTACGAACATACGCATGCCTGAGTGATCACATATGCCGATTTTTGATTTTTTGATCTTTCGACCGAATCATAAAAAATTTCATGCAAATATTCAGAGAAGTATGGGATTACACACCATTTCAAACATGTATTCGAAATAATACGGGATTACACAACATTTTTAACATGTATTCGGAATAGTATGGGATTACACACCATTTCAAACATGTATTCGGAATAGTAGGGGATTACACACCTTATTCAGAATCCTAACATGATACTCTCTGCGGCACCTAAAGGTACAATCGGTCAACAATTAGTCCAAAGCCCAATTTACAACTTCAACCAAGTATTGCGATTGATTAACAATCTATATCACTTACCGATTGATCAAAGGAGTGAGTGTCAACACAAATAAGAAGAAATGATAAAGAAGAGATGAAGGATTCGACTATTGGAGAAAAAGAACAAGGATGATTTGGCCTCTATGTAAAATCGATTAAAGAAAATGAGAGAATTGTTGGAGAATTTTGTAAAAAGGAAAAGAAAGATGGAAAAGGAGTGCTTAACTAAATTTGGTTTTTCCAAAGGAAAATGAGTGAAATAATTTGGTCTCAATGGTTAGGTACTTTCAGCAAACAAGAAAGAAATGAAGAAAAATGCTCACTAATGGCTTGAAGTTTCGGCAAAGAGAAAAAACATTGAAGAAAGTAAGTGACACCAAAAAGCTAAGGAGAAAATAACCTCTCAAGCACCAAAAATTGCCAATTGCCTCAAGAAAAATTCGGCTATCCCTTTTTCTCCCTACCAAAACCTTGTATCATCTTTACCAAAAAGATGAGTATTGACCCCAAAATATATTTTCCAAAACATCCTCCACATAATAGGCCAACATGTCCCCTTCTCTTGCCTTTTTCTTTTGATTCCCTTCCTTACCTTCACCCTTTCCTTGTTTCTTTTGCCATCATACCATAATTAAAAATTCCACCCTTGCCTTAAATACCACTTTGGCTGACACTAGGGAAAGAACAAAAAAAAAAAAAAAAATAGTCAAAATATTTGTACCAAGTGGTATTCGAACCTTTTCCCTCAAAGACTTTCATGTGGCGCCATTTCCTCTTTACTATATGCTCCTTTATGCTAGCAATTTACTCACTTATTTCTATAAGCCTTGATGCCACTTACCTTCTCTCCTTAAAGTACTCAAACACTAAAATTTTCCTTTAGCCCAACTTGAACCCAGAACTTCCTAGAAACCCCGTAACTTTCCAAAATCACCTTCCTAATAAGTTCAACTTAAAATAAAGCCATTCTCTTATTCTCCAAAAATTTTAAATGCTTCCGTGCTCAAGGCCCAATGGGCCCAATCCTACTAGACCCAATTTCGGGATGTTATAAAAGGGGGAATGACGTGAGTCTCAAGGCCCAATTTCAGACACATAGATGCGACGGTCTCACACTACCTCAAGGCCCAACAATAATGTCAAAGGCCAAGCAAATCAAATAGGATTTGATTAAAGACAATATTCGAGGAAGAATATGTAATACCCCTAACCCGTATCCGTCGCCAGAGTAGGGTTACGAGGTATTACCTATCAATTCACAACATATAGCATACATTTATCGGACAAAAAGAATTCATTCTCATAAATCATTCAACACAATTACATTGTCCCTTATAAGGGCCTACGAGGCCTTAAGCATGCTTTAGAAGTGGTTCGGGACTAAAACTATAACATATAAAAATTTTTGGAAACTTAGAAAAATTTCAACTATACAGAGATCACACGCTTGTGTGAACAGGCCGTGTGCCTCACACAGCTCCAGAAATGCCCGTGTGGAAACAGGGCATACATACTGACTTGGGTCACATGGCCAACCACACACCTGTGTGTCTAGCCCGTGTGCCCTTTGAAGTGGCCACACACACCCGTGTGCCAGGCCGTGCCAAACCTGTAGGGTAAACTGACTTATGCAACACGGCCAAGTCACACGCCTGTGTGCTAGGCCGTGTGCCAATTGTGGGGTTTACTGACTTGTACCACACGGCCAGTCACACGTTCGTGTATGAGACCGTGTGGAGCATACTGACTTCAATTCAATTTCAACACCAGGGGACACACGGCTGAGACACACGCCCTTGTCTCTGCCCGTGTGGACAAAAATAGGCCATTTGCAAGGCCAATTTGCCACCCCAACTTCAATGTACCTACACAAGGCAAAATGGTACCATTTTATCATACAATTAGGCAGCCAAAATCATCAACCAAATGCACAATTCATACCATTATAATTTCATCTATTCCAATTCTCAAATCACTACCATTTAGTTAGCCAAATACATGCCAAAACAATATCAAACAATATGGCTCATTTACCATAATTCATATAACCATTATAACTTCCATAATGTCGTGGTTACAACCATGTCAAAACAACCAAAATAAGCCATCACTCATGGCTATATATATACAAACCAGAACATATACATTTACAAGACATTTCTAATAGCCAAACACATATCAATATTAACATCATTTATAAGCCAAATCTCATGGCTATGAACACAACCAAAATACCACATCTAGCCTATACATGCCATATACCATAATGTATAATTCAAAAGTACCAACATAGATGTTTGATAGTGCAATGATGTTCCCGATGACTCCCAGATCTGAGCTAGCCTTGGTTCACTATAAAACATAGAAAAATAACGCGAAGTAAGCTTCATAGCTTAGTAAGCTCGTATGTGAATAACTTATTTCATCGAATAAATGCAAATCAACCAATTACACATGACAAAACCATATACACATTAACTACAAACCTTTCTCATGTCTCAAAACATGATCAAATACAAACTCATCAAAATTTCACTATTTAATACTCGAATAGGTTCTCTACGTACCTGTATCGCCTCGTACTAACCTCTTTCTCAACCATATCATTTGTTTACCCGTTAAACCATTTGAAATAAAAATTAGATACTTAGGAGTCTTGTACGAAAGTACCAATACCATGGCCCGTAGCCAAATCAAGGTAACTTATCTGAAGAACTATTATCATGGCCCGAAGCCAAATCGGTAAAATATGCACCTGAAGTGCTAATATCATGGCCTAAAGCCAACTCAATGTATCACTTACTAACATGTCAATAGTATCCAAAACTATTCTTAAAGTTCAATCGGGCTTTCACACTTTTCGTTTCTATCATCGAATGCATCTGTAAAGTCATTTTCACAATTCATACATTATCCATAATTCCATTTTAACAATTTATGCAATATTAAAGTATTTTAACATACATTTATAATGCAATCATCAAATACAAACTTACCTCGTATTCGAAATTAAAGGATCGAGTCGACTACTTGATAACCTTGCTTTTCCCCAATCTAAATCCAAATTCTTTCTTTCTTGATCTATATGAATTCAAAATTAACTTATTTATTCATCTTCTCATTCAATTAATCCAAAAATACATATTTGGACATTTTTACACATTAGCCCCTAAACTTTCACATTTAATCAATTTAGTCTCTATTTCACAAATACACAAAATTCACACAATTCAACAAAAGCCATGCTTGGCCGAATTATATATAGGTCCCTAGCAGTCCAGAACTTTCATTTATTTCACATTTCAACTACAGAATTTGCATATTTCACAATTTAATGCCTATTATGCATTTTCATCAAAAATCACTTAACAAAACATGTAAAACTATCATTGAAACACCCCACACCCTACCACGAGAATGGACCGGATCTCGTATGTTCCTAAAGTAAACCGGTTTCAAAAGATTCGATACTTAGAGAAAATTTGTAAAATTTTTAGAAAAATGTTGTTTGGATTGGGCTTAGATTGGAACCCATTTAATAAATTTTGAAAATCCAACTTAAGTGAGGTGACAAAACAATTTTAGGGTTTATTATTTTGAAAGAAATAAATTTTGTTTTTCTTAACTTTAATTAAAAATAAATTGTAACACAATCAACATGAATAAGCGGAAATAAAGAAAATCCAACTGGGCCTTATGGCCTTATTACAACAAGTAAAACCCAAAATAAAATAAAAGTAACTAAATCAAATAAAGTCCAAACTAAATAAATTCTCCGAATGTAGCATGGCCACCTTAACGCTCTACCGGCCGTCCGTCAACGCTTCATCACTTGAAAATAGTTCCCACAACGGGTGAGTCAATGACTCAATGTGCACACAAGACTAACATTCAACAAATCGGGCATTCATGTTCAAAACATCGATCCATATAAAATGAAATTATGATGCAACCCAAACCCAATCCTAATTAGCCATCCACTACACTCCCGCACCAACTTTGTACAAGTGGGACTACTAAGTCAACCCTCAATCGCTACTCTCCATCAAAGGCATTTGCCCATATACGCTTGTGTCATTAGACACTATAATCAAATTATACGTTGTGTCATTAGACACTATTGTAACCGGTTACCAAAATTTCTCAATGTGACCGTAGTCAACATATTTCATTGGTGAGACCGAAGTCAACACCTTCAAGGTGAGACCGAAGACAACACCTAAATTTACATAATGTGACCGTAGTCAACATATTTCGTTGGTGAGACCGAAGTCAACACCTTCAAGGTGAGACCAAGTCAACACCTATTCTCCCCCTTTCACATAAATCCCGAATGCCCCAAATATATATATATCATGCATAACTTAATTTCATGTTCATATACATATATTCGCATGTTATAAAATAACATTTTTCACAATCCTATCAGAAGTAGGAAACGTACCTGGGTACTTTTTGCCACATTTGTGGTACATAGCCACATTCACATTATTATTCATATCATATACTAAAATATTTAGCCATAAAATATCGAAGGATAGTAAGGTACACACCGATTTGTTTAGCGATTCCTTGAGATTCAAAAGCTAGATCTAAAGTTTAGATCCTTAGTCCCTACATTTGATTCATCCTTTATTACTTAGCATAAATTCTATTTGGCTATGATATCCAAATCCTAGTAGGATTTGTAAAAGACTTACCTTTGATGCCAATTTGGTGTTTATTCAAATCCAAAACTTGGTTTTCTTCACTTGATATTCGGCCAACCTTGAATCTCAATATGGGTTAGTTTTTGGCTTTTTAATAATTAAAGAACTGATCTAGATGATCATACAAGCTTTGGCCGAATACTTTTAGGTACTTACCTTGTGGATCTTAAATCCCAAAATTCACCGAATAACTAGGGAACATGTGGCCTATGGTGTACCTTCGGGAAAAGAATTTCTTCTTCCATGATTCGGCCAAGATTAATAATCGAAATTAGTCTCTAAATTTCAATAAGTCTAGAATATAAAAGAATGGAAAACTAAACTTGGATCTTACCCTTATTTGAAGGAATCGATTGCACCTCCACTTCAACCTTCGAGATTCGGCTTAGAGACTTGATGAACAATCGGCTATGATTCCCTTATGTATTTGGTTTCAAAGATGAAAGAAGAGAGGAATAATAGGCTTAGAAGGAAATCGGCTAGGAGGCTAAAAGAAAAGAAGAAAAGAATGGATGCTCAAGAAGAATATTTGGCAAAGAAAAGAGAGAGGAGAATGAATAATGAATGGCCCTAGTCTCATCCTTTTATAGTGAAATTACTAGGCCAAGAATCCTTAACTTGGCCACCACTCTTCCTTATTTTCCTAATTAAAGAATAATTCTTCATTTATCCACCTATTTAGCCTAATTTTAAAGAGACTTAAACTCTTCCCTTAAGAGTCCTTATGATCTTCTAATTAGCCGAGTTTTAAAGAGAGTGAAACTCCTCTTTGCAAGCCTTGTGCCGTCCACCTCTTGGCTTCTAGAAGCAAAATAAAACTTATTTTATTTGCTTCTTATGTGACTCGAACTCAAGCCCAACACCCTTGCATGTGGGCCATTTCACGAGGCCTTAAGTGGCATCTTCAGCCACTTTTCCAAATCCGTTAATGGGTCAAATTTCACGTATTTTATATTTTAGGGTCACCTGGCCCTAAGTTCCCTTTGAACTTTAAAATTGACATTTCGGGGTCATTTTAAGTTTCCAAAATTTTCATGTGACTCTGTAAACTTGACATTTCCTAGGTTCCCAAAATGTTTACTTTCCTATTTTGGCTTAGTTTCCAAAACTTAACATTTCTAAAGCATTTCCGTACATTTCCATACATCTACTTACATTTCCATACATTTCCATACATTTCCATACATTTCCTTACATTTCCATATATTTCCATACATTTCCATACATTTCCATACATTTCCTTACATTTCCTTTCATTTCCTTTCATTTCCTTTCATTTCCTTTCATTTCCTTACATTTTCCTTATATTTCCTTACATTTCCTACATTTCCTTTCATTTCTTACATTTCCTTATATTTCATTTCATCTTAGGGTTCTTGAAACTCTTCGAACACACCCAACACACCTAATCGATCCCACTATCTCATGAATTACGCACGAACGCATAACCCCTAATCTAGGATGTTACAATCATCAAGCTTTCATATTTCAACATTAAACACCAAATAACACATCGATTCAACAATGAAAACTCTCCAAATCTTTAACAATTTCAAAATTAAAGGTACGAGCTAGCTTGATTGAGCTACAACGATTACAAAAACATAGAAATCATTAAAAGTGGGACAAAATCACACTTACATGCAAGAGAACAATGTAGTCGAATGTTGAAGCTATATTAATGGTGTTTTCTTGGCTGATTTTCTATGGATGAATGCAATTAAGAAGATGACAAATTTATTTTTCTTTATTTTAATAAGTTTATTACTAATTTACAACTTTAACCTTAATGAAAACCATTTAAAACATTCATTTAATGTCCAAACATGTCCACTCATGCTATTAATAGTCTAATTAAAACATAAGGACCTCATCTTTTAAGTTCCATAGCTATTAGGCATGATAAACTGTAAAAGTAACATATTTTAACCCCATATTTAGTATGCTTTTGGATGAACTAGCCCTTTATTTATGTAAAAAGGTGCTTTTAATCCTTTCTTTTCATGTTTATACTCAGGAAAGCACCCAAGGACGAAAAGAACGAGAAACGGGCTTAAAACGGGCCAATTTGGGCCAAAGAGGAAATCGACACGGCCTGAACTTCAAGCCACATGGCCGTGCCTCGTCAAATTGCTTCACATGGCCATGCCACGATTTACATGGCCGTGCCCCAATCAATAGAATAGAGACACGGCCAAGAAGATGACTTACACGGGCGTGCCTTGGCCGTGCCCCTACCGCGGGAAAGAGCAATTTCACTTAGATTTGGATGCTTGGAGGCAAAGAAACACATTCTTAAGTCTACTTAAACATTTTAGGAGGAATTCTACTTGAATTAGGATACTTAGGAGCCAAGAAAAGTATCTCAAAGCCTATATAAACACCCAAGAGGGCAACTTGCAAGGGGAGCTTGGCAGAAGCCGAAACAGAAGTTTTTAGGCAGAGTTTTCTGCCAGAGCTCTTATTCAGGGAATTACTTGAAGATAGCTAGTTGATCCATCTCAAGAAGCCGGAGTTCTACTCAAGACAGAGGATCTCCTCTTCAATTCCTTCAAGGGGTTTTAGGGATTTCTTATGTTTCGTTTTATCTTTTCTCTTGAGATGTTTTCTTATTTTGTCATGAACTAAACCCTTCAGATACCTGAAGGGGATGAAACCTATGATAGATTTTGTTATTTGATTTCTAAATTATATGATAAGTACTTAGTTTGTTCTTAATTATGTTGCTTAATTTAATCTGATGTGCTTAGGTGGAGGAGGAATAGACCCTGCCTAAGAGTAGATCTAGCATAATTAAATGGAGTTGATTGAACGCCTAGAGATAGGGTTACGAGATTTTACCAAATTAGGCTGAAACCTAATATGGGAGTCCATTGATCGATTTACTACTTCTTTAGGGGGTTATTATAAGAGAATGAGAGTTCCACTAATTAACCTAAGGCTAGACGTTATTCGCTTCGAGAGAGGGTTTAATATAGGTTAGGGAGTCTCACGGATCAAGCTAAGTAAAGAAATCATATGAATTAAAGGTTAGATAACAAGTGAAGTCTAGGCGGATCCTTCCTGAGGGTATCGTCGTAATCAATTGAGTTTTTTCACAGTCTTTTCCCAAAGTTTAGTTCTTTCGTCTTTGCATTTAGTTTAAAATATTTCATTTGTTTTAGATTAATAAGTCAATCGCTCCATATTTCAGGTTGAATAATAGAAAGAAAGTGAGTAGTAGTACTTTTAGGTTCCTTTGGGTTCGATAAGATATTCTTGCCTAAACTCTACTACTGTTCGATAGGTGCACTTGCCTCTATCGTTGTCACAGTTAGTCTACATGTTCAATCATTCTTTTTATAAATTTTAAAACTCGACTGTTTGACACGATCAAGTTTTTGGCGCCGTGCCGGGGAACATCTAAAATATTAAGAAAGCTCTATTTCTATTACTTTAGCCATTATTCTATTATTATTATTTTATTTATTTATTTTTAAATTTTTATTTTTACTAATTCTCTTTCTTTCTTGACTTGCGAGGTAGCTCTAGTTTATGACTAGAAGAAACCTGAGAGGACTATTAGAATACAAAAGTGGCGTTGAGGTTACCGCTCGAAGAAATCACAGAGAAACTAGACGAGATCTAGACTACCAAAGAGAAGAAGAACAAGACAGATCCAATCCTACTGAAGGGATGGACGAAAACAATCCACCTGATGTGAGAGAAAATAATGCTCCACGCACTATGTATGATTATGCTAAACCTAATTTGACAGGAGCAGAATCTAATATTGTTAGGCCTGCTATAGCTGCTAATAATTTTGAATTAAAGCCTAGTACAAGACAAATGATTCAACAGTTTTTTCAATTTGATGGTTTGTAGGACGAAGATCCAAATACTCATATAGCTAATTTCTTAGAGTTCTGTGATACCTTCAAAATAAATGGCATTTCTGACGATGCCATACGTCTTTGGTTATTTCATTTTTCATTAAGGAATAAAGCAAAGTAGTGGTTGAACTCATTACCACGAGGGTCAATCACCACATAGGATCAAATGACCAAAAAATTTCTTTTAAAATATTTTCCACCAGCCAAAACGGCCAAATTTAGGAATGTCATATCTTCTTTTATGCAGAATGACACAGAAACATTATATGATGCATGAGAAAGATACAAGGATCTCCTAAGGAGAAGCCCACACCACGGATTACCATTGTGGCTTCAAGTCCAAACTTTTTACAATGGTGTGGTGTGAATTCTCCAACTAGGCAAATGATTGGTTCATCAGTCGGTGGAACTTTAAATAACGAAACTCCTGAAGTGGCTTACGATTTTATTGAGGAGATGCCATTGAACACCTATCAATGGCAAATTACAAGGGCTAAACCGACAAAATTAGCCAGAGTTTTTAACATAGACGCAGTAACAATGCTGTCAACGCAGGCGGAGTTAATGAATAAAAAGCTTGATAATTTATGTTCTTCGTAGGTACATCCTGTAATGCAATGCAAAGCAAGCGGGAATGTGGCGAATCCTAAGTACCCACCCTACCAACCAGGACTAGAAAATGAGCAAACAAAGTATATAGGTAACAATTTCCGATCTAATAATCCTTATAGTAACACTTATAAAGTAGATTGGAGGAACCACCCAAATTTTTCATAGGGAGGACAAGGAAATCAAGGAAATCAAAGGCAGCAACCTCCTCCTAATTAACAAAATCAGCCTTATCCACAGGAAAGGAAATCAAACCTTGAAGAGATGTTGACAAAATTCATGGAGGCCATGATTCTCGATTCCAAAAGACCGAAGCAACACTAGATGAACAATAGAAGTCGATCAAGGGAATCGAGAACAAAGTTGGAGAACTAACTAGGTCAGTGGAACATCTCACAAAGCTAATTTCTGAATGCCAACAAGGACGTCTACCAAGCAACACAGAAATAAACCCAAAAGAGCAGATCCAAGCCATTACAGCTCAAGAGGGTTCAGGAGTAGACAATCCCACATCAGCACAAGAAACTAGGGAAGAAACAGGTAAAACAGATGTAGCTCACGAAAAGCCAAAATCGGTAATCAAAGAATACTAACCTCGCATACCTCATCCCGAAGTATTGAAAAAAGAGGACTCAGAGGAACAATTTGGTAAGTTTCTAAAACTTTTAAAAAAATTACATATTAACTTACCTCTTCTTGAAGCCCTTTTTTATATGCCCGATGCAAGGAAATTTCTAAGATAGCTCTTGACAAACAAATGCAAAATAGACGAAGAGCACTAAGTGGAACTCAATGCAACATGCTCAGCAATGTTACAGAATAGACTACCATGAAACTTAAAAGATCCAGGGAGTTTTACAATTCCATGTTTAATTGGTAGTTTAACAATTGATAATCGTTAGCTGATTTAGGGCAAGTATAAATGTCATGCCTTATGCATTGTTTAAACGACTAGGTCTAGGGAAGCCCAAGCAAACTAGGATGAGTATTCAACTAGTGATAAAACATTAGAATTCCTAGGGCATTATTGAAGATGTTCTTGTAAAAATCGATAAATTTGTATTCCCAGAGATTTTGTTGTTTTAGACATGGATGAGGATAATTCAATCCCCTTAATTCTAGGAAGACCTTTTCTAGCAACTGCCAAGACGAAAATTGATGTTGCCATTGGCGAGCTCATACTTCACGTAGGAGATGAATCGATTAAGCTTCAAGCTCTCGACTCGGCCAGAAAAACAGATGATGAAGGTAAGAAAGTCACTTCAATAGATATTCAAATTGTTCAACCTTCATTGCAGGAAACATCACAATGAATCAAACATAAGCCAACTCATGGCCCCCATGAAACACCCCAAACCCGGTGTACGAGCCTTAACCGGATCTGCTATGTTCCCCGCTGTAAACCGCTTCAAATTCTTTTGTTACTTAGGAAAAACTTGTGTGTTTTGAAAGAAAGATTGTTTTGGGTTGGGCTTGAGTTGAAAACAAGTTTATTTCATTATTAAAATCCTTTATTTTAGGTGACAAACCGTTTGGGCTTTGTTTTAAAATAAATTTACTTAATCTTTTAATAAATAAAAGTTTGTAAACGTAATAAATGAAAGCAAAGTAAGTAGTTGTACTATGGCCTTATTACATCATATAATTCCCAAAATTTAAATTCAAAATATTTAAAATAAAATAGCCCAAATAAAAATAAACTTCTTGCTGAGCATGGCCAACCCTATGCATCTGTAGCTTGGAGGCCATCACTGATCATCACCTTGAAAATGTTCCCACAACGGGGTGAGTCAAGCAGACTCAATGTGTAACCACAACACTAAGTCATAACAAATTCGGACATTTGAGCATACATATTCTTATATCATAAAAAAAAAATGATGCAACCCAAGCCAAACCTAGATAGCCATCCACTACACGCCCCGTGCACTCAACCTCGCACACCATGGGGACTACTAAGTCAACCCTCCATCCGCTACACACCATCGAAGGCAGTCATTGCAATGACGTGCTCATCGCCCTTATAAAATACGTGGTCTTAGGTCACCACATTCAAATTTCGTGGTCTTAGGTTATCGTGGTCTTAGGTCACCACATTCACTTCCCCTTTTCATAATATCCCATATGCCCCCATATATCATACACATTATGCAATTTCATGCCTTAATTCACATTCTTATCACTTTTCACATGTTAAAATAACATATATTCATAATCCTAGTAGGAGTAGGAAACGTACTTGGGCACTCTATACCATTGCATGGTACTTTAGCCATATCCCATCTACGCCTTAGGTCTTTAACTTCCACATTCTACCATATTAAAGATTTAATGAAAACCCACTCTACCACAAATCCAAATCCTAGTAGGATTAGTACACTAAACCTACCTTGTTGCCGATTGACTTGAGAATCAAGTCCCAAATCTTGCTATACTCCTCCTTGTATTCTACAAGCACTAGATCTCTACATAGGTTAGTTTTTCGCTTTCAAAATAATAAGAAATAGATATATGTACTAAAATAAGGCCTTGGCGAATTTTCATAGTCACTTACCTTAAAAATCTTAAATCCCGAAAGCATTCCTTGCCTTAAGTGTCCTGTTAAATCCCTATAGCCACATATTAGTTCAATTTCCAACCTTAAATCTCAACAAATGGCCCTTGGCCGACTAGAATATTTACTTACCTTAAGTCCTTGAAATCCCAAAAGATTCGTCTTTGAAGTCGACAATAGGCCAAGTCTCGAAAGATATCTTCAAAGTTTCGGCACACAAGATTATTAATAGGATTAGTATCCTGATTTTGGTTAAAAGAAAAGAAATAGAATGACAACAATAGGATTCCTTACCCTAAATATTGGAATCGGCAAAGAGTTTGCAGGAGAGATCGATTCAAAAGAATGAACCTTCGGCTTTAGGCTTTGTTGAACAATTGGCTAAAGATTGCCTTGAGATTCGGCTACCCTTTTAGATGGTGATGGAGAAGTCGTACAAAAGGAAAAGATATAGAGAGAAAAGCTAAAAGAATTCAGCTAGGAGGCTAAAAGAAAAGAAGAAATATGGATGCTCAATAACAAGAAGAAATTCGCAGAGAGAAGGGAAAGAAAAGGAAAAAGAATGAATACTGGCTTAATTCCTCCTTTGGCCGAAATTACTATGCTAGAGTCCCTTACTTGGCCATCACTTCCTTGTTTAAAGATTAATAGAAATAATCCTTTAATTCTCTCTTTGAAAATAATCTAAAATAAATCATCATTTATCTTCCCCTTAGCCGAAATTTTAAGAGGATTTAAACTCCTCCCTTAGTGCCTTAATGCCATCCATTCCCTCTTCTTCATGGCACAAAATAAAATCTTTTATTTACTTCCCACGTTGCTCGAACCTAGGCCCATTTGTATAGCTTGTGGCATCACTTACAGGCCTTAAGTGGTGCCTCCAAGCCACTTAAACAAGCCTATGTTTGTGTCAAATTTCTTCTATTAATTTTCTTAAGGCTACCTTGTTTTAGTTTCCTCTTTAAACTTACCATTTCTAAAACATTTCCTTACATTTCCAAGTTTCCAAAATGTTCACTTTCCTAAACATTCACTTAACATTTCCAAGTTTCCAAAATGTTCACTTTCCTAATCATTTACTTAACATTTCCAAGTTTCCAAAAATGTTCACCATACATTCATGCCATTTGGTATAATTAAAACAAAAATGCATAGGCCCATTTTCGTGGTGTTACGCCTACCCCTTAAAATAATTTTGTCCTCGAAATTGCCTGGCTAAAATAAATTAGGTATTGCACGTCGATTGCCTCTTCTCGCTCCCACAAGCTTCCTCCAATCCATGATTGCGCCACAACACTTTGACTAGGGGAACTGACTTCCTCCGTAATATTTTCACGTCTTGTTCCAAGATCTGAATCGGCTCTTCCTCGTAGGATAAATCGCCTCACCCACTTCTTCAACCGGTACCACATGAGATGGATCCGATCGGTAGTGACGTAGCATGGATACATGGAATACGTCATGCATCTGTTGTAACTCGGTGGCAACTCTAGTGGTATGCCATGGTCCAACTCGCTTCAACACTCGATAGGGTCCTATAAACCTTGGACTTAACTTCCCTTTCCGATCGAATCTCATCACCTTCTTCCAAGGCGAAACCTTAAGGAATACCCGTCTCCCACATCAAATTCGATCTCCTTCATTTGAGATCTGCGTCGACTTTTGTCTATCGATGCTTCCTTCAACCGTACCGAATTATCTCAACCTTCTCTTCAGACTCTGCTACTAATTCTGGTCCCAAAACTCGACGTTCTCCCAATTTCGTCTAACATGTAGGAGCTCGACACCTCCGACCATACAGTGCTTCATAAGGTGCCATTCGAATACTTGCCTGATAGCTGTTGTTGTAGGCAAACTCTGCTAAAGGCAAATACTCCTTCCAACTTCCTCTGAAATCCATCACATAGCCCCTCAACATGTCCCCTAAAACTTGGATTACCCGTTCAGATTGCCCGTCCGATTGTGGATGAAAGGCTATAGTGAAATCCAACTTAGTGCCTAAAGCTTGATGAAGTGCCCTCCAAAATTGAGACATAAATCTTGGGTCTCTATCTGAAATGATAGACACCGGCACTCCATGTAGCCTCACAATTTCTTCCACATATAATTTAGCCAATTTTTGAAGAGAATAATCAACTCTTATCGGGATAAAGTGCGCGGACTTGGTCAGACGGTCCACTATTACCCATACCAAGTCCTTCTTAGTAGGCGTAAGGGGAAGCCCACTAACGAAGTCCATGGTAATTCTTTCCCACTTCCATCGGAGAATCTCGATTGGCTGAAGCAATCCCAATGGAACTTGGTGTTCAGCCTTAACTTGTCGACACGCCGACATTTCCCCACAATTCAAGAATTCGCTTAAGATCAGGCCACCAAAACTGCTCCTTAGATCTCTCAGACACTTGGTGCCTCCGGGATGCATAGCATAAGGGCTACCATGCGCTTCACGAAGAATTATCTGTCTTAACTCCTCGTCCCTCGGCATACAGGCCTTTCCTTTGAAGCACAATACTCCCTCATCACTAACACCATAGTCCTCTAACTCTCCGCTCAGATTGCAGTAGCTTAGCACTTAGGTCCTCATCAGCCAACTGTCCTTCTTTCACCTCATTTAACCACGCTTCGGCTTGACTTGCAATTCTGCCAACAGGCTCCCATCATCATACAAACTCAAGTGTGCGAATAACGCCCTCAGATCTGACACAACTTTCTAGCTTAGAGCATCTGCAACTACATTCGCCTTGCCTGGGTGATACTTTATCGCACAGTCATAATCCTTCAGTAATTCAACCCACCTTCGCTGCCTTAGTTTAGCTCCTTCTGAGTCAACAAATACTTAAGGCTCTTGTGGTCTCTGTAGATCGTCGACTTTTCGCCATAAAGGTAGTGCCTCCGTACCTTAAGAGCGAAGACTACTGCTGCTAATTCCAAGTCATGCGTCGGGTAGTTCACCTCATGTGGCCTCAACTGTCGAGACGCATATGTGACTACCTTTCCGTCTTGCATCAATACGCAACCCAAACCTGTATGGGAAGCGTCACAATACAAGTAAAATCTTTTCCCGCCTCCGGTCAGATCAACACCGAGCTTCAAAAAACCCTCTTGAGCTTTTCAAAGCTCTCCGCCGCTTATCCATCCATACAAAAGGTACTTCTTTCCTTAACAACTTTGTCAAAGGCGCGGCTATTGATGAAAATCCTTCCACGAGCCTTCTGTAATAGCCTACCAAACCCAAGAAACTACGAATCTCCGCCACTGACTTAGGTGGTTTCCAATCCAACACCGCTTCGATCTTCTTAGGATCCACCCTTATTCCTTCAAAGAGACACCACGTGCCCTAAGAATGCAACCTCCTTAAGCCAAAATTCATACTTGCTGAATTTGGCATAGAGCTTCTTCTCCTTAACACTTGCAAAGACAATCCGTGGATGCTCATCATGCTCCTCTTCAGTCTTGGAGTACACTAGGATGTCGTCGATGAACACCACGATGAACCTATCCAAGTAAGGTTGTAAAACCCAGTTTATCATATCCATGAACGCGGCTGGGGCATTTGTCAACCCGAACGGCATTACTACAAACTCATAGTGGCCGTACCTTGTCCTAAAGGCCGTCTTATGGATATCTGCCTCCTTCACCTTCAACTGATGATATCCCGACCTTAAGTCAATCTTTGAGAACATTGTCGCCCCTTAAGCTGATCGAATAGGTCGTCTATCCTTGGCAAGGGGTACTTGTTCTTGATGGTTAGCTTATTTAATTGACGATAGTCTATGCACATACGCATAGTTCCGTCCTTCTTCTTCACAAACAGGACCAGTGCTCCCCATGGAGACACACTGGGTCAGATAAACCCATGATCCATCAATTCTTGGATTTGAGCCTTGAGCTCAACCAATTCCTTCTAAGTGCCATTCTCAGATGGGGCAATGGACACGGAGCTGCATCCGTGAGGGTCAATTCCAAACTCTACCTCCCTATCTGGGGGTATTCCTGGTAATTCCTCTGGGAACACATCCTCAAAGTCCCTTATAGTTCTAACTCCACTGACACCTCCTTCCTTTCCATCTAACGCACTTACAAAGGCTAAAAACGCCCTGCACCCTTTGCGAACCATCTTCTCCGCCTTCAATGCTGAAACTACGCTAGACAACTAGTTTCTTCTTTCTCCAATCATTACTACCACTTCATCTTCCGGGGTCCTTAGTTCCATTCGTTTAGCCGCACAATCCAACACGGCCTGGTGCTCTACTAACCAATCCATACCAAGTATGAGGTCAAATTCTCCGAAGGGTAACTCTATTAAGTCAGCCCGAAAGCTCACTCCCTAAATTTCTAGGGATACACTCTGAAAGATCTTATCCACCACTATAGTTTGGCCTAATGGGCTTACTACAGTCATCTCCCTATCAGAAGGTTTAGAGTCTAGGCCTAGTGTTTCCACTACACTACATGCAACATAAGAATGGGTGGAGCCCACATCAATAAGAGCAAAATAGGGCTTGCCATGAATGAGGAACGTACCGGTTATGACGTCCGGTGCGTCTCCATCCTCCCTACGACGAACCGCATAAACCAAACTCGGCTGTCTTGCCTCAGTGTTAGCAGTACCTCGACCCGGTGTTCCACGTCCTCTACCAGCACCATTTCCTCGATTATTCAGACCACGACCTCACTGAGGCTGCTGTCACCTCTACCAGCCTGATTAACATTCTGAGCTACTGGTTGATTCCCATCTAGTCTCTTCGGACAGTCCTTGATCATATGGTCCATTGACCCACATCTGAAACATCCACCTATCTTCTTTCAGCATTCTCCTAAGTGCTTCTTTCCACACTGATCACAAGGACGATATCGCCTCTGTACCAACTTGTCAATTCCATGGTCCATCGCTCTAGGCCTTTTCGCACATTTCCTGATAATCCTGACGACCCATAACCCCTCTTGGGTCTATTCCTGTCAGAGCTCTGCTTAACCGAGTCCTTGATTCCCTCGGCTACCTTAGCCTTTTCTACCAACGCGAAAAACTTTCGCTCCTGATGTGGAGCTATCAATAACCTGAGGTCATCCCTTAAACCGTCTTCGAACCGAACACACCGCTCATGCTTCGTAACCACTACTCCTCGAGCATATCGGCTTAACCTCAGAAATTCAGCTTCATACGCTGCTACTGACTTGTTCCCTTGAACCAGCCCCAAAAAATGCCTTCCTCTGCTCATCAATATAACGTGTGCCGACATACTTCTTCTGATATGCCACCTTAACATATTCCCAGGTCAGATCCTCAGCTGTGGCACCATCCCGAACTGTTAACCACCATTGATATGCTTCATCGGGTAGCAGTGCCACCATTCGTTTCAACTTCTCCTCAGGGGTCAGATCGAGCTCATCCATAATACACTCGGTTGCTTCCAACCAAGATTCAACAGTATTGGGTGCCACACGGATACTCCCGAACACTTTAGCTCTATTGGCTCGAGTCGCCGGTACAAATTTTCGAGCTCCCATATTTACGCTGCTCCACCACCATTTCCGAACTTCGCGGCCACGACTGCGATGCAAAGATCATCCCCGTCTGAGCTTGCTACTCGACACCAACAAATGGGGATGGTGGTGGTGATGTAACTCATTGTCAAACCCTTGACCCGATCTAACGAGTTTTGACAATCGTCATTCTTCCTCTACTGCGTCCATGACGATCGCGTCCTCTAGAACTCATATCTAACGGCGCTTTTAATCGATTAAGAAATTTTATGAATTAGCCTTTATTCCACCGATTAACCTCGAAGAAATTTTTGAAAAGAATTTTAGGAGTGGTTCTTTCGTATTCATACATGCACAGTCTTTACATTCATACATCCATCAATCAATTATGAACTTTCGTTCATTCGGAGAAATGTTGTAGTTTTCATTGTTGTTGTTTTTCCACTACCGTGGGTATTTTC